>JAOUQZ010000002.1:4785040-4806478 GCA_028564935.1 Neosilurus hyrtlii
GCTCAGGGACCTCAGGGACCACCAGGACCCTCAGGTCAGTCCTGGAACACACACACACACACACACACACACTGTACACACGTCAGTGTTGTGCATAGATAAGTAGATAGATAGACAGATAGATATATATACACACACACACACACATATATGTATGTATGTATGTATGTTCAAAGCGTGTTAAGATGAAAATTCCAATTTTGGTGAAAAAACTATTTTTTTCCCCCTAATTTTTTGGCCAGTGACATCTGATCAGTATTTTGAGATTGCAGAATTTGGAGTGAAGCATGTACCAGACTCTTTAATAAGAACACCTGTTTATTCATACTTTTATTCAGTTAGCCCATCATGTGGCAGCAGCAGAATCCACACTACCAGAATTTCTACTCAAGTAAAAAAAATTTAGTCAGTGTTCATATCAAATACCAAAAAAATATTCTCAATAACTCACACAAACACTATAGTTTCCATTAAAATTAGCAAGGGTACAGGTGTTCATATTAAAGAGGCCACGAGTTGTGTGACAGAGAGAGAAAAAGACTGCTCCAGGTTTAAGTCACATTTTAGCCTTTCTCTTTTCTCTATTAATTTAGAGTTTGTTAGGTGAAGCCAACCAGCGCAGTGGTGTGTTTATGGAGCTGCTGAACAGTGAGAAAGCTTACGTGCGCCTGCTACAGGCTATACACAGCGTGTACTACATTCCATTGCGAGCAGCTCTGGACTCCAACAGAGCTATAATTAGCTCTGCCAATCTTGTGATGCTTTTTAATCCTGTGCTGGACATCATGGAAGCCAATAAGTAAAAAAGTTTATAATTTTAAAGTCTATACTCTCTGGTACTTAAGTTGTTCATAGGGCAGTTTAGTTCATTTCCTCTTCATAGTTCATAGTTCATTTCCTCTTCATAGTTCATTTCTGCTTTGCAGGATTTTCACCTAAAAAACACAAACAAACTAACAGACTTACATCAACAATTCCTTTGTTTAAAAAATTCAATATTATTAATTCTGGAATTTAAAAAATATATATATACATTCTTAGTGCTTCTTGACCACTTCAATTCCAAACTTTGTTGTTTTGTTTTGAAGTAAAGTAGGTTTGCCAATTGCTCCACCATTTAATTTGCCTGTACTCATGATACACAAGCTGATATCCTACTAGCAAAGGAGCCATTCATTGCGTTCGTCAATATGCGGTGTAATGCTGATTGGCTGTATTGCATCATGAAACTGACTGACTGTTCACGCTTTGGAAGGAACTTGATGTGTGCTGACATCTGGAAATGTACACTAAGATAGATTTTGTATTTGAAAACGGAAACATCCAAATTAAAACAAATTAAAATATTTAAGATTTACCTAAATCTGTATATTAGACGTTAGAAATGTTATAATACTTAATGTTTTTTTTAAATAACCTCTGGTTTTATTTGACGTGTGGATGCCAGAGTGTTTCTGCAGGACCTTACAGAGAGGTTGGAGGAATGGAGTCCTCAGCAGTGTGTGGGTGACATCTTTGTCCGATTCTGTGTCAAGTTACGAGCTTACACCAATTTTTTCAACAACTACTCCACTGCTATCAGGACCATAGATAAGGTAGGAACGTGCTTCTTGACCTTTTGTTGTACATTAAAGCAATATTGTATTATGACCTGAGGGATGCAAGTGAAAATAGGATCATCTCACTCACTCACTTGCCAAATTGCTTAATCCCACCAGGGTAACAGTGAGGCAGGAGCCTATCTCAGCCATCTCACACAAACATTTACACTCACACCGTGCTGCCTAGACCAACAAAACAAAAAAATTAGCTTACATTTTTGGTCTTCTACTTTCAGAACATAGCATTAGAGAGAGAGAGAGAGAGAAAGAGAGAGAGAGACCATTGTCATAACATTAACAGTAAATATTTAGGTATCTTATGCAAATCTCTTCCTTTTCCACTTTTCAATATGATCTGGATCTTATGGTCATGACTCGCATGGGCAAACACACAAATGGGGACTCTAAAGCAAAACATCAGAAGCCCATTGAGAAAAGATTATTTATTGAACAGACTGGTATAGTGGACAAGCCAGGAGTACTGGTTAGGGTGCATCAAAAAGAATTAAAGTTGGAAATCTAACTCCTCTTTGTTACACTGGGGTAGATGTATGTCACATGTGAAATATTACTGAAATCCATGCATATTTAGAGGTCCCACCAAATAACCAAAATTATGCAAAAACAACCCAAAATCATGTGAAAATTAAGTTATTTGCAATATTTGTTTATGGTTTTAATAAAGGCTGCATGACAAAATGTATACCCAATCACCCATCCTGGCCACCCAAAGCACCCATTCATTCTCTATTGCGAAATTTACTTTGCTTTTTCATGGATACATTTAATGACTTCATACCCAACAGTGGTGATTTCTAATAGGGGAGATCGGGGTACATGAGACACTTTTCAATTTTTTCGGAATATCTTGAGGAGAAGCAGTGAAAAACTTAAAAGTGTCCCATGTACCCTGATCTCCTCTATTAGGAATAACCACTATCAGTTATTAATTAATTAAATATATCCATATGTAACCATTATATCCATTAAATCCAGAATGTGACTGATGATACAAGTCGAATGGTCATCCACGACTCGGGCGGGTGGAGGAGGAACTGCCGGAGGGCACAAAGGACTGGAAGAGACTGGTTTGTTCTGGGTGACATGAAAGATGGGATGAATCTTCATGGGGGCAAGGAGTTTGCTCAGCAGCCGAAGGGCTGATGACTGAGTTGATCTCATAGGGTCCGATGTATCAGGGAGCTAATTTTCTCAAGACGGACTTAAGGGGAATGTCTTTGGACAAGAGCCAGACTCATTGACCAGGTGTGTACTGTGGAGCTGGGGTTCTCCGTCAGTCAGCAAAGAGATGATTTCTTTCTGCTGTGCGTGAGAGGGCCTCCTCGGTCTGGATCCAGATCTGATGGGCCTTCTGCAGGTGATGTTAGACAGATGGGACGTCTAGGTCTGTCTCAGTGGTGGGAAACGGATGGTTGGTAGCCCAGGGAGACCTCAAATGGGGAAAATCCGATGGGATAAAAGGCTGATGGGTTATTGGCAGAAACACAACGGAGGGCGGCTCCCAGTTCCTGATTTGTGGAACTCAAGCATGCTTTAGCGCCAAGGGCTCTGCAAAAGGTCTGCCATACCTGGGAGATGAACTGGGAACCCTGGTCACAAACAATCTCAGATGGGATGCCGTGAAGACTGGAAACATGCCCCAAAAAAAGGCAGTTTTTCTAGAGCTACAAAATAGGCTGCTTTGGAGAACTGGTCAATAATGGAAAGGATGGAGGTCTTACCCTTGGAGGGTGGCAGAGCAGAGACAAAATCGAGTGCAATATTTTACCAGGGTCTACCAGGGACCTCAAGTGGTTGCAACAGCCCCAAAGGTGGTTGACATTTATTCCTGCTTCTGGAACGAGTGGCACAGATAGCATAGTAAACTGGTTTTGTTTACACCACCCACCCATATTCCTGCCTCTGTTGGTGGGCTTTTTCTTTTGGGTGAACCAGGCAAGAGGCCAGGTAGTGTCCCTTTGTGCTACAATAAATGCATCCAGCAGCCTTAATTCTTTCGAGTCTTTCTTCTGGTGTAAGTCAAGTCCTGCCAATCTGCATGGGCTCGGAACTGTTTGAAGTCTGTGTCTGGATGGCGGTGGACAGAAAATTTAGTGGCGGATGGGGCAGTGCTTCCCAGCCTGGGACGGACTGATGGGGTTTGTAGTTCTTTTCCAGACATGTTTTTCGGAGACAGTTATCAATGCAGATGGCCAGGGATACCAGATCCTTAAAAGATTGTGGTTCATCTCTGCCAGCCAACTAATCTTTCATTTGGTCATTTAGGGAGTTCAGGAAGATTCCTTGTAAGGAGTTTGACACCCAACCAGTCTCCGTGGCAAGGATTTTGAAGTCTATCACGAATTCAGCCACACTCTAATTCCCCTGTTGCAGGTTTAATAACCTATTGGCTGCATTGTTTGCCCTAAGGGGATGGTCAAAAGTCCTCTTAAATTCTTTGCGGAAGAAGGAAAAGGATATGAGTTAATTGACTGTGATCTGAAAAAGGCTAAGGCCCAAGATGCCTTACCTTTAAGAAGAGACACAATGAATGACATCTTAGTGGAATCATTGGGAAAGGAATGAGGAGAATGAGTAATTGCCATTGTAATAGGAAACCCCCACAACCTTCCTTATCACGTATCTGGCAAGAGCTATGTAGCATCCCAGAAAACTGGCTCAGGGGTAACATTTTGACTGGAGGGAAGAGCTGTTGGAGGTGAAGTGTCAGAACTGGGCAGAGAAACACCTGGAGAGACTGGGTCAGGAACACGATCATGCAGGCTCTGAATTAGACTAACAGCTTGTTCTAGGTGCTGATTCTTCTAATACCAATTCCTGACTGAAGGAGGGGGCACTGGCTGTGGTGAGAGGTGCTGAGCCGTCAGAGGGAGAGTAGGCAGGTGGGCCACGAAGGTGAGTCCTTCCAGAGGCTCTGTGGTAGTAGACGGGAGCACGGTGACTTGTACAGGACTGCTGACAGGAATGTTTTCCACGAGAGAAAGAGAGCGACCTGATTACAATGGTTGAAAGCAGATAATCTGGTGAAGACTAGTTGTTCCTGCTGCTCCTTAAGTAGATCTTCCTGATTTAGCCAGATGGAACTCAGTTGTGTAAGCAGGAGCTAGCCAGGCTCTGCCCCAGAGGCTTCTACAGCCTGCTCTGCCTCCACCTTCTGTTCAGACATTTAAACAACACCACAGCCAAGCAGAGATCATGACACTTATATTATCAACGCAATTTTCTGATGCAAGCAACCACCAACTTCATTACTTGTTTTGCAGTGCAAAGAGCTGCTTCCTGTATTTCGAGCCTTTCTAAAGAGACACACCAGAACTCTTGCAACTGGGATGTTAAGGTAATGCTGGAATTTATTTTCTGAATTATTCTAATTCGGGCCTCAACAACAGGTTTAACATGTATTCATATTTTGCATCTAGTCTCCAGGAGCTGTTTCTGTGTCCATACACAAGGCTGGAAGAGTATGTGGTTCTGCTCCATTCTTTGAGGCTACACACACCACCTGAACACCCTGATCACATGCACATTTCCTCTGCCTTAACCACATTATTGAACTATAGGAACTTTATCCATAAGGTAACCTACTTATTCTTTCACAACTTTCTTTCAAACACTTCATACATATTTTAGTGGAGGGCAGAGGGCGGCATGGTGGCGTACCTGTTAGCACATCTGCCTCACAACAAGAACATAAATGAATAAATAAAGGTATACTATTTATTCTGAATCTAAATTTAATTATATTTAGAATAAGGGGTCAGTAGTTAAATTTGGTGCAGCCAATCTAGAGAAATTAGTGAAAATGTTCAAAGTAAATCATAATCATAGTAAAAATTTAAGTTTATAGAAAATCAGCTGTAAATGTTGATGTGGAAGTTGCCACATATTAAGTCATATTTATATGCTGATTTACAGTATAATATTATGGCAACAGATACAGTATAGATTAAGAAATATATTGGAAAATTTATCCTTTATTACGGTTGCAGGGACACTGGAGCCTATCCAAGCCAACTCTGGGCAAAGGTGGGGTACACCCTGAGCAGCTTGCCAAACCATTGCAGGGCCAACGCACACACAACCATTCACAATCACACTCATACCTAGGAGTAATTTGGAACAGCCAATAGCCTTACGTGCATGCGAACTCTATACAGAAAGTCCTCGCTGAACCCTGAACCCAGGACCTTTTTGCTGTGAGGCGGACATGCTAACCAGCTTACCAATACACCACCATGCCGCCCGGTATTACAACAAATAATACAATTCTCATTCAACCAATTCTTATTCAACCTTTTTGGTTTAAAATTATTTCAGTCACATTTCTTTTTATTTTTTTACAGGTAACAGTTACCAACATTACATTTTCATTTTTCCCCATTTTCTCCCCTAATTTTAATTGTATCCAATTCCCACCCATCAAGTCTTGCCTTCCCTATCACATGACCACCTCCAACCAGGGAGGAGCATCAGCATGCACATGCACATGCCCCCTCTGTGACATGCAATATACATGCACATGCATATTTAGGAGTGGCGTACGAATGAGCACAGACACCCATGATTAACTGGTGATCGCTGTGCGTGACAGGGAAGTGAGCGTATGCCATCCCTCCTTCCCGTGAGAACTCAGCCAATAAGCTTCCATGGACTCCTGGTCATGGATGGCTGTGGCATCAACATGGATTCGAACTTGTGATTTCTGGGTTGATATACATGCACCTTGTTGATGCGCCACTCGGGAGCCAACTCTGTCACTTCTTGATTTGTACATGATGCTGAAACAGACCAGCTTCCAAAAATGTTATCAGCACCACTATGTGTCACTAGGCATTTCACAAATATTTCAATCTAAAGCTGTTAATTTTTTTTTAGAGTGGAATTTTACTTTTGAAAAAATATTTGGCATTAAATATTACTCATATCTTTACTGCTCCTGTGTCAGTTGAAAAAGAATTCAAACCAGGAGGAGAAAATGCTGGAAGTTCAGAAGATCATTCAGAGCTGCCCAGTGAGTTACATCATTACAATTATTTATGAAGGAGATCAGGTTCTACTGGATTACTAAGGGTGCATTCCAGACTGTTCTACAGTATAAATGAAACAGCAATCATAAAAAAGTACAGGGTGCACAAATATTCTAAAATAAAACTATTAACCAATTGTGTTAGAATCTCCAAGAGGGAGGCCGATATCTGATCACCACGCAGGATGTGGCATTACTGACTTGCCTTGATGAAGACATTGCACCATCACTCAGGTAAAACTGCCAGCTTCCTTACACAGATCAGGTAACAGAGAACACCCTCAAGGCACACCAGTGTTGATTTCTAGTGGTCTCCTTTCAAGCACACAACAAAAACCCAAGAAATTTCAATCAGTCTCAATTGAGAGAAATGCAGATTGTTTTTGGATTCATATGCCATGAAGACAGGGTCCTGGATTCCAATCCCTGGGGCTCCGGTGTGCCCTGTCTTTGCCCAGTGTCTGCTGAGATACATCTAAATTATGTAGAGATTATCAGCGAAAATAACGGAGTGGCCAAGATTTCAGATCTGAATCCATTTGAACAAACATGGGATTTAATAGATTCACAAACTGATCACACAAAGGTTTCTGCTGAAGACAGTTACTGGGGAGTTACAAACCATTTGAAAAAACAATGCTTGATGGAATGCTCACTGTTATAGTCACCATGTTTATACAATTTTTTTTCTTCAATAAACTAACACAAATAATATGTGAATTGAATTGCCCTTTTGTCTTTCTGCATGAAAGGTGAAGTTTTTTTTTTTTTTTTTAATAATTAACAGTTATCTGCCGGCCGAATTCAACAACATCTATTCAGCCTGTTGCAAATAATTTACACAATACACAATTTCCTCCGGGATGAATAAAGTATTCTGATTCTGATTCTGATGATTCTGATAATTGTTTTAGTATCTATAACACAGAAACATAAGATTTTTATAGATTATTTTTACATATTTTAGGAGGTAACCATGTTCGGTAAAGGCATCTTTAACTTATACAGAGTTAGTATACTACACAGGAACATTAAAAAACCTAAAACAAGGTTTTTATGGTTCCTTGTATTTATTTTTATTTATTTATTTATTTATTTATACAATTGTTTAACCATTGCAGATCCGGGAACTCAAACTTTAGTATTTGTTTTCACATCTTTTAAAACATAAGAAAAACATGCTCTATAATGTGCTTTAAAACTCAGTTTCAGCCATGTAAAATGTAACAAAAACAGAATGCAATGAGGTGCAACTCTGATAAACCCATGTTTTATTCACAAAAAATATAAATTTTAAATACATTAAAATATAAAAGTGAGACATTTTACTATTTTATGAGAAATATTAGCACATTTGGAATGTGATGGCAGACAGTGATTTCAGGAAGTGTTCCTGAGCTCATACACTGACTTCCATGGCAGAATCGTGCCTGTTTAGAATGCACCTAATGGTCCAAAGATCACAGGCGTCCAATATTGATTTGATCTGCCTTGACTCTTGCATAGAGATTTTGCCAGATTCTTGGAACCTCTTGATGATTTTTTCAAGAACATTATTCTGAAATATAATTGTTTTTAGATACAGTTTTTTGAAGATTGGTGATTGTTCTTTTTATATCTTAGTGATCTGTTTTATTGTGATCAGATGTTTTGTTGTGATTAAAATATGGCCTTATGAGATTTGTAAATCCTTGAATCTTATTTACATTTTACACAGCATCCAAACCTTTTGGGAGTTAGGGATTCATGTTCAATGTGATAAGACAAGAAAGGCAAACTAAAACGAGATTTTTATGGTTGATTGTTTTATTTTTAAAGCATGACAATGATCCTTAATTCTTAACCGAATTTTTTTTAATTATCCCACTGGGGATAATGCTCATAGACCCCTAGATAGTGGACCCATCAGCACTGGTCCTGTGTAGCATATACTGATAATCCTTGGCATAACAAAATTACTGATCTCACTCACTCATTTGCTGAACCGCTTTATCCTATTGGGGTCATAGGGAGGCTGGATCCTATCAGCTGACACTGGGTGAAGACGGGGTACAGTTCTTCATAGGGTCAACATATGTACAACCATTCACAGTACATTTAGAAAAGCCAATTTGTCTAATTTACACATCTTTTGACTGTGGGAGGAAACCAGAGTACCAAGAGGAAATGCACACAAGCATAGGGAGAACATGCACAAAACATTTAAGCATTCAAACTGAGGACCATTTTGTGTGAGGCAGAGGTGCTAACCACTATGCCACCATGCCGCCCAGATTTAAATATAGTAATGAAGTAATCAGCTACCTAAGTATACCTAAAAGTCTAAAATGTGAGTTTTATCTTCTTATCAGGATGTACGAATGTGTGAAGGATCTGGGACTGTTCCTGTTTAACGATGTCCTAGTGCTGACTGAGAAGACAGACACTCATGTGCCATTCAGTCTGGCAGTGAACACATCTCATGCATTCCTTGCCTCTGTAAGCTTGCACAGCCTCAGTGTCTCTGACATGGTGGACACAAAGTGTGAGTACAAGAATGTTACCAAATACATTATTGTACATGTTCACAAGTAGCCTTACCTTACCGTCCCGTCCCAGGTAGCTGTTAAATACACTGCTTTCCATTGTTGGTGAAAATTGTGCAGGCATGATAACAATATGCTGCTAAAGGGACACCATTCTGACTAACAGAGGCACTGTGTGGCAGCTTTAACATAGGTTTGTTTACATGGAACATAGTTAGTTTGCCTATTCAGCCACATCGATTGAATATTGAAATCCTGCAAAACCATCTGATTTGAATAAAACTATCGTGTACGAGTTGGTATTTCTTGTAAACGGAAAAGGTTTCAGCAGCTAACCAGCCAAAAATAATTGTTATTACTATAATAATAATAATAATAATAACAATAATAATAATCAGTTTAATGTAATATAAATAAAGTAAGAAAAAAAATTAAGAAATAGCTTTTTTTGTGTTTGTTAATTTTTTTTCACAGATGTGCAGAATGCGTTCCTCCTGGAGAGCCCAAATCACCAGTGGATCTGTGCTACAGACAGGGATGAGGATAAGATCAGGTGGCTGTGTGCTTTGAGCAGTGCTATAAATGCAGCAAAACACAATTAAATCACCACACTGCTCTAGCCATAGAAATATTCTCAACCCGAAGCAAGAGCAGTATTCAGTGATGTCTGCATGGATTTAGTGACTTTAAGTTAAAATATATTCTGTTGTCTTCAAAATGAAATGAACTTTATTGTTTTTGTATTGTTGTAATGTTCTCCCATAGCAAAAAAGAAAAAAGAAATGAAAGTCGCTTTTGTCCTGATATAATTTATTTCAACACAGAAGATGTATACTGATAATGAGTAAGAATTTTTTTTACAAATAGTCCTCCATATAGTACACTTCAACGACTGAATCCTCACTTTATTAAACTTTGGCAAAACCACAGTGTAGACCTTGTAACCATTAAATGCCATCATAATAAATAACTCACAAACATTAGTATATTAAATTTCAATAATTTCACAAAGCATTTCTTCTAAAAACAAACAAAAAAGAAATGCTGTTGAGAAATCTCTGTTGTAGTTGGTCAGTGACATTTTGTTGACATTAATGTAAACATTATAAGGAAATGACTGCTGTAGTTACTGTTGGAATACTGTGGATCTGGGTTACAGACTCTTAATGTTCCTCGATATCTTGAGATCTCATGCAAATCTATCAACCCGGACACATTTTGTAGCATTTCCACTGGAACTGAAATACCCACTATTATGATTATACATTACATCATGCTTCTACACAACTGCACACTTCTTAATACTTAAGGGGCAGATACATTCTGCAAAATTTTACCACAAAAAATTCGAAACTTTGCAAAAATATTTACCCGTTACCATCAAACCCCAAAAATTTTTCTGGTGAACTTCTTAAATAAATCTAAAAGTTACATCATTAATTTGGACGGTATTCACCTGTGTACAAGTAAAGGGTCTCGTGATTACAGTATAAAGACCCCATATTACGGAAAACCCCAGAGTTTGATTTGCACATTTTTACATGTTGGCCTTTGAATCTTGAATTGCACTGGAATTTCTAAAGAGTTCAACACAACCTGAATAATGAAATCTGGAGTAGTTTCTCTATCCATAATTATTCAGACAGTTAATAAAATGACAGGATATATTGCTTTTATTTACGCTGGTTATTTTAAAGGGGGTATCTCACCAAACTGTGAATGTTGGCAAATCAAGTTGGCCAAAAATTCCCAAAGTATTCGCCATGTTCTCTGAATATTTCCCATGGTTCACTGCCCCCCAAAAAATAATTTAAAAAAATATATAAACAATAATTACGTATGATAAAAACTGTCCCCAAATACCCCCATTCGATTCACTAACGTTGTCAACCCCTCACCTGACATTCGGGCAAATGTCTCAGAAATAGTGAATTTATGGGGAACAGTCAGCAGCAAGTTAGCGATGTTTGATAATAGATTGGGAGAGTTTAGAGACAGTTTAGAGAAACTTTCATGAATTCTAGGTTTGACCCACTTCTTGGTGACAAACATCAGACACAGCTGAATATGTGCAACATTCGTGGAATATTTATGAACCGTTCTGAATCCTGTAAAGCAGGATCTGTTTAGCATCAAGTAAACAAAGCAGCACAGAACTTTGCCCCAAGGCAAAGTTAAAAAGTTAAAAGATAACCACAGTTTAGTCCTGTAGTGTGCACGCACTCTCTAGGTCTCTAATAAACTTAAGATGTGTAATAAACCCTGTAATACACGACCTTTGACCTCCAGAGTGAATAAGAATTGTCAAATCTGAGTAAGTAAACTCCTTGGCTTGGGTACTGGTGACTGCCTGCATACACATTCTCGTGGCTGTCCCGGCGAAACACTGGAACCACTTCGCTTACCCACGGGACAAAGTTTCTGGTTTCTTCCTCAGGTGTTTGAGTTGATTCTTCAGTCCTGCCTGCATTAAAAGAATCGTGTGTGTGAAAGATTTCAGATTTCAGCTTACAAAAATAATGATAGCTAGTCCTACATTTTAGAGACAAAGAAGGGAATCGAACACTCTACCATTTACATGTTTTATAAGCAATACAGATATTGTCAGATGAAATGATCCACAGGCCCCAATAATTAGTAGTAATAGACCAGTCAGCCATAACATTATGACCACTAACAGGTGAAGTGAATATCACTAATTATGTTGTTACAGTGGCACCTGTAAGGCAGTGGGAAGTATTAGACAAAAAGTGAACAGTCAGCTCTTGAAGTTGATGTGTTCGAAGCAGGAAAAATGAACAAGTGTAAAGATCTGAGTGATGTGAATATTGTGATGACCAAATGACGGGGTCATCGCAAGCCCCTACCAAATGTTGTCCAAGAAAAGAAAACAGTGAACTGTCAAGAATATCATGGGTGTCCAAGGTTCGTTGATGCATGTAGGAATCGAAGGCTAGTATCGTCTGGTCAAAGAAACTGCTGAGGGCCCCCCCAGGGCCCCCCCCTCCCATCCCCCCATTTGAGATTTTATGCATTACTCATGTATTTTTTATTTTCTAACAATGAACAACTGTCCAAGACATTGTGAACTTACACACTAAATGTATTTTGATAAGTATTTGTACAAGATGTTAATAAATACTCAGTGATGTAAAAATGAAATATTTTTTTGCATTTTCCCCTAAAATGGCAAAAAATGACTTAGGCACTTTTGTTATGACGGTGACGATATTGAAAGGTATTTGATTTAATAATCTCGAACTGGAAATAATAATCAAGTCTAATGATCTGTTCATATGATGATCGCTGGCTTTCTTTGAGCAGGATAACAGTTGGTAGATAAATTGTAAGCTAACTAGCATGGAAACTTTCCATTCATCAAGAAATTACTGAATATATCTGAAGAAAAAAAAAATGAAGGACACACCACAGGCACTTTATTATTTTAATACGGATGTGGATCTATGGAAGCCCTAAGCAGATGTAAATTCATACATTTTACTTCCATAATTTTCAACAACAAATAAGAAAATGTTTAAGCATGATAATGAGTTATTTATACTGACTGTAATAACAAGGCACAAAGCTATTTCAGCCTGTGTCAGGCCTCAGTTGAAGAGAAACCTGACACGGTGAACTAGAATCACCTTCTACACTGAGATGATTTTGCAATGATGAGCCTATTGTATTGAGAATACACTATGTTTTGTTATGAGCTCATATTGGGTAGCACACTGACTCATAGTGGTTAGCATATCCTGGGTCTGAGTCCTGGGCTTGGGCATTTCTCTATGTAGTTTACATGTTCTCCTCATGCTTGAATGGGTTTTCTTTGGGTTTTTTAGTTTCCTCCCACAGTCCAAAGACATGCACATTAGGCTAACTGGCTGTTTCTAATTACCCCTATGTGTGAGTGTGAATGGTTGAATGTGTGTTGCCTCATGGTGGTCTGGCGAGCTGTTCAGTATGTACCCCGCCTTCGCCCAGAGTCGGCTGAGATAGGCGCCTGCCTTCCCACAACCCAAGTAGGATTAAGTGGTTTGGCAAACGAGTGAGTCAGTAGATCTCATATTAATTCCCATTATCTCATAAAAACAACACTGATTATACCAAGAAATTTAAATCAATAAATCAGGGTCATTGGAAAACCACAAACTAAATCGTTATCACGGGAACACGGAGGAAATCAAATGTATGACTACATGTCCACTTAGGGCTTCCATAGGGATCAAGCTGTATCATTGTCTCCTACCAGTCTAGTTAGGCACCTTATAACTCAGTCATAAATTTACCATCATCACAGGTCCATCTACAAACATAATCAATTAAAATGCTAGTCATCAAAAGCAGTTGGTGGTCTTGTTCCTACCTCCTTGTTGGTGTCCAGATCGAGACTCCACAAAATTCTCAGTCCTCATACCAGTTACTGTGTTCGGCCACTCAAAGTACAAGCCAAAGGCAATGTCAAAGCCATCAGTGGCAAACTCCCAGAAGAATGTCGAACCATCCTCATGAGTGGGGATGTGCACAGTTAGCACTTCACCTCTACCAACAGTGATCACTGATTCTGCATCCTGCTGCATCTTCTCCTTAAATTCATTTACCTGAGACATCATCCACATGGAGGGCGCCATGATGGGCAATTCTGGATTAGATAGGAAGGGTGAGGATGTTATGGTAAAAGTTAGGAGGTGATCACACAAGAGGTGCGATAGAAAAGCGACTAAAGCAAATAAATTTTTTTGCTAATTTTGAAATTTGTGTCAAGATGTTTTGTGACTCCACATGCAAGCGAGTATTTTGTGGCTTAAATGCGTATGTCACGTGAAAGTCACATGACAATTTGTGACTGATTCATGTGTAATTTGTGATTGGTTTGTGGATGTTTGGCCAAAAACGTGAATTTCCTGTCCTAAATCAGTCGTGTTTTGTTAGATTTTTCTTCTCAAACCATTCGCTTTTTATTTGCGTGTTATTAGTGTCAACAAAATGTGAATAAAATACAAATGATGACAAAATACATGGAATATAGTGGACGTCAACAAGTCTCAAACTTTCCGCATGGAGGTCTCTAACTTTATGATTTTCCTTCTAAAAGAAAAAAAAAAAATCTGTGAGCAAAACAACAACTTTGCGACCTTTGCGGACTGTGTGAGAAGAGTTTGAGACTACTCCACGTCAGAGTGTCGTTTTGCAACATTTGCGGAAATTTCAAACGCTTGCAATTCACAAACTAGGCAATCAAAATGCGATCCAGCGAGACAAATTTGCACCTTTAGTGTGATCACCCCCTTAACCTAATCAAGGGTATGTTCCTAGATGCTTCATTTAATTTCTTATCACCAGTGCTGGGTGTGATCACACTAGAGGTGCGATAGAAAATGCCAATTCGCAGCTGTCGCTTTTCATTCTCAAAATGTTCTCAAATTTGTCCTGACATATTCGTGGTAACTGCATTTTGGTCACCTTGTTCGTGAGCTCGTTGCAAAAAAAAATTTCAAATATGTTTCAAATTTCCACGAATGTCAGTACAAGGAGAAAGTATGAGACTTACTGCCAGCCGCCATATTCCGAATATTTTGTCATATTTCATATCTTATTCACATTTTGTTCATGCTATTACTGCGCGAATATTAAGGAAATCGATTGAGAACAAAATGCAAACTGAACGCGACTGATTTATGACAGGTGATTTGCTTTTTTTTGATACACATCGGCAAACAAATCGCAAATTACTCGCCAATCAATCACAAACTTTTTGCGCGACCTTCTCGCAGTATACGTATTAAAGCAGCAAAATATTCTCTTCTATCACACCTCTAGTGTTATCACCCTCTTCTCTTTTTGTGTGGAATTTCATCAAATAATGCAGGACAAGAAGAGTTTGCTAATTCTATGTCTCAAAACAAAATACTGTTTAGTTCATTTCAGACAAAACACCAGAAATTAGTGAGAATTAATGAAAGAGTGAAAGAGTAAAATATTGTGAGTATTTGCTTGTAATGAATGTGTGATCGTTTTAATGGAAGATGCACAATATAAGAAATAAAATGATCAAGATTATATTATAAAACTAGATTTATATAAAGAGATATAGTCTCACACATACCTCCTGCTTTGCTTTCTATGAATAAATGAAATTGCTTGGTGGATGCTTCAGACATTTTCCTCTGTGATGACTCTGACTGGTTGATGGGATGCAAAACTGAAGTCATGCCATTTGAATCAGGTGATACGTCTTCAGCTGTATCTTGCTATACACACACACACACACACACACACACACACACACACACACCACACGCCTTACTATACTTGAGAGGAGCAGTTAATGCCATGAAACAGGTGAATCCAACCCAAACTTTAATCTTAATAACTAATACAAAATAGTTATTGTTACTAAACAACCAAAAATAGCAAGAAAATTGAAAAATGCCTCTAGCAGGGGGTTTTTGGTATAAAATGGGTCACAAGTCTAAGTTAGTGAGTGATTTTTACATTTAGCATGATGATTTGCTTATGAAACCGGAGGATGTTATAAAAGTCAGACAATGTTTAACTTCAACAACGCAAAATTTCACTCACTAATATTTCATCCATAAAGCAACAACAAAAGTGTTGCTTTTAAAAAACACAAATTGAGCCATCTCTGTTTACTTCTGCTGAGAACACTGAAAAATGAGACTGTTCTTTGAATGAGGTTCAGTAACCATAAAGAAAATAGTCAGTTTTAGAATGTTTGTAATAATGAAACTACTAACCTTAGCTATTATGAAATTGTTTAGTACTTATAGGGTAGTTAATTTAAAAACAGACCAAAAAACCAAACAAACAAACAAAATAAACCCACCCATACATGTACATACAGTATATTTGTGACCCAGTCTGGCAAATAAGTCACAGTGACCAAAAATTCAAAATTGAGTTAGCCATTAAAAGAGGAGACTCGAAGCTTTAAAATGGTCTGGCTAACTCAATTTTGAATTTTTGATCACTGTGACTCATATTGCCAGACTGGGTCACATTTGTGCTCCTAATGCTTTCCAGTGCTCCCTAGGATACTTAAGCAAAAATAAGTATACCTAGGGTGGACAGCATGTTTAGACAGTATGGGTGTAGCTGAATGGCAAACAACAGACACCAAACCTGTTTCACTTGGTGTGTATTGTGGGCTTGCTGTATAAACTCTTGATGATGTTGCTCTTGAGGCTGTTGTATGAATTGCTGCTTCTGTGACTCTGCATTTTGCTGGAACTTCCCTGGTGTCTGTGCATTGACAGCAACCATGACCTGTTGCCTACACACACACACACACACACACACACACACACACACACACACACACACACACACACACACACACTTGTAAGGACCTTCCACTGATACAGTTCTAAATGTAGCTGATTAATTTTCTGCTATGCAGTAATGTGACCCCAACCTAAACCTGAGTAACCAAAAGAAAATGTTTAGATTCTTTTAGTTAGTTTCTGCATTTTAAAAGCTAAAATAAACATTAGGGCACTACCTAAAAGCGGAGCTCTGAAAATATTTACATATGTACCATGCATACATAAGGTAAGGCTCCGCTGAAATCTTTTCACAAGGTCAAAATGGTCAGATATTCCTATCATTGTGGGGACACTTAGACCCCATTAAGATACAGCAACATGCTACACATATCCATCACAACCCATTCCTATAGGTGCATTGGATCAGCTGTGCACCAATATTTTGTCTGTGAACTGAAATGTTTAAATGTTTTAGCAACAACATGATAACGAATGACCTACACGAGCAATCAGCATGACTTTATTACATTTACAGATAAAGATACTGCCTCTCTTAACCAAGTGAATAAAAAATTACAGTGTGTTTCAGTGATTTGAGTATTAAAATGCATTAAATGCATCTGCAATGCAGCACAACAGCTGAAGTAAGTGGATAAATCAAATGTCTTTCCCCATCACTAGTTACACACCTCTGCAGGTTGTTTAGTAAGAATTCAGCCTCCTGTCTCTTGTTCTTCTCTTCCAAATACTGTCTTTCTTCTTGCTGATGTCGCACCTCTCTTTCCAGCCGGAGACGCTCCTCATCCTCTCTTCTGAACATGTACATACACACATGCAGTCAAAACACAGACATATTGTTCACAAAAAATGTTTAGTGCAGATTTTCATGACCTTTCTACTTGCATTCTATGAAAAAATTTCACTCAGTATTTAGCAATTCTTCTACATTATGTGAACTGGTTTTAACATGGCAACAATAGCTACATCCGGCTAAAACAATTTAGTTTTGACAAACATTCAGCTGAATTGTTTTTTCCTGTTAGCTGGAACAATAAACTAGTGTTTACAAAAACTTAGTGATGAAAATAGGCTAAACCCTGATGTTATCACCGGTATGCCTCATCTGGACCATGGGTAATCATCAGGCCAAATTTCACAGGCTTGTGACCTCAAAGTTTTCCCAAGTAAGCCCTTAGTCACCACTTGGCTCGATAGTGGATCTCTTATGTGTGCAACCTGAGTCCGAGTCACAAACTCGAGTCCCCATTTCAGCTTGTATTTAAAAGAATCTCACTTACATTCTCCTCTTCTGTTCCTCCTTCTCAATCTTATGAGACGTGACATATGGAGAAAACCGACTACAGCAGGAGTTCAGAAGCTTCACAAAGTCCTGCATGGCATCCTCTTTAGCTTTGCTACCCAGCTCTGCCCATTTTTTCCTGCCAAAATAATGTGTTATTTCAAGTGCAGTGTTTTTATCAGGAAACCTGTTTCTGGACAGATCCTGTTTTGCATGAACATACACATGTAATTGTTTATGAGCTTAAAGCTACTAATGTGTCACACTCTAAATGTATACCATTTTAAAAATGTACCTTCTGTCATTTCCCAGGACATCAAAAAACCCAACTTCAGGACAAACCTTTGGATTATAAGGACCCAGGAAGATTTGTTTCTGAAGTGCAACAAACAGCAGATTTTCTTCATATGTTGGATTGAAAGCCTTGCCATTCATCTCTACAAAAAAAATTACAAAAAAACCCACAAGTGCAGATTAAATATATGTTTATATATTTACTGAATCCCCGTATGGTATATTATTACCCAACATTTTCATGAAGGACCTGATTAATAAAAGTTATACTTAATATAATAATAAAATATAATAAAATGGTTTACTTGGACGAAAATACATCCTTCAAACAATCTTCCACATGACCAAGTTCAAATATCCATACACACAATCTATCCATGCTAAAATGCCTGTTTAAAAAAGGGTTCCATGTCCAAGTATGGAACAATGGAAACAATGGAAATATCCACTTACTTTGCTGATTTTCAAACAGCGTTTCTGATTTCTCAGGGTATTTCCTTATTATCCATATTTGATACCAGAATACTCTTCCTACTTACAGAATCCCAGAAGAATTCCCCAAATCTTACAAGGGTAAACCAATGAGAAGCCTCAAAACAGACATGACTCGGTGTAAATAGAACGTATCTGTTGCTAGGAAGCCGCTAAGAGGTTTGTGCTGATCGGTTGAAAGTTGGATTCATTTGGTGCATGGTTGTTAGGGAGTGTTAAATGTGGACATTCAGAAACTGGTTCTATAACTGTAATTACTATTTTCTCAAAAGTAGGATTTCCTGATTAGTGACATTCAATGTGATGTATCTCAGTCTATTTTCATTCTATGATCATGGATTATACCTCAGTTTGAAGCATATTAAATTCTCTATATATGAATATCTCAGTATGTCATATTTACAACGTAATCCGTATTATCCTGGAGCGGGTCACATATGTAATTTCATGTTGCATTTTAATTGGATAGTCAGAAGACGTAGGTCTTAACAGCACACTGTGAGACGGCCTTTCTAAATTCCTAACATTCAGAAAATTATCGCAGGTTATCTTTGCTCCCAGGGCCGTGATAACAGCCATCTTTGAACCTCTCTCACAGTATGAAGAAGAACCACCATTCAGGAGCCACAACCAAAGAAATTGGCAAGATAATTGATGTATAAATTACTGGGTTTAGTCTGGCCAGGTTAATCACCTCACCTTAAACCAACTGAGCAGCTACTGAAGGCAAGACTGATCGGAGAAATGCCACAAAACAAACAACAACTGTAAGAAGCTGCAGAAAAAGGTTGACAAAGCATTACAGCAGTAACTGCAAGCAAGGGAAATTTGCCACCAAACATGAAGTTTTGTTTAATATTTTTTTTTTTTTTTTTTTCTGTTAAAACTATCTGTCCCTGTACTTTTGCTCACCTCAGAATTTGGTAGTCAGCCACCAAAGGTGCCATCATTGGACTGATTTGTTTAATACACCCAGAATCTATTTTTCTAAATTTATTCACTCATTTGTTAAACCATGTTGTTATTTCTACTAGGGTCACAGGGAGGCGGGAGCCTAAACCAGCACGCTTGGCGTAGGACAGGGATACCCTAAATGGCTCACCAGTCCACTCTCTCTCTTCTCTCTCTCTCACACACACACACATTCACACTCACACCTATATGCAATTTGGAACAGCCAGTTACCCTCAAGTCATTCTGTTTGGACTGTGTTCCTTCTTGCTGTGAGGTGGACGTGCTAACCACTATACCACTGTGCCGCCAGATTCAGGAAATTCATTCATTCATTCATTCATTCATTCATTTTCTGAACCTATTAATCCTAATTAGGGTCGCGGGGAGGCTGGTGCCCATCTCAGCCGTCTCTGGGCAAGGGCAGAGTGCACCCTGGACAGGCCATCCAATGGCCTTCTTCTTACGAATGACAGCACTGGTTCTTTACATGCCTCACACCACAGACAGTAAGAATCATGGCTGGCCTTCGATAACCCAGTTAGCGGCACTGGGGTAGATTCAGGAAGTGAAAAGTTAAATTCTGATCATTTTCATATTTTGATCTTAAATCCAAATGTGACCCATCACCACAAAATGAGTCAAAAATGTTGACATTTTGAGTGAAATACATGTTTTTGAAAAGCCTTTTTTACATTTTTGTCATGTTTTCATCAAACTGTGTCCCATTTCGGAAGGTTTTGGGTTTGTTTGTTTTAGTTTTTTTAAATCTGACCATGATGTGTGTTTATGTATGAACATCATTCAGAAAGTCAGTTTGGTTCCTGAGACTCGTTTTGTGGTGATGAGTCACAAATATCTTCAAAGTAACAAAAACAAAAACAGGCTGTGCTGCTGTTCCAATACTTTTGGAAGAGGCTGACTGATCCTGCGGCAGGTGAGAAGTTCTACCAGGTGTTCATGTTATTCTCAGGTGATTATAGAGGATTTATTATTATTTATACAGGAAATGTTTCCCCTTTAAATTAAGTTACCTTTAAAAAATTTAAGCGCGAGTCCAAATATTCCGTGTAATGAAAAGCCCCAGTTATTTTCGCTGTCCCAGTCCCTCCGCTCCTCTTCTTCCTCAGCGCGACTTTGTTCCTCATGTTGTTCAGAAACACTGTTTCCGGCCTCGGTCCTGCTTCTTACTCCGTCTTCAGGCTCTCGCGCAGCCATGACGCGACACGCGCGCGCTGTCTGAGTAGCACGCGCAGCCCACCACCAGCAGCAGCACCAGCAGCAGCTCTGCACTCAACCTGACTTTAGGTGGGAAAAACACTCGGTACTTCCTCAAAGGAAAACCGAGTCCCAGTCCGCCCATCAACTTCACAACCAATCACAACCCACTAAACACATTTACGCAATTCATCATTACAGCTCAGCCAGGAAGAGGTAAAACAAAGCTGTGAAGACTGACAGGTTCATTGTGTTGTAATTATCCAAGTCTCTTAATAAAAGGCATTAAAATTCAATAGTAGGACTGACATCAGTAAAACATACACACAGTCTATGGCAAGGGTGTCTCATTTTCACATGCATCACAAAATTTCTAGGTCACCAAGGGCCGAATAATCACTGAACATCCATTTCAAAAAGGGAATGAAATGAAATCTGCATGGCAAAATCATTACTGAAGGTATTTGTCCTCTTTTCCTTTTTTTTCACTTTCCTTTTCTGACAACCCACAATCTTTCTTGAGTCATGAATGACTGGATCTAGACAAACAACCATGTGACAAATAAATGTAACTGACAACATGGACAGGATCCCCGGAGAGTCCAAATGCTGTTTAAAAAAAATAATAAATTCCTCAAAGGGCAGTGGTGAGGTGCTGGATTACTGATCCCAAGGTCGGGGGTTCAAGCCCCACTATCGACGGGTTCTCACTGCTGTCCCC
>JAOUQZ010000002.1:4811810-4827769 GCA_028564935.1 Neosilurus hyrtlii
CTGCGATGGACTAGCGTCCCAACCAGGAGGAGTTGAACTCCTAGTCGCTTCACGCTACAGAAACCGGGGATAAGCACTGGCCTGATGAGCCACTAGGCTCAAGTGTAAAGGCCCAACAGACTTACCTTAAGAAAAATCATTCCATATATGTGGAAAAGATGCCTTAAAGATGCCAACAAAAAGCAACTAACATTGTAATGTTTGTATTTGGTGAAATCCATTGCATTTTCATTTAATATCTTCATTGGTCATATTAAAAGGAAATGCCAGAATTTCTATTTTTAAGCATATTTACATTATATGGCTAAAATGTAGGCACATGATCATCACCCTCATATATGGACTGCCCCCATTCTGTTGATACAAACCATTTAAACACAGTTAATTAATAGGATGCCTTATATGCTGCAATACTACAATTTCCCTTTAGTGGAAATATTCCAACCTGTTCTAGCATGACAAATGTCCTATTTCTTTTCTAACTGTGTGCCAAGACAAAACCTGAATAACCAGCACCGGTACCTAACCTCACCAACGGTTTTGTGAGCAAACACATGGCAAAATCTAGTGGAAGACTTTATCAGAATAGATTTCTCATTATAACAGCAAAGAGGGGATTAAACCTGGAATAGAATTTTTAAAAAGCATGTATGTACTGGTTAGTTCTGCCATACATAAAAGTAAACTACTATCCTCAGTATGCCTGTATTTCATCTTATTATGACAATGTGATGAATTGCGTATTAGAAAAGAAGGCTCTTTCTTCAATTAATATATACTCCATGAAGCGCTCTTTCTACCGACACCTGCCAAAACCAACCACCTAGTCAGTTATACAGATATTTCTTGATCGGAAAAACACAGCAACTCTTTTAAGTCAATTAAGTTTAGATTTTTGGTCATGTGACCTGCAGACAACATATAAACAGCATGTATAGAGAATCATCTCCAGAGATAGTCCTATGCACAGTTATTATTCTGGAGCATAACGTTACCTTAAGTATTTCATTGATACTTGATTTGTGGATGGAAAATTAGCAAAAGGACATACATTTCTAGGACATGGTTGAATAATCTTGCTAGGCATCTCTTGTTAAAATATTGAACACTGACTGGAACACTTGGTCAGATAAAACATAAAAATTGTGTTTTCCCATTTGCATGAGAAATGCATGTACAAGCCCTCACTGTGTATATTTCTTTTGACTCTGCTTTTACCTGGACCATTTTCGTGTGCAGGCCTTGTCCCATTTCTGTTCCACCATGGGCGAGAAGGACTGAGCCATCTGTATAGATATGAATCAGTGCTCCTGCCTGGAAAAAAATAATCATCAGTACAATAAATACACCCAGATATATACAATGCCTTTCATAATTCAGTTAGTTGGATGGAATGAACCCATGCAAGTAAATGCCAAGTGACTTAATATTAATACAACTGTGTCAGAAAAGTTTTGGAAGGTTTTTTTTTTTTTATACTTAACCAAACATTGTGATGACCAAGGGGATATTGAGACAATGACAAAACAAGCTCTAGAAATTAATTATCAGTATTTGTTTATTAAAAAAAAAAGAACTCTAAAAATCCACAGAGCATTTTTAAATATTTTATTGTAATGTGATAAGTGTGCATGAGCGGAGACTAAAAAACCTTTTAGGACTGAATACAAGAACTGGTTCCTGTCTGCAAACAGTAGATTAACCTTCCAAGAGAACACTGGCCCTACACACATTGCCACAGCTATACTGGAGTGGTTCATACCCAAAAATCTGCTTTTTCGTTTGATTTGTTCAGATGTTATACATATTGTTTACATCATACACTGAAAGCATAGGGTTGTCATTTCAGAATATTTGATGACCCTATAGGTAATCAGCGAATCATAGTGACGGGGTCCTCATTGCAAAGCGAGTATTGATCAGCTGGTGACCACCTCAGCTTGTCAGAGCAGACTTGTGCAAACAGTTCTCATGCCCACTGCAGTCGACGCTATTGATGCAGGGCCTGGATTCACTGTTTTTATCACATGCTGCACGTCTGTGGAATATTTAAAGTTGGTGTGTGCCATATTGCGGCAGTGTTAACAAACTGAATCCTAATGGTGTGGTTGTTTGGTTTTTTTATTTATTTATATATATATATATTTTTTTTTTACAATTACACAGTCTCACCTGATTTAGAATTCTGAAAATGGGTAAAATGAGTATATTCTTGTGATTGCAGGCAGCAGTATATGACTGATCTTTTTAAATTATCATATATTTTATCAACCAACAACCCTGGGTGGTCATCTGACCCTGGGTCGTCATTTTAGTTATACTCATTTGACAACTTAAAGGTCATCAATTTGACGACCTTATACTTTGTATGTATTTTAAATAACCCCAATTAAAACTGTTTCAGTTGGTTGTGTCACTACAAAATGTAAGGCACTGTAGTAAAAAAACATTAAACCTGGTTGAGGAAGGCTGCAGTGAAGCTGATGCCAAACTTTGTGGGGATGATGGCCAGGCCTCTTTTAGTCCAGCGATTTTGTCTGTATTACAACAATAACATTTATAGTAGATTCTTCAATCACTTCCCTTTTCTAAAATATTTCTCCAAAATAAAACTTGAGACTACAAGATGAAACACTTGTGTTGTATAATAAATGCCTTGTAGCCACTCACTTGTTATACTGTTCCACATTGACTTTCCATTGGTGGAAGTTTGAAATGGTCATGCACTCCTCCCAACAGTGATGTATGGTAAACTGGTCCAGACACTGGTTAAAGGGGGTGTAGTCTCCCTGTTCATAGAGATTCACCTTTCGAACCTGCATGTTCAAGAAGAAACAATAAAAACATTGGCAAAATTTAATTAAAAAATGAGCTGCGGGATTTTCATGGTGTAGGTGACAACATTTATACCAATACTTAATACTGAAATCTACAGCACTGACACTGAATACAGTGGTGTCAGTGGAAATAGGAGACCAATTAATTGATATAATTCATCTTGCATAACAAACTAAACCTGTTCTGCAGGGAGGCCACAACACAGAGCAACATCACTCATCCAAGTCTCTGCTACCATCATTCCTTGAGGCCCACCAAAGCCCCGAAATGCAGTGTTTGAAGGCAGATTGGTTTTACACATATAACCTGTTCCTCGAATATGAGGGATGTTATAGGAGTTGTCCATATGGAAGAGAACTCGCTCCATAATCTAAAGAAAAACAAATAAATGAATATGTATGTTATGCTTGAGCCTGAAATACAAAATAAGTTAAACTGCATAAAGTTGAAATTCAAAATCTGAATTAACTAATAATGTGGATATATTTCTGAGTCTAAATGTTATGCTTCTGATACTCACAGACAAGGAAAGATCCATTGAATTTCCTGCGTTGCTGTAGTAGGTCACATCAAGTGCCATCACTTTTCCATTCTTCTTGAATCCAACCTTCAAAAATCATAACAAAGTAATATACAGTGGTGTTAAAAAGTGTTTGCTCCCTTCTTGATTTTTTTTTTGCATGTTTGTCACATTTAAATGTTTCAGATCATCAAACACATTTAAATATTATTCAAAGACAACACAAGTAAACACAAAATGCAGTTTTTAAATGAAGGCTTTTATTATTGATGGAAAAAATAAATCCAAACCTTCATGGCCCTGTGTGAAAAGGTGATTGCCCCCCTGTTAAAACATAACTGTGGTTTATCACACATGAGTTAAATTTCTCCAGCCACACCCAGGCCTGATTACTGCCACACCTGTTCTCAATCAAGAAATCACTTAAATAGGATCGGCCTGACAAAGTGAAGTAGACCAAAAGATCCTCAAAAGCTAGACATCATGGTGAGATCCAAAGAAATTCAGGAACAAATGAGAAAGAAAGTAATTGAGATCTATCAGCCATGAAAAGGTTATAAAGCCAATTCTAAAGCTGTGGGACTCCAGTGAACCACAGTGAGAGCCATTATCCACAAATGGTGAAAACATGGAACAGTGGTTGACCTTCCCAGGAGTGACCGGCCGACCAAAATTACCCCAAGAGCACAGCGACGACTCATCCAAGAGGTCACAAAAGACAACAACATTCAAAGAACTACGGGCCTCGCTTGCCTCAGTTAAGGTCAGTGTTCATGACTAAACCATAAGAAAGAGACTGGGCAAAAATGGCCTGCATGGCAGAGTTCCAAGGCAAAAACCCTTTCTGAGCAAAAAGAACATTAAGGCTCGTCTCAATTTTGCCAGAAAACATCTCGATGATCCCCAACACTATTGGGAAAATACTCTGTGGACTGACGAGACAAAAGTAGAACTTTTGGAAGGTGTGTGTCCCATTACATCTGGCGTATAAGCGTAACATCATACTGACAGTAAAATATGGTGGAGGTAGTGTGATAGTATGGGGCTGTTTTGCTGCTTCAGCACCTGGAAGACTTGTTGTGATAAATGTGAATGTCCGGTTTGTGTCCTCAAGCTGAAACGAACTTGGGTTCTGCAGCAGAACAATGATCTAAAACACACCACCAAGTCTACCTCTGGTGAAGTGGCCTAGTTAAAGTCCTGACCTGAATCCTACTGAGATGCTGTGGCATGATCTTAAAAAGGCGGTTCATGCTCGAAAATCCTCCATTGTGGCTGAATTACAACAATTCTGCAAAGATGAGTGTGCCAAAATTCCTCCACAACGCTGTAGTTATTGCAAATGCTTGATTGCAGTTGTTGCTGCTAAGGGTGACCCAACCACTTATTAGGTTTAGGGGCAATCACTTTTTCATACAGGGCCATGTAGGTTTGGATTTTTTTTCTCCCTTAGTCATAAAAAAGCTTCATTTAAAAACTGTCTTTTGTGTTTACTTGTGCTGTGTTTGAATCATATTTAAATTTGTTTGATGATCTGAAACATTTAGGTGTGACAAACATGCAAAAAAAATAAAAATCAAGAAGTGAGCAAACAATTTTTTACACCATTCTGCATTGAAAGCAGATTTTAAGGTCGTATATAGCTCCAGAGCACAGCCCCATAATCCCATTTCCATCCATCCATATCCCCACCTTTATAGACTCTGTTACTGAGTTAATTATGATTAAAACAGAATAAATAAAGAGGTTTGTCACAACATTTCCCATCCATAGTTAGTCCAAAAGAACTAAGCTGAATGCACACATTTACACGTATGTAACATAGAGATGTCATATTTTTCCAAATGAATCACTGAACACTTAAATTACAATGGTTTCTATTTTTGTCGTGGACTGCAGATGTGCATGCTGGGAGTATGGACATTTGGGAACTGACAGAGTTCTGATTTGTTCTCTCTGTGATGATGAAGACAATCTTTGCGGCAACATAGAACATGAACTTACTAAACGGATAATTAAACTAACAAGACAGGTGATACAAATGAATGCAGAAATCAGTGAGTGAAAGGCAGTGAACAAAAAACTAAGTGTTAACCTTTCCTTCTTTCACTTTAGACCAAAACTGGGAAATGCTGGCAAGATTTATTTGTTTATTTCCTCCTTAAATCCTCCTTAAAACACAAGCCTTGGACACCTATCAGTGGACTATTGGGACCTCGGCCTTAGGAAGTGCCTAAATCTTTATATTAAAAATACACTCTAACAGAAAAATCATGAAATTAAGTAGGATGTATCTGTTGACGCTCTCATTATTTAAGGAGGATCAAAATTTTCAGCAAAGACAGTCCTAAGTTAATTATTTGCATGGAATATTCTTACCTTGTAGTGTCCAAAGAATGGGTGTCGACCACCAGTAACCAGCATGTCTTCATCACGGTCCAACATGCAACGGACTGGCCTCTTGACTCTACAGAAGGTACATTGTAACTGCATTGTAACTGTATTGTAATTGTACTTTTGAGCACTAATAACTAAAAAAATTTATATTTTTACTTGTGAGCAGCAACAGCTACAGCTGTTGAGAGCACGGTACTACGGCTTTCCTTCCCTCCAAATCCTCCTCCCATTCTTTTAACTCGACACACTATATGACTTGCTGGTACTCCCAGTGCTTTGGCCACAAGGGTCTAAAACCAAAGAGTAAAAATTTCAGAACATTTCTAAATCATATGCATCACCTTTTGCTTTGTTCACATTTTGTAACATTGCTTGCCCTTCTTTAGTAATGTTTTAATCTGCACTGTTAGAAAATGAGATTTTGGAAAGGCTGACAGACACCCACCTTTGTTTCCTGAAGCCTTTCTCAGTCTTATCAGTTATGACATATCCTTTCTTTAGGCCTAACGCTCCTGTCAAGTGATTCTTTTCCAGAACTGCTCTAATATGTTGCCATATTTGCATTGCTTTCACCATGATTGCTTAGACTCCTGTGTTAATTTCAGTAAAATGTTTCACCTCATTGTAAGTCCAAGCAAAGGAATAATCTTACATTTCACCACTGAGGTTCCTTATTTATTAAGCAACTGTAGTGTAGACTATTTCTGTTTATGCCAGTTCACGCATGCCCATGTTAATCATCATGTGATATACTGTGTATTTTCATGTGTGTATGGACAGAGGTTAATTTTGATACAAAGCTAACTTACTTGTCTGGATGGAATCAATATATGTATTCATTCATTTATATGCCTAAACATTTAATCCTACTAGGGTCGTTGAAAGGGTGGAGCCTATCTCAGCCAACTATTAAGACTAACACTTAAGGGCAAATGTTAATTTTGTTTATTTATTTATTAATTTTGCTATACTGTATAAATCGGGCAAGGGAAATTATTGCCTCTGCATTTAACAAATCCAAAGTGAGCATAAACACATATGTAAACAGTGAGCACATACACACACACACACACACACACTCGGAGCAGTAGGCTGCCACACACATTGGGCCGTCCGGAGAGCATTTGGGGGTTAGGTGTCTTGCTAAAAGGCACTTCAGCCATGAAGGTAGAGGAAGGGAAGGTGCAGCTTACTCCCCCACCACCACACATTTTTATATGCTCTTTCAGTTCCAAAGCCACTTCTCTAACCATTAGGCTACAGCTTCCCCCACTTTTCATTTGGAATGGCCAATTAGCCCAATGTGGATGTCTTTGGACTATGAGAGGAAACCAGAAAACCCCAGAGGAAGCCCATGCATACACGAGACAAGTATGCAAACTCCAAACAGAAGTACCCTTCGAACCTAGGACCTTCTTGGTGTTAAATTGTGTTTTAAAAATAAAAAAGGCTTCCCACCTAGTAATCCACAGATAAGACACTGTGCCCCTTATTGAGATAAAGCATTTAATGAGGAGTAAACTGTACACGGTGAAACAGTAAACACTGAAAAGCAAGGATCTGGTGCCCCGATCCAGAATTCAGGTGAAGCTATGCATCGCAATTTTGACCAATTTAGAGTATATGGCAAGAATTGCCACAGATACCGTACACATTGAAATTGTTCACATTTGACTAACTCTTGGTGACAGGAGAAAAATGTAAAAACAAACCTCCCCAACAACTTCTATATGCCACGCATATCAAATATCACGTGTATACAGTAAACTAGTGTTTATTTTTTAATTACTTGTGTTTTGGCGGTCGTCTGTGTGGACACAAACAACTCCATTTCACCATCCTCACCACGAGGGACTGCCAGCGTGCAGTTTGTTTCCAAGTAAAAATGTTCCTGTCCCCCTATGTGCATTTCACCTGAGAACAACAAATCAGAACATCCTTCAGAATGCAATCAATCCAGTTACGAACAAACATCAATTTACATCATGGTTCACTTCAACAGGAACAACAGTACACCTGCTCAATCATGTTATTATCCAATCAGCTAATCAGGTGTCAGCAATATAAAGCACATAAACAGGTAATCTTCAGTTATTATTCTGATTAAATATCAGATTTGGGGAAAAAGTGTAGGGCAGCACAGTGATGAATTGATTAGCACATCTGCCTCACAGCAAGAAGGTCAGAAATTCCTGTACTTGGCTGACAGGGAAAGGAAATGAAGTAGTCTTCTGCTGCTGTAAAGCATGTGGAGATGCATCTCTGCTCACCATAGTGGAAAATAGTGATTATGCAGGTGTGGTGTGCAGGTGCTCCTATTAAAGTGGACAGTAACTGAATATATAGCATGTGCCTTAGCATGCAGCACATTTTTTAAATATAAAAACAAAAAAGCTAAATATTTAATCTATTCAAGATTTCTTTCAAATAGAAATATTCATTCTTTATATAAAACTATATTTGTGCTAATACATTAATGGTACCTTGTAGGATGGTATCAGATTCTTGAAAGCCCTGCACAAGGTTTCCTCTCTCTATAGTTCTCACTGGCTGGTAGAAGGATTGATTGGCAATGGCATCCTGTACAAGAGAAGTATTAAGCAATTTAGCAAGTAATTAATAAATGTTATGGCTTTAAATTTGAATAGGATGCATGGCTTCTCTTAAAGATCCAAGAATTACATTTTGAATAGTTTGATATTTAATACTACTCATAATTAATGCACACTTAAAATGAAAGAAAAAATGTTTTTGTAAATGCAGTGGAATTCATCACATGCACTAACAATCCCCAGAGTTCTTTTGACATGAAGCACCTAACAATGCCTAGGGGTACAACTGAGAAAAGAAGAATAAAATCTGGATAAGGTGGCATAAATAATGACTGGTGGAGTGAACACACGCGTTCACTGACCTTTTACATGTTATGAGTACTCGGACACACACATACTCTGTCTAACTTGAAGACGAAGTTGAACTTGTAATTAGCTAATTGGATCCTGGCATTAGACCTATTGTAAAGTTCCTGTGTAAATGTAATGACTATCGTAATATTACTTTACTTTAGTATAATTTCTGTAAGCTCTCAATTACAATTAAAAAACAAATGTTGGAACATGAACTCAATAAATGGCTAATTAAGCTAACAATACAAGTAACACAAATTAATGCCTTTTATTTTTTTTAGAATTTCTAAAAATTGTCCTTCAAGGGACAATATGATGCACTCCATATCAGTTATGATGCAATACCAGCTTCAGATTGCATAATTTATTGTTTTACCTAAAAAAATAATAAAAGTAATTTTCAAATCCAGTCATTGATGATTATTATCATATTTATATATCGCCAAATAGTTATTTATAAAACACTGCAATTTTAGGTGGAAAATTCAGTGCATGAACCAGGCTTTGAACTCATGACCTATTACACCTGAAGTAAATACTCCGGCATTGAACCTATTTATTTAAAGTTTATTCCTATATTCAGTCAAAAATGTATTTAGTGACTTCTGATTTAAATTCAGATCCATTCCCTTTATAACTCACCCATCCTTCATGATTCCTAAGTCTGGATTGCATATGCTGACCCAGTAACATATCTCAAAAACTAGAACCAAAGAACAATTTTAAACATCAGTTTAAGTCCCAGCGGCCCAAAATTAGGAAGGTTTGACTATATTCATTTCAGAAGTAACTTTAGCTGTAGACCAGTAAAATCAGTGAATGAAATCTGGTGAAGAGAAAACAACAGTAAATGGCACACCAAAAAGAACATTGCTGTCTTTCTACAGTTTGTTAAAGATCTCGTGGACATATGAGAAATCTACTGGAAAAGAACATGTGGTTGGATGGGACCAAAATAGAACTATTTTGATTTAAATTAAAATTGTTTTGCTTGGAGAAAGGAAAACATTCCAGCATAAGAACCATATTCTATCTTTGAAACATGGTTGTGGTAATATAATAGTTTGGGCCTGTTTTGCTGCATCTGTGCCAGGGCATTTTGTCATAATTTATGAAACAATTCTTAATTATATCAGTGAATTCTTAAAAAAAAAAAGTCGCACTATGAACTGAATCTCAAGAGAAAGTGGGTCATGCAAACTCAAGTTGTTTTCCCAAAGAATGGTTAAAGGAGCTTTCATTTGTCAGAATGCTTAATCCTACTAGGGTCGCAGGACACTGGTGCCTATCTCAGCCAACAAAATGCAAAGATTGGGGTACATCCTGAACAGCTTGCTAAACCATGGCAGAGCAGCACACTCACACTAACACGTGGGCAATTTGGAACAGCCAGTTGGCCTAACTGTGGGGGGAACTGGAGTACCTAGAGGAAACCCAAGCAAGCATGGGGAGAACATGAAAACATCACACAGAAACCCCTGGGAATCAAACCCAAGACCTTGTTGCTGTGAGGGGGATGTAACCCTAACCCTAACCCCTAACCCTAACCATTATGTCACCAAGCCACCCTTGGTTAAGAAGAATAAATGTAATGTTTTGGAGGGGCCAAATCAAAGTCTTGAACTTAATTCAACAGAACTGTTGTGAAAACACTACATATGAGAAAGTTGACATTTGAAAGTTTAAGCCGTTCTGCATGAAAGCAAGGAATAAAATTCCTTCCAAGCTGCTGTACAGGACTGATCAAGAGTTACCACCCATAATATCTTCCCCAATAAATAAATTGCTGTGTCATATTATGTCTCATTTGCTTAATGTGGCACTTTCAGGACATCAGTGTAAGTCTGATGTTTTAAATCATATTTATGTATTAATACATAAAATTTTAAAGGGTTCAGAGACTTCCAAGCACTTTATCTTAAATGTGTGTTTATAATCTGCTTTGGCCATTTATGTGAACAATCTGAATAGCTCTATTATGTAATGGTGACTTCAGTAAACACTACTAAACACAGTGTAAACACTACTGAACACAGTTCTGACTGGAAAAAAATGGTGTGATATTAAGGGCTATCCAGTACTTGCTTGGTGAAGCTTAAAAATGACCTGAAGCCTCCCTTTCTGACAGTTAATTGAAAAACAATAAACGCTTTGCTTAATAGCAGATAAAAGGTACATAATAAAAGAGCATATGTTATCTGTTATTCTCAGACTCACTGCTAAATGATAAACTTATACACTATTCAAGCTTAATATTAAACCACCTGTCTTAAAATATGCATGTATGTCTTAAAACCCCTGCCATAAGGGAAGGATGTACTCGGTTTACAACAATGTTTATGTAAGTAGTACGTGTCAAAACAATATTCACATGAATTCCAGGACCTGCGGTTTCCTAGCAGAAAACTGCCCAGGGCATCACACTTTCCCATTTTGATACAATCCCCTAAATAGATAACCAATGCACATGCCCTGAGTCATCCACATGATAGAAAAAACATGATTAATTGGACCAGGCCATCTTTCATAGCTCCATGGTCTAGTGCTGATGCTTATATGCACCTTGTAAGCACTTTTGGTGCCATGGGTTCCAGTTACAAAACTGCATTCATAGCATGCTGCTATGCACTGTGTTCTCTGACACATTTTTCATTCCAATGTTATGTTTTTCAGCAACTCAACTGTTGTGATGTAAAACCAGCCTAGAAAGCCTGCCCTTAAATACATCAGTGAGTCTTGGCTGCCCATGACTCACTTACTGGTTCATCAGTTGTCATTTGTAGGAACACTTTTGGAAGGTACTAATCACTGCATACTGGGAACATTCCATAAAACCTGTTGTTTCAGAGATGCTATGAGCCTGTCATCCAGTCATTACAATCCGGCCCTTGTCAAAGTCTCGCAGATCCTTACAGTTGCCCATTTTCCCTGCTTCCAACACATCAACACATCACTGATATATTTGATTATTTTCTCCACACTCTTCTAAGTATATAGTGTTTTCTAATTTGCTCACTTTATGGAGACAATTCATAGCACACTATTATAGCAATTTTTGTTTTCTAATGGTACACTTAGATTACATGCAGACATAAAAGTATTTAAAGGCAACATTACATAGCTTCCTCAATGCTTTTTTTTCAAGGGTAAGAGATTTGTGGAGTTTATATGTGGGTTAAATAAGAAAGCCTTCGCACCTGAATGGTAAGAATCACAGGTTCACATTCCTCATATGAGATCTTCACAGCTTTGGCTGCTCTCTGTGCATGGACTTGTGTGTCTGCTACAATGGCTCCCACTATTTGACCCAAACATGTGACCTTGAAAAGCAAGAAAGGGCACCTTATCAGTGTTAGAATTCATGAGTATTAAGTTTGTCGTTTCCATGATTTGTATATAGTAGATATTTTAAATATCATGGTAGTGTCTAAAATGAATTACAACCAGTGAAATTCTTTAAATGAATGCTACAAGATCTTCATGCATAAAAAAAGCAAGGCTAGTCTTCAAGATTTTTATATTTCACCTTGGGGATCAAATTCCCCAAATTTGAGGTTCAATAAATGTACTGATAGCCATAACTTTGTTTATTTTTATATGAAGCATTAAATGGACATTAGAAATCATGTAGTGAACCTTGTCATCAGCAAAGACAGTCTCATCAAGGACAACATATCCAGTCTTATTGCTCCCAGGGATGTCCCTGGCAGAGACAAATGTAACCACTCCTGGAACTGCCATGGCATCATCAATGTCAATAGATCTACAGAAAGACATGCCAAATATACATATCACTAATGATAAGTGATAAAGAAAGTACTGAAAATCAATTCATAACAACATGCACTGTCTCAATTTTGTAGCTGTCAAATGTTTTTTGACTTTGACTGCTACTCATAAATTAAAGTCATTATTAGAGTGCATTGCCATTGTAGTAGATCAGCATATTCTTTTCACAGCCCCTTTTACTTTTCATGCTAGATGAAGAGAGACAACAATACTGAACATTACGTTTTAAGCATAGGCACTAACCAGGGTATATAATTTTGGAGAAACCAGCTAACATAGGCTGACATTTGCAAGAATACAAGCAAAACAAAGGTCAGCAGTAGGTCAGAATTACCCTAGAAGAAAAACACAAGACAAAAGGCTATAAATCAATAAATGTCCAGCAGAGTCTCCAGACTTAAACCCCATTAAGCTGGTCTGGCTCCTGCTTGGCTGAAGTGAAAACCTACACCCACACCACATCCCAGTGCTATGTCTTTTCCTTCCAAAAGTTATCACACTAACAAGTCTTGACAAGCCAAATATTGAAAAAATGACCTTGTGACCTTGAAAAAAGGTCAAAGTTACCCATATATCCCACCTTATTCACACCTGAGAGGAACCCATACACCACACTTCATGAACCTATGTCATTACCTTCCAAAGTTATTGTACAAACAAGTGGTAAGGACAGATGATAGAACCCTTTTCTATCACTCCCACTTCGGTCACTTTAACTGAAGGCAGAAGCTAATGAAAAGATGGGCCTTCTTTCACTTAGGACTAAAGGGTTAGCTCATCAACTGTGCTTAGACTACTACCCACAAAAATGCTTTAATGCACTGATTCAATAATCAGATGAAGAATACACATAACTTGTATATCATTTACTCATTTTTACAAAAGCTGAATAATAAAAGATATTGTACCTTGACACAAAATACAAACAAGTGGTTAGTTGCTACTTACTTAATATAAGCATGAGCTTTAGTGCTGGTGACAAGGGCCAAACAGAGCTCATTCTCAAAGTGAGGAATATCATCACAGTATACAGCCTCTCCTGTGGCCTGCTTTAGAGCAGACAGGTGCATAACAGGACGACCTATAACATCATCTGGGCTCTGACCAGCAGGAACTGCCTATATTAAGAAGGAGAAAATTATATATATATATATATATATATATATATATATATATATATATAATTAAATTATTTATATAAAAGACCAGTACACCTCTATACACTTTTAGAAATATGTTAAGTCCTATATTTTGCCAGTACCTCTTTTTGGCAGTCCTTAGATTAGCTTAGCACTATGTTTTAAACACGCACACACACGCTCAAAAAACTGACTGACCAAAACTGACTTTGGCTGACAGTATACTTAGTCTGTGCCCAGAGGAACCAGTATAAGAATATATTCATTAATAGTGACTTCAAAGCACTTCTGTAAGTTGCTTGGGATAAGAGCGTCTGCTAAATGCTGTAAATGTAAATGTAAAGCTAGTTTTAAGTTTTGCTGTGGCTTTTCACACAGGTAAGATTTTTTTAGATACTTGTTTAACTGTATAACATAACTTGTTTAACTTCTATATGTTGTATTCTGTTTTAACTTGTCTTGTTATGCAAACCATTCTGACGTAAATATTTTGGAACAAAGTTTGGACTGAAATGTATACTGACAATGACATATCACAGTCGTGATAGGCCACGTCCAGGGCGGCTGCAACACTAGCGGGACCGGTTTCAACGTGCTGTATCATTTTATTGACTTTTTTGGATTTAAGCCACAGGGACCTCAAACAACACAATGTCTAGTGAATCATTTTCACTTGGTGTAACAATTTATGATAATTTAAATATAAACTATAAATTAAATATGAACTATAAATATGTCATTGTAGATGTAGGTGGTGTTTTTGTATTTCCTTGAAGCATAATAAATTTTTAATTAGTGTGCAGACACCTTAATGAAGTTTTTTTTTTAACAAGTGTCTGTGTAGTATGTACTAACTATGAATTTTTTCCCCCTAATTTAGTCATATCCAATTCCCTCCCATCAACTTTTTAGCCTTCCCTATCACACGACCACCACCGACCAGGGAGGGGCGTAAGCATGTACATGCCCCCTCCGTGACATGCAGTGCTGCCACCCACCTCTTTTCGAACTGTTGCGCATGCGTATTTGGGGGCGACCTAACACACTCGGAGGGAAAGCTTCGCACACTCGTACGAATGAGCTCACAGACGCCCATGATTGGCTGGTGATCGCTGTAAGTGACAGGGAAGTGAGCGTATGCCATTCCTCCCTCCCATGAGAGCTCGGCCAATTAGCTCCCATGGAGTCCCGGTCACGGATGGCTGTGGCATCAATCCGGATTCGAACTTGCGATCTCCGGGTTGATAGTCGTGCACCTTGTCGATGCGCCACTCGGGAGCCAAAACCTTCTTTCTGTGAGGAAGACATGCTAATGCTTCATCAATATTTAAAGATTAAATCAAATCCCATTGACATTCTAATTGTTAATTATTGCAAATGCAGGATAATGCTTGAATCATGGTTTGCCATGGTCAGTGATTCTAAAATTCTAAAAATTCAGCAAAACGCCATCCCAGAAATTTCAAAGAAATTTATGAAATGTAGCTGTTATGTATTTCAAGGTAAAACAAACACTTTTTTCAAACCTTGAGTTTTAAAAGATGGCGTAACAGCAAGTGCATGCCAGTTGTGATGAAGCACCTGTGACCATTAACATGCTTTGATAATAAACAAAAAATGCATTTTTCTTTGTTTTTTTTAAGTTGATTGTTTTTTAACAAATGAGGTATATACTACTTAGTGGAATCAGTTTAGTCTGAGGGACTAATTAGTTATATACATATGTTATGTACACACACACACACACGCACACACATGTACCTGGTATAGCTGAACACTGGTTGGTGTATCTGGGTGACAGATTTTGATGGCACTGGCATAATCTGGTCTGACATCCTCAACAGAAAGGTACTGATGAAACACAAGTATTTATTAGCTTAAAAAAAATATTTTAAAACTAAAATTATTTACACATTTTAAATTACTGAATACAGGAAAAGAAAGTCAATGACAGGGTGGTTCTACAACCCTTAGTGTTTACTTTCACTTATATCCATCTGTGAATGAAATGTGGGCTGAAGACAGTGTGAATTAATTTGCATATAAATAGGTTTGCAAACCAAGCAGACAATATCATGGAACAATCCAAGTTTATAAATGGCAAACAGGTAGTGGCCAAACATTCAGACAAACAGCGCATAAAAGATATTCCAATATCAGAGTAGTAAAGGAAAGCAGAAGGAGTCAAAAAGAAAGGTGCAACAAAAGCGCATAAGCTCAACTTGTCTTCAATAAAGATTCTTTAGTAAATTGACTAATCAGAGTAACTTGTACGTTTCTATAAAATAATTTAATTTTAATTACAGAATTTCAGACAAACCTAACGTATATATACTATATAACTATATAGTATTAAAGTTTTTATATATA
>JAOUQZ010000002.1:4836912-4862340 GCA_028564935.1 Neosilurus hyrtlii
GGTGTTGAGGTTACCAGGCTCAGGTGTGTTGTTTTGATTCTGAGAGGTGGTGCTGGGGTTACCAGGCTCAGGTGTGTAGGTGTAGGATACACTTTCTCCTGAGGAAGCTCAGCAGGGACATCTCCGGCTCTGCACTCACTTCAGTGATCTAGAGAAACAAACACAATGTACACAAGATTCCTTTTTTGTCAGGACCGACAAAGTGTGGCTCGGTAGTAAAGCAATGCGGTTCTGGAATTACCTTTCTGCCGTTTACAAAAAGAACCAGGTCATCCCGGGGTGCTCGGCTGTTTCCCTCCATAGTGCGAGACTCGCTTCCGCAGCCGCTCGTGCGCTTCACAGGAGAGATTTCAGCGCGCGCAGAGTCTTACTCAACACCTCATCACGTGATCTCTCTCTCTCTCTCTCTCTCTCTCTCTCTCTCTCTCTCTCTCTGTGAAATATTTACCTTTGTCATTTAAAATCCATTAAATTGTGACATGCGCTCTAAAATTACAATCGGAGGTTTATTGTTAATTTTCCCTACTTGCAACATTATTATTATTAGTATTATCATCATCATCATCATTATTGCTATTATTATTATTATTATTATTATTATTATTGTTGTTGTTGTTAGCATTATTATCGTTAGTATTATAATTGTTGTTATTATTATTATTATTAGCATTATTATTAGTAATAGTACAATTATTATTATTATTATTAGCATTATTATTATTGTTATTATTATTATTATCAATGTTACTAGCATTATTATTATCATTATTATTGTTGTTAGCATTATTATTGGCATTATTATCGTTAGTATTATTATTGTTGTTATTATAATAATTATTATTAGCATTATTATTATTGTTGTTATTATTGTTATCATCATTATTATTATAATTATCATTCTTATCATTATTATTATCATCATCATCATCATCATCATCATTATTATTATTATTATTATTATTATTAGCATTATTATTATTGTTGTTATTATTGTTATCATCATTATTATTATCATTATCATTCTTATCATTATTATTATCATCATCATCATCATCATCATCATTATTATTATTATTATTAGCATTATTATTAGAAGTAGTAGTAAATTTTTGTTGTTATTTTTATTTGATTTCTGTTTTGGATGCAGTTCTTATTAATCATCTGCGTGCACTCTACTAACTAGGTCATAATTATTTACTGGAAACACATGCAAGCATGGGGGAGGCTGCAATCTATCTCACCCAGTACTGGGCGAAGGTGAACAGCTCACATAACCATTCACACTCACCCCAAGGGTTAATCTGAAACAGCCAGTTAGCCTAATGTGCATGTCTTTGGACTGTGGGAGGAAACTGGAGTACCCGGAGGAAACCCACACAAGCACAGGAGAACATGCAAACTACACACAGAAACTGCGAAGCCTGGGACTTGAACCATTTTGCTGTGAGACAGTCATCCTAACCCCTACGCCACCATGCAGCCTATGATTTAACCAAATTTTCTATGTATTAGGAAATAATAATAATAATAAGAAGAAGAAGAATAACTAGAAAGTCACTCAGAGAGCACAGACCTCCGCCAAGGCCGCAAAAAATCTTTTAAATATTCCCTGCATCCAGACAATAAAACAATGTATCATTTCTGACTCATCCTGAAATTTTTTTCAAAATCCGTTCATGGCTTTTTGAATAATATTGTTAACAGACAGACAAACAAACAAACAAACAAAACAACCTCCTTGGCAGAGGTAATAATATTAATAATAATTGATACAAGATCCACAAGTCTACCATGTGTGGCATGGTGGCAGTAGTTAGCATGTCTGCCTCACAGCATGAAGGTTCTGGGTTTGAGTCCCTGGTTCGGTGAGGATGTGCCTGTGTGGAGACTGCATGTTCTCCCCATGCTTGCATGGGTTTCCTCCCATTATTATTATTATTGTTCAAAGTGCAATAATAATAATAATTTAAAGTATTGGTCCTGTAGGAGTGTGCTTGATCTGGATTCAACTAATAGATTCTCTCTCTTTCTCACACACTCACACACACACACATACAGAGAGTTTAGTAACTGCAGTACAAGTCAAAACTGAAACTTGCCACATGAAAACATGACAACCAGTTCAAACTGTCTTATTTTTAGCTATAAAGTAATTACTAATGGAAAACATAAAAACTCAATTAAGTTATAAGAATTATTGGAGGTAAATGAAACTACAAAACAACACTCTTGGCGTCAGTGAACGGCTACATCGGGAAGTGCATTGATGACGTGGCCGTCTCCAAGACCATCATCGCACACTCCAACCAGACTGCAAAAGTGCGTGCTCTTCTGGTCGGGAGATTCCGCCTTCAGAGCAGCGGACAGGGCGGCCTTAAAAACAGCAAGGGCCAAACTGTCCCGAGCCATCAGAGAGACGAAGCGCGCACACGCACACACAATCCACAGCCACTTCTAGAACAGCGGAGACTCCTGCTGCATGTGGCAGGGCATTCAGATGATCATCAACTACAGGACAACACCACCTGCTTGTGACAGCGAAGCCTCCCTTCCCAGATGATGTGAATGACTTCTATGCTCGGTTCGTTACAGAACAACACGACAGCAAGGAAAACAATCCCTCCTCCTAATGACCAGGTGCTCTGTCTCACTACGGCTTACGTGAAGAGAACTCTATGCAGAGTCACACGGAACACACGGAAGTCTGCTGGACCAGACAACATGCCTGGCAGAGTGCTTAGGGAGTGTACAGAGCAGCTAGCAGATGTCTTCACTGACATCTTCAACATGTCTTTAATGACCATCATCCCTGTGCATAAGAAGTCTATGGTTTCCTGCCTCAGTGACTTCCGTATCGTCGCACTCACACCAATCGTGATGAAACGCTTCGAGAGGCTCGTCATGAGGTACATCAAGTCACAGCTACCCTCCTCACTGGACCCCTTGCAATTTGCTTATCGTCCCAACCACCGGACAATGCCATCATCACAACCCTCCATCTGGCCCTCACACACCTGGACTGTAATAACACATATGTACAGATGCTGTTCATTGGCTTTAGTTCAGCATGCAACACAATCATCCCTCATCAGCTGATTGAGAAGCTGAGCCTATTGGGCCTGAACACTTCTCTCTGCAACTGGATTCTGTCTTTCCTGACTGGGAGACCCCAGTCAGTTCGAATCGGGAACAGCATCTCCAGCACTACCACACTGAACACTGGAGTTCCTCATGGCTGTCTGCTCAATCCACTGCTGTTCACTTTGTTGACTCATGACTGCGCAGCAATTTGTTGACTTCAGGAGAGGACAGAATGACTATTCCCCGCTGTTCATTGACAAATCCTCTGTGGAGATCGTCAAGAGCACCAAATTCCTTGGTGTTCATCTGGCAGAGAACCTCACCTGGTCACTCAACACGAGTTCCATCACCAAGAAAGCCCAGCAGTGCCTCTACCTCCTGAGGAGGCTGAGGAAAGCCCATCTCACTTCCCCCATCCTGACTGTGTTCTAGAGAGGGACCATCAAGAGCATCCTGAGTAGCTGCATCACTGCCTGGTTTGGAAACTGCACTGTCTTGGATCGTAAGACCCTTCAGCGTATAGTGAGGACACCTGAAAAGATTATCGGAGTCTCTCTTCCCCCTTTCATGGACATTTACACTGTACGTTGCATCCGCAAAGCTAACAACAATGTGCATAACCCCACACACCCCTAACACACACTCTTCACCCTCCTGCCATCTGGAAAGAGTTACTGGAGCATTCGGGCCCTCACAACCAGACTGTGTAACAGTTTCTATCCTCAAGCCATCAGCTCCTCAACACCCAGGACTGAATTTCACAAAAAACTCTCTCTTGCTCTCTCACACACTCACACACACACACACCCACACACACACCCAGAACTGTACAAAACTAAACAAACTGAACTGTACAAAACTCTCTCTCTCACACACATACACAGAAACACAAACTCTCTCTCTCTCTCTCTCTCTCTCTCTCTCTCTCTCTCTCTCTCTCTCACCTGTGTGGACACACACATAACTTACATTGTTGACTATTTATTGCACTACCTCCACCCTGTCATTATTTCATTACGCTGCTATGTTTATATTTATGTCTCTGCCTATATTCTATTTGCACTACCTCAACCGCTTTCATTTTTTAAAATTCCATCTCATCTTTTTCTTTCTTTTGCCGGTAAGTGTGTTATTCTTGTATTGTATTGTCTTTGCACTGTTTGCACATAGTTGCACACTTTGCAGTTATGTGGCTAGGACAAAAACCTTAATCCTAGCTCTGTCTTGTTTTTCGAATTTAACTGGTTAAAATGACAATAAAGCTTTAACTTGAACCAAATTTATATGAATATCCCTTCTTTAGACTATCCAGTTGAGATTTTCCACAGAAGCAGGAGGTGAAGTGTAACCTGAATGTGTTGAAAGATCTCTGCAGTTTAATTTTAAAAATTTATGATAATATTAATAATAAAATACATTTTAATAAAGATGCTTGCATGGATTACCTCCTGGTGCTCTGGTTTCCTCCTACAGTCTAAGGACATGCACATCAGTCTAATTGGCTGTTCCGGAATTGGGGCAGCTGTGGCTGAATAGGAAGAGTGAGTAAGTAGCACTTTACCTTGCTCTACCTTTATGGATGAAATGCCCTTGAGTAAGGCACCTAACCCCCAAATGCTCCCTGGGCGCTGCAGTGTGGCTACCCACTGCTCTGAGTGTGTGTGTTCACTTTGGATGAGTTAAATGCAGAGGCAAATTTCCCATGTGGGATATAAAGTATATAAAAAAATAGAAAAAAAATGCCTCTAAGTGTGTGTGCTCATAAGAATACTTTATTGTCTTTGCACAATGTAAAATTGAACTTTTATCAATCTAAATTTCATAAACTATACTATCTAAAGTTCAAAAATAAAAGTATAGAATGTTTACCTTATGGAACCCTTAAAACGTAGATAATAGAATACAATGGAGCAGATGAGTAATTGTAAATGTAAAATTCAGACACATTTGGAACATTAAAGGATAGATGAAACATCAAAGCACATTTAAAAAAAAAAAAAAAAAAAAAGAAAAAAGATTAAATTGATCAGAGAGACCAGGGGTGTCAAACTCATTTTTACTGAGATACACATCACTAAATTTCTATTTCATTGAGGGCCGAAAATTCACTGAACATCTATTTAAAAAGAGCAACCGTGAAATCCACATGACAAAGTGATAAGTTTAGCAATTTGTCCAGTTTTTTCCTTTATTCACTTACCTTTTCTGACAACACTTGACAGCTACTGTACAATCTAGCTTGCAATCTTTCCTGAGTCATGAATAACTTTCAGTTTACTTGAAATAGCTGGCAGCCATCTAGTGGATGATGAATTATATTTCATATTAATGGCTGATGCAAAGAATGTATTATAATCATATTCTTCGATACCTCCAATGGGCCACATAAAATGAGTTGGCAGGCCGGATTTTAGCCCCCTTAGAGTTTAACACCGGTGGTCTAGACACTGTTGATGTTGTACATGACGATTACTGGTGGAAATGACGGGATTTTCTTAATGCAATATCTATATAGGTGTACTGAGGCCCATTTTCAGCTTTTACTATTTTAGTTGTGTTCTAAGTGGCACATTTTGTTAGCTAATCCAAGTTTGTCATGTTAAAAGCCTAATTGATAATTTGAAAACCCTTATGTAATTATGCCAGCACCAATGAAAACTGTTGTGCTGATTAAAGAAGTTCATTTGGAGAATCAGTATTTGTGGGTTTGATGTTGGACTCAAAATGGCCAGAAAAAGAAATTTCTTCTGAATTTCATTAGTCTATATTTTTTTTGTGAAATGAAGGCTATCCCATATGAGAAACCTCAAGAAACTGAATATCTCATACAACAGTGTGCACTACTGCCTTCACAGAACGGCACAAACTGGCTTTATCCAGGATAGAAAGAGAACTAAGCAAGAAGACAAGTACTCCAGAGTCTCTAGTCTAAAAAACAAATTCCTAACAAGTCCTCAATTGGCAGCTTCATTAAATAGTACCTGCAAAACACCAGTGTCAACTGCAACAGTGAAGATCCTGGATGCTGGCCTTCTGGACAGAATTACCAAGAAAAAGTTATATCTGAGACTGGTCAATAAAAGGAAAATAATAAGATGGGCAACAGAAAAAAGACATTGGACGTAGGAAGTTTTGGGGAAAAGGGCTATGAATAGATGAGTCTAAGTTTGTGGTGTTTGGGTCACAAAGAACATTTATAAGCAACAGAACTAATTAAATGATCTGTCAAAAAGGGTGGGGGAAATGTCATTGTCAGATCCAGATTGAGGAATGCATTAAAGTCTTTTTACCAAGCATTTAGTAAGGGATTGTCTCTATTAGCAAGTTTACACAAAAACTACTGACTTGATTTTAATTAAAAAAAAAAAAAAGTAAAAGTAAAAAAAACAAACAAAACAAAACAGAAAAATCCCCCAAAATGTGAGTTTGAATAAATAGCCTGTGATGGCCTGGGCTATTCAGAGTGTAGCCAAGTTCACCCAGAGTTGGCTGGGATGGGCTCCAGCACTCTGAACTCTAAAAAAGGATAAAGCTGTTTGAAAGATTAAATTAAATGAAATTTAAATGAAATGTGGATTCTGTATACACCTGTATATCTGAATGGCAAATAAAGCTAAGTCTGTTTTTTAAATGAAACAACATCAAAAAAATTATTGCATTTATAGTACTCTTGGCAATGCTTTAGGTTTCCCCTGGAGAACATGGCCTAAACTTTCAAAACATTTATTTATTTTCTAAGTTGCTTAATCCTAATTATGTTTGCGAGGAGGCTGGCACCCATCTCAGCCGACTCTGGACGAGGGCGGGGTACACCCTGGACAGCTTGCCAGGCCATCTTAGGGCCAACATACAACCATTCACACTCACAATCACACCTAGGGGCGATTTGGAACAATTAGCCTACTGTACATATTTTTGGACTATGGGAGGAAACCGAAGTACCCAGAGGAAACTTTCAAAACATCATTAGAATAAATAGTAAACTATAAATCAACAAGAAACAAAGCCTACAACATAGCATGGGAAGCTCTGGTTTTAAGCAGAACCTAAATCATACAACTGTTAAAACTAACATGATGAACATGTGTGTTCAGTGTGTTCCTGAATTAAAATCCCCCTTAAATTTTGATTATCCAATTTTCATGCCTCTGCTACTTTATAGCATAACTCTGCAAGATTTCAGTTTATTTGTTAAAGAAAATAAAAAGTGGTAAATGTTTTTGAAAAATTCAAACAAGAAATATTTTATTAAATAATTGATTACACAGACATTGATGAACAACATACAGCTCTGTACTGTTTAATACCTGTTTTGGGGACTGACTGCTTTGCGTTTAATTTTTAAGTACACCAATGGCTGTGCAAGAAGCCATTAGATTTCTTAAAAATGTTCCATGATCATATCCTACTTGCAGAAATCACATTCACAATGATGTTACTGTAATCAGAGCTTTATTGAAAGCCACACCATGCACATTCTATAGTGGTAAACCGTATTTACAAAACATAATGTTGACTAAACTCACTGAACAATGCTTACCACCAAAACATGGACATGATAATGAATTCTCTCAGTGAAAGGTGCTATAACAAATTATATTTCTCTATGAGAATAAAATTCACAATGTATATTATATATACATAGACACATTTCATATTCCAGTCTACACACAAAATAATGTATCATTTCATAGGCTTGTCATTTCATACCATGTAAACATTACAATAAATCATTCTTGGCACCAAAATCTGTAGTGTACAGTTTGACATGCTATATATTTTCTCACTAAATTCTCCTTTGATTAAAAATGCAACATTCCGTATTGCAGGGTGACAGAACAGTAGAGTTTCAGTTCATACTATAAAACATATGATAAAACAACCCGAGGGTAAAAGTGTCTTTTTTTAATCAATTAATCTACACAGATATAGCACAGAAGTAGTATTATTCACACTTCATGTCTCTCAGATACATTTTTTCTGGTAAAATAACTGTACATGGCAACTATAAAATGAATTATGGCTAAACCCCAAAGCTGCATCCAGAGAGGAAGCAGTGAGCAGCAAGTTATTTGAGCAACATGCAAATCGTTTTGTGACATAGCGAATTTTGCTTGTGGTCAACTCTGGTTGCCTAGGTAACCCTTTCATCTTTCCCTTTTCCAAATCTTTCTGAGTGAAAATATGGGTAGTGAACAGGTAGTTCCCTACAAGAAGTGTAGATCTGCAAGTGCTATAATAAATTAACTTATATTATCTTAATAAATAGCTGAACATTATCATTATTATTACCGTGCGGCAATTATAGAACAGAGGCTCTGGTGAATCATTAACCAGGAAGAGTTATTAATAAATATATGAATATATATTTATAGGAAATGGCAGCCGTTTAGGAAGCATGACCCAAGCATGGCGTTTCTGGTTGCTATCCCTGTAAAACTTCTGTATGCAGTCATAAAGCACATGGCAATAATAAACTGCTCTTCTACTGAAGATGTAGGTGGAATCATTAAACTTGTGTTTGTTGTTTCCCTGCAAAAAATATTTTCAGGAATGTAGTGTCTGGTGACATCTGCCAATCAACGGTATCTTTAATCTCTGATTGGTTATCACTTGAATAGCGTCATGTGAAATTTCAGCTCAATCGAACTCTGTACTCGCTTACTTAGCATCACTTAAGCAAATGTTGCCCTTGTCGTCCATTTTGCTTACATTCGTTGTCTTTGCATGGTAGCTGGTTGCTTTCTGCATGGATGCAACTTAACAGAGGAGACACAACCTCCATTTATCCCTTGATTATGCATGCTATATTTTAATTCCTGCACAAATACATTAAAACATAATTGTGGAAGCATACTTGTTTGTGCATACATGTTTTTTTTTTTACTGAAATTCTCACTTATTAAGCCACTTATTAAACTGATTCACTGATTGATAATAAAAAATAAAATACTTCAATTTTTAATCGATGACGAAATAATAAATAAACCATAGTACCTTAAAGTGTGGTTAAGGAGCTCACAGATGCATTAAGAGGCAAAATAAAATAAATAAATTATATGAACTAAATGAACCAGATGAGATTATTATTACACGTATGTATTATGTCTGTTCATATCTTCTCTTATCACATTACATATAACCAAATATCTGATCACACACATTAAAATATATCTAAGCACACAAAAAAAACCTAAACACTTCATAAAACAGTTGAAGGAAATAATTTTCTCACTGCAAATGTAATGCCTTTTATTTAGTAAAAACACTTTCTTTACTGTCACATGTTCATGCTCATCTGGATGCTACTTGATATTTTTAAGCAGGGATGTTCGTGCATTGACCACTGCTTTAAAGGCGTCCTCGCTACCCGGTGCAACGCACTTATCTGGATGCAGCAGCACAGCCAGCTTTCTGTATGCCTTGTTGACTTCCTCTCTATGACCAAAGGTGATGAAAAAGTTAGTCCCAATCTCAGCATATACATCTTTAACTGATTATACTGAAGTTAAAGAAATGTCAAAGTTAAAGAAATTTAATAGACATAATTAAATCAGGTATCAGAGTAGTTCCCTATTTTGGGAGGGTACTGCAAAAGGTCTCAGCCTCATATGGAAACTCCCATTTTGGGCAATGATTGTATACTATAAATATAACTTATGTCACAAAAATTTTTGTTTTTATTTTATTGTCAGGGACAGCGAATCTTCAAGTGGACACACTGTTGTTCCAGGACAATGCTGTTTTCAAAGTGATAATGAAGCCATGCTGTTGAGGAGTATATAAAGGTACAGGTATGATTTTCCTCCGAGAGGGGATAGCGCTAGGCTATTTAATTGGTGGCCTGCGAGACACTGCACTGGCACTTTGAGTTGGTCACTCTACCTAGTATATTATTAAATAAATAAATATTTTAGACGCCCCTCCCCTACGATGATTCTGTGTCACAAATATTTCTCAATGCTTTTGAAGTCTCGGCCCTCCATGTGATCTTCCTTCCAATAATCTTCTTATTGCTCACACAGTAGCCCGGTAACTTGGACAAAATGTCTCTTTGTACTTTAGCAAAACGAGAAGTTGATTGGGAGAACAGGCAGATTAACAGTGAATAGAGAGATAAGTGTTTTTATCTGTTTGTTCGAAGCCTGTGTGTCTGCTGCACAGCGAGAGTGAGTATATAAAGAATATAAATTCTGAAGGCATTTTAAGATCCCCACGCTAACTCTGACACGATTGTCACACTGGGCTCTAATGCTCTCCACCAGAAGATTTTGGTCATTTTCACACATGAACGCCATTAAAACTTATACTCGCATATCTCTCACTCAGCGCATCTGCACCACTGTCTATGTGTTGCTCTGACAACGTATATACCTGAACTTCACTGCTCTAACTAAATCAAAAAAAATCGCATTTCATTAGATGTGAAATGTCTCACTTTATCTTTTTCTTATTATAACATTATTTAAAACTGAATCTTTCTGTCCTATTATTCACTGCTTCTTTTTCCTCTTTCCTCTTAATTAATTATAATTAAAAGCCTTGTTTTAAGGCTTAAGGTTTTGGTTAAAATTCACTTAATTCTATTCTTCTTGTTGTTATTATTCATTATTATTAATAATATTACTATTCACTCTTATGTTGTTACAGTTGTATTTAATACCATACTATACTCCTGTTGTTTGTGTTGGTACAGTTGTGTGAAATGGATGTTGTCTGCTAGTTATAAATCCGAAATGTCTGTGATACGGCTCACCTGGATTTATTAATTCAATTTAATTCAGTCTTATTTGTGTAGCGCTTTTTTTTGACATTGTCACAAAGCAGCTTTACATAGCAAAATTTATTTAAGGAGAAATCTAAGAATTTTTCTACAAAAAATAATATTATTATTTGGTGTATATTACCATTTGAATGTAGAAATGCTTTGGGACTATTTGTCCTGATATAATACAATGTACTAATATTATACCTTTACAGAATACAATATATGCACTTTGATGTTGTTGTTGTACTTTACTGTATCTGTAGCTTTTAATGTGACAACTGTATTTGTTTTTCTGGCCATATTTCCTCAGCCCGGCCCTCATTTCAAATTAACTTAACAGTCCTGGGATAGGGAATCTTGAATGTTGGGGAAGCAAGTGAAGTTTAAGGAGACCATGTTAAAAAATAATGCAGAAACAATTTTTTTCTGAAAGATTTTCTGGGTGAGGTTGAGATCTTTTCAAGTACCTTCATACAATTATTTAATGCAAAACCACAGAAATTAATGACACATGTTCTGATGCAAACAAAACTGATTTCTTTTGGTGCAAAATGAGCCTTAAACTTATTCAATTATATAACTAAATAAACCATGTACACCCCACACTAACTAACAAATGTTAGTAAGAGGACTGTTTATATTCGAACAGCAGCATATGACTAACATTCTGTGGATCATTGTGCAGTAATTTACAAATTTAAATGGACTGTTATTTTCAAACTAGTAGTGCTCACTGTAATTGAAATAGAAGCTGTGTACAAGTATAGATTGGTACTGTACAATTCTTAGCGGAGCCCCAAAGGTATGAAACAGGACCTCAATGGTTAATCCGTGTTCATACCCTGTGCATAATTGGCTATGTACAGCTTGAGCAATAACAAAACTAAAAAGTCTCCTACACCATCAAACACACTTACACAGAATAGAATCTAATTGCGGGTAGAAAAACATTTGTTGAACAAAACAACATGGAACATGAACCAGAGCACGAAACATGAATTTGTTAAACAGATAATTAAACTAAGACGACAGGTAAAACTACTGAATGTGAAATCATCGAATGAAAGGCAGTGGACAGAAAACTCAGTATCAAACTTTCCTGCTTTTGCTCCACACTGGTTTATTTATTTATTTCCTTCAGGCCTCAATCTGATTCAGCCCTTAAAGGAGCCGCACGACTCAATCAATCAATCAATAGAGATACCAGGAGCCTAAATCTAAGTGTTATTACTTTAAGAATTATACAATGCACAACCATCTGTGGCCAAGAACCCATGATGAGCTAAGTGGATGGTACGTGCTCTCTTCCCTAACAGTTAAGCGTGATTAACCAATCATGGGCATTTGTGAGTTCATATATATGAAGGGGTTAATAATGCTTCCCCGCACCCCGAACTGAACTTTTTTTATACTTCAGATATAAACGATTCAAATGTTAAACTAAAAGCGATGGAGTTGTAGGCCTACAGTTCTTTGCCATACTTTCCTCTTTTTGTTAATAAATAATTAAGGGATCATAAGGGAGACTGATACCAAGCCATACTTTCTTTTTGTGAAATAAAAATAATAAATAATCTGTCAGATTATACGTTTATTATAATATTGCATTCATATAAATTTTAAGGACATTTAAATAAATTTTATGGTCACTTTTAGGTCATTATGCCACACACAGGAACAGCTTCTCACAGTGCATTGGATGCTACAAACAAGGGAATGAAAGTAAGAGAGGTCACTGCGGCTGGTAACTAAATGTTTGATGAAATCCGAATTTACGGCTAAGGTTCATAATACCCCATGATGGTTCATAATACAACAAAGCATGTTAGTATGTAGAAGTGTAAATTTGTGCCACATCTTTGGGTTAAGAATTTATTTATGTCATTTGTCTAGAGCATTGATACATTGGTTGGAAATACGTAGAGTATGGATGAGGTCTATCAGTTGAAATATGATGTAGATCATTCACAAGAAAAATGGTTTATAATAGCCCATTCTCCCCATGCGCTTGCCAGAGAAATAAAGTAAGCATCTGCATTGCATATGTGATGCATGGCAGTCGACGTTCAATATACATTATTACCTCCAAAGAACTCTATGGTAATTTCTGATAAGACATTAGTGCTTCACAGATGCCTTGCCAGTTACAACATTTGAACTCATCTGGCGCTTGACCCATGGCTTATTTAAACATGACCAAACTTTCCGTGAATGGAAGCCACGCCCTCTCAATTCAAAGAGTAGCTCTGTGGCTCTCACGCATTCTGACGAAATAAATAAAAATCATTCCAGCTGTGTGAGACCTAGCTCAATACTCCAAGACCAGCATCAAGCACAACTAGTCTATTTCAAGGGTTCCACCTCTGTTTTATGGTTTGAGCTCCCACATTCCTACAGCTGTGCTTGCAGTATTGCTTGTAATACAGTGTCCCCCAAAACTTCATAAATTCTTACCCCATCTCTGTAATTGCTTATCCTTTCATATCAAAGCTCAAAACTAAGCACTACTCTTCTTTTATTCTGTCAATACGTGTCTGTTTTGTAAAAAAAAAACATTTAAAAGGCTGTACTTACATTACAGCACATGATATGCAGTGCATTTACCAATAAAACAATCAAAGTGAAAATAATTAAAATAATAATTCACCTGTCATACAAAGTTCAATAGTGCTTTAAAACATCAAAATTACATAGAATTGCAGAATGCATTTTACTTTTTAAAAGGAATTTGTTAGTGGTGGTTATGGGGGGAAAAAATAATTTTTCTCTTACCTTGTTGCCCCGGGCTTCACTCCCAGCATGTCCCAACTGTCTTTACTGTTACGAATACGCCGAATAGTGTCAGCTTGTTCTTTGGTGAAGCCAATACTGACCTCTGGGTTTGGTCTCTTCCCCCCATTTTCACACATATCAGTAATCAAGGAAAAAAAGGCCTGAACAAGTACAACAGCAAACAAACTCTTATTATAGACGAGGTCACAGTTGATACATTTTTTTTTAATTGTTCGTATCTATTTTGTCCATTTACATCAGTACTCATGAAAGTATTATGATTTAGCTCATTCTTATGCTTTTAAAATATATAAAATAACACACCTGAAGCTTGTGGACACCTGACCATCACACACACATTTAAAGAGAAAGCGATATATATGCCCCTTTGTACAAATACACTTACAGATGCACGATTGGTTGTGAGACGGCAGTGCTAACCAGTAAATGACAGTGAAGGAAAACTGTAATGTTGCAGCATACAAAGACATCATAGATAATTGTGTGCTTCCAAATTTATAACAGTTTGGGGAAGAACTACATATTGGTACGTGATGGTCAGGCTTTCACAACACTTTTGCTGTATGGTGCATCTAGACCCAGCCAGGACAATAAGCAACAAAACCTAACAGGAGGTAGGATTAAGACAATATCATGCAATCGGTACTAGTTGTTTTTCCTTCACTATCGATACCAAGAGAGCAACTGGTACCTGTATCAGACCTAATTTCAATATCTTACGAAATGAGACCTAGTGAAGGTCAAGAATACAAACCTGAAACATTTCACTGATGCCTTCACCACTCTGAGCAGAAGTCTCAAAATACTGAAAACCTCGGCTCTCTGCCCACAACCTGCCTTCGCTCTCGTCTACCACTCGCCTTTTAGTCAAGTCAATCTGTAAGAGAAAGTCACAGTTCTATGGTTAACATGGACAAAACAGTGGTGGCTGCTCTAAGACTACAAGGGAAGCTCCAACTCCTTTAAAATGACACTGCAGATTTTGTTAAAATATGTACCATTGTGTTTATATTAATATTACAAAAAGAGAGCTACAACGTATTCATCTTTATGGCGAGTTCATTCAGAATAATTAATAATTTCCGGCAGGTTGTCAACGTGATTTATTTTTCCTGTGGCAGTGCAATCTATTAAAACTTACTAAAGGGCAGCTTCTCTGGAGTTCTACGGCACTCAGAATAGGCTCTGCTTTCGCAAAGCAATAAGCCAGGATCTTATTGGACAAATACTTGAAAAGCTCATTTCCAGGCACACAGGGCTTCTCTGGAACTTCACATAGAGTGAGCGGGCCAGGATGCTGGGCTGCTGCATGATGATTGGAGGAACTGCCAGAGCGGCCGGACATCTTTTTTGACTGACAGCGGCATTAAAGATTTTTAAGTACATGTAGTTTAAGTACCTGCTACTCAGTGTCTATTTTCATTAAGGATATAGTTTACTGTTTACATTTGTACATATCCTACTGTGAATAAAAACATAAATATAGCATTTTTGAATTTGCTCCTTGTATTAGTTTGGTAAAATTTGATTGTTTAGTAAAGTTTGCTAGCTAGTTGTGTATAATGGCAAATGATGCAAGAGACTCAGAATTAAACAGCAGGCAGATCAACAGGCAACAGTGATTTGGTTCATAAATAAAACAACCTTCTTTTCAGGTATCTTGACATGAGAATATGAGCTGGCTGATTGGAAGGGTTGTGATAAAGAGAATGTACTGCTAGACTAGGTCAAAACAGAGTTTTGGTTATATGGTTAGGTTTTACAGAGCATGCAATAATGGACACATTTTATTATATAGTCATAAAATGTACTTTTCCTGTTTTCAGACCACCAGCTACACTAAATACTAAACAACAACTACACACAAACAACTCAATATAAAAAAAATGTATGAATAAACACACTGGATAATGCTGACCTTGTTGGCACAGACAACAAAAATAATGCTCTCCATATTAGCTTGTGAGCCCATCTCTTGCTTCATCTCTGTAAGCCAGCTGTCTAGGGCATCAAAGCTCTCCCTCAGTCCTACATCATACACCAGAATCACCCCCTGAGAGTCCTTATAAAACTCATTGCGGACCTGAAGAACAAGTAATATTTTAACATAGGTCAATCTTAGTCTCAGACACATCACAATTAAAAAACAACTCAAATAAAATCAGAACATCCAATGACATGACTACACTCAGGCCACGTCTCTGTGGAGATATTCTGACATGAACATGATTGTGTAGTTTCAATAATAATAGGAACAATAATAATAAATTTATCAAAGGGGATGAAAATAAGAACAATATTACCTCATAAAAGAAGGGATGTCCTGCCATGTCAAAAATGTTTACTTTTATTTCCCTGTCCCGTACCTGAACCCTTGAGGGAAAGAAGACCAACAAAGACATAGAGAAGCGTTAAGTGTAATATTATGACTATTCCTGTTAGAAAATGTCTCATGTTTATTCTTTTAATACTTATGTGGTGCAGTGCAAAGTCACCATGACTATTTAATGGATGATAAGTTGGATGAAATTCTTTATATTGTATTTTCTCTTGTTTAAATAAGTTAGTAAAACTGCAATCATTACACAGATTGATTAGTTAAAAAAAGGTGCTTTAGATACACAAAACAGAATAACAAACAGTGACTTGGCTTAAACTACATCACTTACTTTGTCACGCCATAATCAATCCCAATTGTTGCCAGGTATTTAGGTACAAATCGTTTCTCACAGTAACGTTTAATGATGCAACTCTGAAAGAAAAATAAAATTCATAACTGCAAAAGCACTGTCTCAGCTTTAAAGTGTAACAGAACATGTTGACTGATGAATTAATGAAGATTTGGTTAATTTAAAATAAGTACGAAGCTAAAACAACATTTTTAGGGGTAGCTATAAATTTTTTTTCAAGGAAATCTTTTAAAGACTTCTCACTAGTTCCATCTGTACTGTTTATTTTAGCATTAAACATTCTGAAATTTTTCTTCATGTACAGATTTACAGCTGCTATAACTTAACTACAACCGGCACGACCTTGTCAGTAACAGATAACAGACACTATCCTGTCTCAAGGTTGTTCCATAACATGAATCATAAATGTGTATTAAAAGTAATAAAACTAAGCATAAGCACAACCAAGCACTTTAAATTCTAATCAAATCATTTTGCTTCACAAATCTGCTTAATGCCAGACCCCATCTTTAATTATGTTTCTTTAACAGTACATCCTCTAATGTTACATTCCACACACATAAGTAACTAGAACTCATCACCCTACGTACTCATATGCAACTGTACATCTTCCACATGTTAATCACACCACACAACTAAGGGGAAAAGACGCATGAGCTGTATATGCAGAATGAAGCTTTGCCTTTCAAAAGCTAAATACTAGTATGACGTTATTACAATAACAATAGTTTAACAATATCACAATATGAGCAGTACAGGGCGTAGTGGTTATCACCACAGCAAAAGGTCCTGGGTTTGATTCTTGGGCTCAGTGAAGTTTGCATGTTCAACCTGTGCTTGCATGGGTTTCCTCCAGATACTCCGTTTTTCCTCCCACAGTCCTGACACATACATTAGTCAGGTATGTGGATCCAGATGAGCTCACTTCATTTACGCATCGGACATAAAAATAGGTAGGACATTGTAATTCTTCCTGTTAAGCAAATTTAATCAACATTTTACATATTAGAAGGTGGTAATATTGAACCTGGAATGACGAGTAGCTTTCCGTCATATCCACGATTAAACAGCAGTAAGGACCGAAATTTAAGGAAAAACACCATAATGTGATGATTGAACTATTCAAATATCTATAAACGATTCATGTCACGGTTAAAGTTTTCCACTGTTTTATAATTATAGTTTATATATTATAGGTCAAGTTTCAAGACAAATTAATAAACTTCAAAGTTCCATAAAATCCTTAATGATGAACATATTTACATGGTTTTGGTGGTTTTGAAAGGGTTTTCACGTTTCTTTTTTTCTGTGTTCAATCCGTTCCAAATTGTCCCACGCGTGAACGGTTGCGATGGCCCTGCGATGGCCCTGCGAGCTGTTCAGGGTTAAGTGGTTTAGCAAATGAATGAATGTGTAAATACCACAAAATATAATAAAACAAATATTACAATATCATGAATCAGTGTTTGACTATGTACAATAAATGAGAACATAAGAAAAGCAAACCAATATGACCGTAGTGTTTTTTGTTGACATCTTCAGCTGATTTTAATTATTTGATTATTATCCCGAGTTTACAGGGTGAATAATGCAAATTATCCCGAGATAGTGAACCAATCAGATCGCGCCATGTAGTAAATACTAGCATGAATAGTTTATTAGCTCGGTTATGGGTTTATACCCACCTTCCCAACTTCTGCATTCCCGAGGCTGATAACCTTAATCCGTAACGATTTTTTATTTTCCCTCCTTTTCTGTACATTCGTGTCCATTTTTCATTCAGAGGTTATTAACAACTTAGAAAAGCTGAGCGATGATGTTTACCACTACTGAGTTCTCTTCCATTTACTACCAACAAAGTTAGCATCGGTGTACATTTCTAGCACATATACACGCACGGTAAGAGCTTTCAAACCACAGATATTCACTCATTCATGGTTCTCTATAACTCTACATCAATAATTCATTCATCTTAAACAAACTTTACATAAATACTCGGATCTTTCTTTAATCTATCGCCTTAGACACAATGGTCAGTTGACGGAATCGCCTCTTCTTCGCCTACTAAATTAATAGCGCTACACTTCTGCTCAGGGATCATTACTGCCACCTACCGGAGTGTCGCTTCATCACACCACAGCTACAGCTGGATGATGGATTCTGACAGGCAGCAGCAAGTGAGATTCTGTTAAAATACTTTGTTCATGGTCTTATGCAAAGAAAGTCTTGATGTTTTCCTGTCAGTTAAACCTTTAGTCACAAGCAACTTCTCTCACATGCCAGAAACGACTCTGCCCCAGTGACTTTTCAGCCTTATAGAAACAGTTGCATGTACCTAGAGTAGGTAACTTTGGAGATTCCAGCAGGAATGAACTAGATTTTGAAGTATTCAAGTGAAAAATGTATTTATTCATATTTATATTAATTATAATGAGATTGCACATTAATAAACGTAATATTTTTAAAGGTTCTGGTAGTTATCTCATTTTTTCATTTTCTGAACCTCTTAATTCTAATTAGGGTCGCGGGGAGGCTGGCGCCCATCTCAGCCGACTCTGGGCGAGGGCGGGGTACACCCTGAACAGCTCGCCAGGCCATCGCAGGGCAGAAACACGCTGACGGCAATGCAGCCTACTCCTTACGAAAATCAGCCTCTCACCACAGACAGTTAACCCAGTTAGCTGCACTGGGGGGACAACAGTGACAACCCGCCGATAGTGGGGCCTTGAACCCCCGACCTTGGGATCAGTAATCCAGCACTTTACCACCGGGCCACTACTGCCCCGGTAGTTATCTCCAGTTATCTCCAGTTATGCTATTTAATTCTTTTTTTACTGGGGGTGAAGTGTTCTCATATAGATACATTTGTGTTCTTGACTTGTGACTACTAACAATACATCAACCAACATCAAATTACAGTCTCATCAACATGCAATATGCCTACAATACTGTATAACTAAAGGCATTCAGGAGGAGTTTAGGTAATGTTGCTTGAGGAAAATATGAGATAGATATATGACTATACATGTACAGGAATAGTTATAAGGATAATAACTCACCAGACCTTTTAAACGTTCTGCCTTTTAATCTACACTATATAAGATAAATAATAAATATCTTATATTCAGCACTGTTTCTTCCGACAAATAATCATGGTCTTCCAGCGTAGTAAAGGCACCGACTCTATGATTCAAACCATTTTAGATTTGGCTCATGTGCTTATATTTTTATTGGTGTGAGTGGATTTTCATTCAAAACAATCACCTTGACATATATGGCTTGAAATGTACTTTTTTTATAGTGAACATTTTCATATATTACAATATAGTACATTCTAATAAACAAAAAGGGTTTAAGCATCAGCCTCTAATCAATAGTTATATGACATATTACTTCTAATCTTCTAATCTGCAGTTATTGTAGATTATGTGCCAAATGTACTGCTGGCTAGAGGAACAGTAGTTAAAGTCTTTTAGGTTTTATTGTAATCTCACTTTTACTGTCTGCACTATGGTTACTCGTCAAAGAATGCAAGTTTTTCGGGGGGTGGGGTGGTGGTGGCTAATAACAGCGAATAAACATCTTTCTATATAATGAATAGTATTTCAGTGGTCCTTCTTCTGGTGTCCGTCTTTGTTGATGATGTTCTTGAAAAGTGTGAGCAGTGGCTTTTGGCTGCGCTCATCCCAAGACTTCATAAAACCACCATAGCGTTTGCTGGTAGGTGGGCTACTCCAGCGAAAGTGATTCATCTTATAGGTACCATCTTTCCTCTCTTGCTGGTTGATTATTCTGTCTTCAACGGCACCTATATCACGCCTCATCTCTGATGGTAGAGCCTCGGCTGACTCTTCTTCCACCCCATTGGCGTACACCTTAATGGGCCGGCGTTTGCGACCGACAGGCTTACCCCAGCGGAAGTGTTCCATGGAGTAGGAGCGCTTGTCTTCGTGTTGTGGACCAGATTCAGGAGCTTCATCCTCTTGTGGGGTAGAAAGTGTGGTAGCAGGGATCTCATTGGGCATGAGCAAGAGGGGCTTGAGGTGGCCATCTCCAGGGTAGATTGGAGACTCTGCTGTAAGCTCAGATCTGCACAACTTGATGCATTCCTGGCAAAGAAGCACAGCAAATCTGAAGAACTAGTTCATATAACAGTAAAATTGCAAGCATGTTTACTTTGGATTAATACTCATTTGTAAATGTGTAAAACGTCTAAGTAGTAAATCCAAAACCAATCACTAAGCCCCAGTGGCAACAGATTTAAGATTAGAGAAACCTTAATGGTATGGTGACATGGTGGTTAGCACATTTGCCAGCAAGAAGGTCCTGGGGTTGAGACTCAGCAAAGACATTTTGTGTAGAGTTTGGATGTTCTTCCTATGGTGGCGTGGGTTTCCTCTGAGTACTCCGGTTTCTTCCCACAGTCCAAAAACATGCACATTAGGCTTATTATAGCTAAGATAGCTAACATCCAGCCTTGCAACCTTAGTTGAATTAAGTGGTTTGGCAAATGAGTGAGTGAGTGAGTGAGTGAAGAACTTTAATGAACAACCAGTTGAGCAGACACTCACCAGGATATTTCTGTCAGAGCTCAGATCTCTGCAGCCACTGTTCTCCCAGCACTGGGCTCGAACTTCGTAGCCATGTGCACACAGCATTGCCAAAGCCAACATCCACACAGGACACCCCATTCTCACTTCTTTCACCATGACTGGGAAACCACAGTAAACTGTAAGAAGCAAAATAGAAGCTACAGCTTCTACGCAATAAAAACAAACCTTTACATTATTTCAAAACATCAGTACATTCAGGTTTGTGCGGACGCAGTAATATATTTATCTATTTACTGTAGATGTCAAATCTTGTGTATGATTAGAATAAGGACCCATTGAAAATAAATTTTGAAAGCACTTGTGTTGTACAAGAATTCAGTTCAAAGCAATTTTAATTAAAAAATGCTTTCTGGTTATTATTCCTTAATTCAAACACATAAGTACTTCTCATGAAAGGAAATAAGAGAAATGATAAGGATAAAACAATAAAACATCATCAAAAATTATAAAAAACAAACAAATAAAATAGATCTAAGAGTAAGGGGATACAGTTAAAATAAGGAGATGTATGTTTTTGTTTTACTCACATGTTATGGAGGAAGAAAGGTGTCTGCACCTTCCTGGTTGGTGAATTCTTCCTCTGCAGCAGCGCAAGGGAACTCTAGTTCTTCCACTCGACGTCCCACTATGTACGTGTGTGGCGTGTGTGTTTCTGATGTCTGAACCCTCTCTGCTCTTCTTTTATAAGGCCAACTATGTGACACACCTTTCAGAGGTACACGCTACAAAATTTCTTCTCTGGCTCGTAAGTTTGCTGGAAAACCGAATCATGAACCATACCAGAAATAATCTAAGTTAATTTAAAAAACAACACCTATATGTCACTGCTCATTAAGATGGCACTGGGGTGGATTAACACATATTTGTCATTTAACAAACCACGAAGCTGTTCTCCATTGTGTAAAGGGCACAGGGGTCAGTTTACAAGACTTATTAAAGTCATTTCCGTGTCAGCTTTCATAAAGCATGAAATTCAGCTCTTAATCAGGGGGGTGATAAATCCTGGTTTTAAGCATTTGAAAGAAGTTGAATTGTCAAATGCATAACCTTTTATTGCATTATCAGTGGGATTCAGAATGAATGACATCAACATGATGCAGTCAGTTAGTGGTAACCTTATTCTTGTGCTTACTGAAAACACATTTTCTATAAGAGCTGTGTGGAATTTATAATCATGCAAACTATAAATAGTCATGATTAATATACATACATACATACATGCATGCATATATATATATATATATATATACACACACACACACACACACACACACACAGTATATGTGTGTGTGTCTGTTTAAAGCAAAAAAGCTCAGGAATAATTGTCTATTAATTTAACCTGATTGAAGAGTTAGTGAGAATTTGGAGAAGCTTATACGTAGCTTTATAAAAGCACAAGCATTAAAGTATATCATCTCTCTCATAAAACATCATTATATTGGAATTCTGACCTTGCAAAGCTTTTATATTGCTTCTTTTTTGTGCTTCATCAGCCTCCCTAGCTTTTAGTGGAAAAGCTTTTAGAGGTAAATCATCGGAATGAATTCAGGTAAATAACCCGTGTGTGTGTGTGTGTGTGTGTGTGTGTGTGTGTGTGTGTGTATATATATATATATATATATATATATATATATATAAATAAAGGGTTGGGTGGTTTACATCGTTTTGACGGTTTGTTTTTGCTATACTGTCTAACGGTAACAATTATCTCTGGATCACCCTCCATGACACACGGGGGACCGCCACAGCAGAGTGCTTTTAATTGTGTCATGTATTCTCACAGTTCATGGAATATTATAGAATTGAAAAAGTCTTCTCTGCTGACTGGTTAGTCTACTGTATGAATCATAGAATTTGGTTTGCAACATGCTTGAACTTTAGCTACCATTGACCAAAGTGTGATTTTTCCTTGCACTGTTTTTCTTCATTGGGAAAGAATGTTTACACAGTGATAGTGATGAGTAATAAGTTTTTTTAATGAAAATGTCTGAGAAGTAGTAAATAACACTCACAAATTGATTGGTTTAATGCTGGGGATGTTTTTGTCTGCTCAACACAAAGGCCGCCTGTTTTTCCATTTATTATGGGTTGTGGAAATTCGGCATTTATTCAGGGAAGGCCAGAAAAATCAGGGAGCTTGATGTACACAAGTGGGAGCACTGTGAATTGTGCTTTTTGGTTTTCTTTGCTGCATTATTTTTGACGTCTGTTTGGTTGTGCAACATAACTATTTGAATGTTATTCATCTGTATTTAGAGAATCCGGGCGACGGTGAACAGCCAGGAACAGAAGCGGCTGCTGATGGACTTGGATATTTCCATGAGGACAGTGGATTGTTTCTTCACAGTGACTTTCTATGGAGCGCTGTTCAGAGAGGTAGCCAAAGACATCCTTGTTCAACACAAAATCTAAGGGAAAAATAGCGTTGTGATTTTGGTGTGAATTGAATATGATGTTGATTGACAGTTATGTAGGTGTTGTAAAACAAATACCCCCACCCCCCACCCCAATTTTAAGATTTTAGCTGTTCTGTTGGCTTTGTAAAAATGAAAAGAGGATGCTGTGAGTTCATTAAGGAGAACCAGAAATTGTCAGTGTATGTTTGACTTTGCTAAGATAGACAAGTAAATGTTTAAGTACAGTTAGTCTGAACACTTGCAGTTTACCAGCAATCTCACAGTAATTCTGTTTACTGTAGCCTGAAGTCTCACAGGAATTTACATTTTGATAGTAAGTTATTGAGATTATAAGTTGATGTTAAACTGTAAATTACTAGGAGATTGTAAATTACATTAAAATTATAAGTTACTGTGAAACTACATTACCCTGAGATTTCATGTTACTGTACATTGCAGTTTTAGAGTAATTAGAATTTTTACGGTAACTTACGATCTTGTAGTAATTTACAGTTTAACAGTAACTTACTGTTGTAAATTTGTAGTTAAATAGTAGGGGTGCCGGAAAAAATTGATTTACGTCAGAATCGCAATTCTTATTTATTAGCATTCTGAATCGATCCAGAATCGATGTTAAACACGTTTTTCCGAACATTTCCAACGTTACTCACAGCACGTACCGTTTGTCCAGACACAGCCTCCGTCGTGAATTGTTTTAGTGAGTGGCGGCTCCAGAACTAGCTTTTAGCCTGGCTTTGACATGGATGAGGAAAAAGAAATACAGCCAGCGCCGTCTTCGCTGAAGGCGAATGTTTGGGTGCACTCCGGATTTTACAATTTTCCGGGAAAGAAGGAGCTTGACATGACATATGCGGTGTGCAAAATCTGCAAAATAAAAGTCAGGTATTTCGGGAACACTTCACATCCCCGAGCCCACATCGTACACCATCACCCGGAGCTAAAAGAACCGGAGCAGCAGCACGACCAACTCCTGACCAACACACAATCCATCACTTCACTAAACTCCCAACCGACTCTGAACCAGCAAAGCGGATCAGTACATCTACAAAACCAGCTGTCTAGTAATATAATTTCTTTCTTATAGAAAGGTTGTTCCTAGCTTATAGAAGAATGTAGTTACTCGTGAAATTGGCCCCCTTTGTTTGTAATGGTTAAGAATCAAACATCGGCTTGAATTGAGAATCGATTCTGAATCGAATCGTCGCCCCAAAAATAGGAATCGAATTGAATTGTGAGTTGTTGTTAGATTCACATCTCTTTTAAATAGTCCATTAGAATCTCACAATAACTTACAGTTGAACAGTAACTTGCCAACCGGCAAGTTATTCTTGCATATAAAAATGTAGGTTTTTGATTTTATTTTATAGCAATAAATAATTGTTAATTCGGTTTTAGTTGATATGATCGGTACCGCTGAGAGTTTGGAACAAATTTTCGCTTTTCCCCCCAAACTTGAGATGTTTTTAAAGAAATGGTGCTATTATGAAAAATAAGTTCTGTAATGTGTCCATGCCTGTAGTACGTGATGGGGAAACCCGTGAACGGGAAACTGTTTCACAGGTTGAGAGTTTCAGTTATGGTTTGTGTATTAATTCTATCTTCCTTTTAACAAGTTTCTAAATTCAAAAGCTGCTTTTAAGCAATTCTAATTGATCTAGAAAGTATTTTTTTCTTCTTTTTTTAACAAAAGAAGTGCAGTTTAGCTTGGTGTTGTAGACCAGAAAAATCAAGCCATAAAAGTCGCTGCATAATTTTTTTTTTAATATGCTATTTTGATTTAATTCGTCAACTATGGGCACTAGGTATTTTTCAAAGAAATCACTGCAAAAATGATAGCAAGTGATATGAAATGTTGGTATTTGTTAAAATTTTGTATTATCTCTCTAAGTTTTAAGTAAAAAAAATATGGAATTGTTGAGATATATATATATATAAGATCTTGAGTCGATTTTCCGTAAAACAGTGCTCGATACTTCGAAGTAGAGCTAAATATTGTATGTGGGAAAAAATAACAGTACTACAATTTTATCCCGACAAGCCTGTTTCGTGGTTGCCCACTCATCAGG
>JAOUQZ010000002.1:4865658-4883534 GCA_028564935.1 Neosilurus hyrtlii
GCATAGCCGTCAGCGTGTTTCTGCCCTGCGATGGCCTGGCGAGCTGTCCAGGGTGTACTCTGCCCTCGTCCAGAGTCAGCTGAGATGGCTGCCAGCCTCCCCACGACCCTAATTAGGAATAAGCGTTTCAGAAAATGAATGAATCAATGGATGAATGATGAATATTCTTTGGCTATGAGCCATACTAAATTAATGATTTATTTTTTTATTAATTCATGAATTAAAACTGGAAAATGAAAAAATACCTTATGGTCAGTGTGCTTCGTCTTGAAAACATAGCTTATTTTCTTAGTCATTTTTTAAATTCAGTCATTTGTACTTTTCATGATACTTATTCAACGTGGTGCATAAACCCATTGTGTCCACTCACATTACATACGGAACCGAAGCATTTAAACACAAATCACAAGTGGTTTGTTTTGTTTTTGATCATTTTTAAGAAACTCTTTGTATTGCATAATTACTTTGATTCACAGACTCTACCTAAAACTGTTTAAAAAAATAGTATATTTAGGTAAATATTATAGTATTTTATATTATATAATATAGGTATTGTTTACGCAAAACCTTACATTACATCATTTAATTAGGCTACTATATGTGACATTTGGCACCTTTTTTTTTGTCAATGTATAGATGTATTTCCCACAAACTGGCAAAGTTTCCTTATTAAACTGAAGGTGGCCCTGTTGGTCCATTTCCAAGCCCCTTCACAGAGGAAAAACACATAAATTATAGAGGAATAAAATAATATATAATATAGAATAATGTATCCTTTTTAAAAAAAAGATAATTAATAATTACATGCTGAGGGCGAGGTGGAGTTGAGCAGGAGGTACATAACCATTTTAGTATGTACTTTAATAGAAAAAAACCCACTAAATTTAAGTTTTTTATGTTTTATTTCTTAGATTTTTTAAATCATGATGGACATGATTAAATAATGGTGAGGTCTTAGTGCACACACAGCGAGTGCACGACTTTACTTTAACTGTGTTGATGAGTTTGAGTATAAACTATCTGATGGCCTAATGAATGGCAAACTAAAACAAGATTTCTATAGTTTATATTACATAATTTGAACATGACAAAGACAGGTCAGGTAAGCTCTGCGCTACAAGCCAAGATAATGCTGCATAGCTAACAGCTATTCAGACCTACAAATTCAAAAATAAAAGTAAAGTAATGGAACATAAGCAAACCATGCTATGTAAAGGTGTTTTACGATATACTACGAGAAACACAAGAATAACAAACCAAAATTTTTTTATGGCTTATATTTTTTATTTGATTTTATAGTGTGATGATGCTGTGAGTATCCATTGTTTTTATTCAGGCATTATCCACTAGAAATAATGTTTTTAAATTCCAAGAAAACAGACCAATCAAATTGCACTGTTTCCATGTAGTATATACTAATAAACAATTATTATTCATTTGAAATATGTTCTCATTTCTGATTGGTGGAAAGGCATTAAATAATTCTTGGTCTTCTTAAGTCTGAGCTGACTTATTCATCATTAACATCAGATAACATAAGATAATAATTTGAAAATATTTTAAATGATAATTAGCATATTTAAGAATTCAGCTTTTGTATGATGTGGAAAGTTACTCAGATCCATCATCATATTTCTACCTCATACAATAATTGCTTATTATTTACCCCATAAACTTAAACCCCATAAATGTAAAAAACATTGTGATTTGTGACAAATGAGAAATACTAACCATTTGATAGAAAGGTGCCATAGTGGTTAGCATGCCTCACAATACAAAGGTCATGGATTTGAGTCCAAGGCTCAGGTGCTCCTGAGTGAAGTTTGCATGTTTCCCTGTGCGTGTATAGGTTTCCTCCCACAGTCCAAAAGACATGCACGTTAGGCCAACTGACTGTTCCAAATTGGCTATAGGTGTGAGTGTAAGTTGTTGTGTGTGTAATGGTCTGGTGAGCTGTTCACAGTGTACCCCTCCTTCGCCCAGTGTTGGCTGAAATGGGCTCCAACCTCCCCACAACCCTAGTTGGATTTAGCTACTTGGCAAATGAGTGAGTGAGTGAGAGGAATTATTTCCTGGTGAGCAGAAAAGCATCACAAACACCGCATTGGATGGGCTACAGCCTTGATGACTTTATTCATGTTTGGATGCATCTACTTTAAATACTTTTTTAGTGCCTTTGTTTCGATTCTAATCTTGTATCCACACATCAGTCCCAATGTGTACACCTACTCTGAGTTTATCTGTTTTCAGATGCCTATTTATCTCTTTCTTTGTCTTAAGACATAACCTTATTGTTTGTAAGTGTACATTACATTTCTAAGCCTATTTTCTAAGGTTGTCATGCTCCATGTTCTGTATTGAGGATGCCTGTTTTTTTTTTGTCTGGTGTTTATCCACAATTTTCAAAATCTTCTCATTTAATTATTTTACTGATTTTTTAAAATTATGTTTATTTTATAGGGCTAGGTGTGGACTTTCAAACTTCTCCAAATAATTTGGAAATTCAGTATTTATGCAAATATATGCAAACTTTTTCAAAATCACAAAAAAGAGCTTCTCCTTTGATTCTTGACCAATCTGAATTCTGCACATTTTATCTGAGTTAGGTGGGCCCTTATAGTGCTCAGCGCCGTGCATCCCTCTGTTTACTCCTATGGCCCCCTAGGTCTTAACACACATTTTCTTTCTTTTAGCTGCAGAATTAAAAGTGTTTATAGAAATTTACCCATCATGTTTGCTCTCATAAATACATTTTGCAGAAGTAAAAATTGTGTTTCAGTGTGCAGGTCACTGAAAATGGCATAATTTTACCTTGTACAGGTGCTGGATGAGCATGCAGTCATTGGTGTTCTGGATTTTCTATGTTTACTGCTGTCTTACTGCTGATTTTTATAGATTGCTCCAACATTTTATTGCTCATCACAAAACTTAGATGTAGGATTGAAATTTGTCATATATTGTATCATGAATGGAAAAGTTAAGTAGCTCATTTATTTTACATATTTTAGTACTAGACATGTTATGTTGTGCATGATTTCGAATTTTTTTTTTTATCATGATATATGGAGTGTGTTCTAAAGAGTCTTACATCCACCCAGCCATTATCTGTACTCCTTGTCTATAAGGGTTGTTGGGGAAGCTGCAGCAATTCAAGCTGACTTCAGGTAAGATGTGGAGTATACCCTGAACAGCCTATTGCAGGGCCAAAACAGACATAAACAACTATTCACACCAGTGGGCAATTTAGAGTAGCCAGGCAACCTAATGTGAATACCTTTGTACTATGGGAGGAAAAAACAGAGTAACTCAAGGAAACCCACACAAGCATAGATAGAAAAAACTACACACAGAAAGGCCCTTGGCCTGAACCCTGAACCTTCTCTCTCTCTCTCTCTATCTATCTATCTATCTATCTATCTATCTATCTATCTATCTATCTATCTATCTATATCTATATCTATATCTATATCTATATCTAAATATATATATACCTTTCATAAAGGGGCACAACACAGTATTGGTGCTCATTTTTTTTGCTCCTAATACAGAGAATTAGCTTTCCATAAAATATAAATTCTGAAGTTTTTCCTATGTGGAGGATGACAGTCTTACTTCCCTGAAAATTTCAAGTTGCTAACATCAGTCATTTTGCAGATATGGTTTTATATGTTCCACTAAAATGGCAGTTTTTTAGTGTTATACTATCTAACTTGAAAAATTAATCATTTAAACTGCAATTTATTGATATTTCATCAACAGTGTTATGCTGAAACTTTTGTAATATTATAGAGACACATAACCTGTAATAAATGTTGATTGAACTGAAGAAATCCATTCAAAATGTTAGTAATGACAGTGTTATTGTTAAAGTGCTGTAGTGTCTGTAACCATGTCAGATTCATGTTGCAATATCTGTATATGTTGTATATGTTATATGTTGCAATATCTTAAAAATGATGCATCTCAGAATGGTATACTTTTTTGTATGATGTGTTATGAAATCTGAATAAGCTGAGTTTCATTTATATGAAACTTAAGATCCTTGAAAAATTTGAAATTGCAAAGGTTACAAAAACTACATTAAATTAAATGATTCAACAGATTTTGTTTCTCTTCATCTCAGTAATACTGAATGATTCTCTACAGTTGGTTCAAGCTTGGATGATGTAATGTTGCATTGTTCATTAGGCTGCAGAAACAAAGCATTATCATATAATTCTATCTGAAAATTCAATTTTTCACCTAAATGAGACACTTTTCAGCACTAATACTGTTTTAGCTGAAAGGCATAGTAATATAATACATTTTTTTAACCTTGTTTGTTTGGTCTGAGTAATCTCAGCAGTTAGTCTTTTTGCACAGATTACACTCCAGGTCTTGTGAGGTGTTCCTTGTATGCAGTGTTAAGTTCCTTCCAAAGGTAGTTTAAGAAAGGACAACTGGTGAACGGGCAAGAGTATCATGGCTAACCAAGGCTCATTAATACTTGTGGGGAACGATGGCCAATTCTGATCCCACAGAAGAGTGACTGTAGCACAAACTGCTGAAAGTATCAATCCTGGCTATGATAGAAAGCTATCAGAGAACACAGTGCGGTGATTCCAGAGATTGTCTAAGTCTAAATGAAGCTGAGAGCTTGTGGCGGTCTAACAACTAACTATACTTATATTGTTTTGTTGTCTCCTCCTTGTCATACTCTACTAGATAGATAGATAGATAGATAGATAGATAGAGTGGTACTTGAAAGTTTGTAAACCCTTCAAAAATTTCTATAATTCTGCATAAATATAATTTAAAAGTAGATAAAGAGAACCCAATTAAACAAAGGAGACAAAAATATACTCTGTCATTTATTTTTTATATAAAATTATCTAATATTACATATCTGTGAAAGGGTTTTTCTCTTGCTGCATGACCATTCAAGACCACTGACCTCCTCTACAATAGTCAGCTAACAAAAATCACTTGAAGAGCAAGATGTGTAATAGATCATGAGGTCTCAAACCACTGGTTTCCAAAAAGAAAATTTCATTTCAGCACAAGATCCTCATTCCATCAGTGAATGTCATGATTTGGGTTTGTCTTGCTACATCTGAGGCAGGAAAAGTAATAAAACAATAAATTCTGAATTATACATGTGAATTCTAAAGAAAATGTTAGGATTTCATTTTATATACTGATTTTCAACAGAAATTGAGTCAGGCAGTGAGACAACGATCCTACAAAACTAATTAATTCTACCAAAGAATGGTTATAGAAGAACTGTAGAAATATAGAATTATTATGTTTTGCAATGGCAAGGTCAAAGTCCTGACCTTGATCCAATAGACATGTTATGTGAACAGTTCATGTGCAGAAACCCACCAACATCCTAAACTTTAAGCTTTTATCTATGGATGAATGGACTAAAATCCATTGAAGTCGACATGCAGGACTGATTAACACTTACCATAACATTTACTTATGGTTATTACTGCACTGTGATACTGTGATAAATAAATGACAGAGTGTAATATTTTGTTTCATTTGTTTATTTTGTCTCTTTCTTTACATTTAAGACTTGTAAAATAGTCTAATGATGTTTACAATCATACTTATGCAAAAAACTAAAAAGAATGAAAGGGTTCACAGGCTTTTAAGGACCACTGTAGATGGAAAGTCAAGTTGGCTGATAGTGCAATGAAAGTCTGAAAAAGTCTACAAACATATCCACCTTTGGGTCTGGGATGATATGAGTAGCAGGGGGTGGAAGCTGAAGTTGCTTTTTACCCCAGGAGTGTGCAACCCCCAACTGGCACTGTGGTTTGCTTGGACACCTCCCCTGCTGACTGCCCCACATTCCGCCACACGCCGAATGATTCTCTCAACAGGAACACAGCCTGAGTGCTATGTTTCAGCACCACTATTCATGATCTACAAAAAACAAATGGCAATAATGGGCTTGACAGTGTTGGTGGTAATTTTTGAAGGTCAATTATAAACCTGAAGCTCTGTATGATTTATATTTGTTCATTGAGTTCTAAAATTACATACATTTCTTATTTGTGTATTAGATATTTTTTACTTGCAAAAGAGACCAACTGAAATAAGCTTTGTGTTTGAATTTAATAGCAATGCATTTTAAAATGAGCTATGTTTTAATTATTACCAATAATAATAACAGTTATAAAAATAGAGAAATCCCCTTTGTAGGCACCATGTGTGTAAGTCTATAACATGTTGGTATCACAATATACATTATCTGCATAAACTGCAAAAATTACATAGCAGGTGAAAATACCATGAATGTAATGTTAATATAAATGAAATCAGCTATTACTAAATAAATTCTTGTATATAGCTGAGATCTGTAGACTCACTGGTTAAGGTTTAGGACTATTCTGTTCAAGCTTGCTGACAGCTTCTGAATGTCACATTCTGAATGTGTTACTGTAGTTAATGACAAGGGGGGGAAAGATCACTGAACCACGACTTAAGCTATAAATAGATTCAAGGTCTTACCAATGCATATAATGAAATCCTTGTGCTCGCTCAGTTTATGTTTGCATAGGAAATACTAGCATACCAATACATGTCAAGGCAGCAAGTGTTCCCCTGCTTACGTCACATGCAGAAAATGAAACTTCTCAAAACTAAGTCAGAGCGCTGGTCGCAGGAAATAGGCTCCTTCCCCACCAGAGAGGTGACACTCCAGGTCCCAAGAGCCAGAGTCAATAACCAGGGATCGATCCAACAGAACCCACACCTTTGGCTGCCACCCAGCTCACAATGCACCCTACCCTTATAGCCCCTACCACAGGTGGTGGGTCAATGGGAGGGCAAACGGGCAAACCCATGTATCCTCTTTGGGCTGAGCCCTGCTGGGCTCTATGGGCAGAAGCCCGACCACCAGACACTTGTTTTTTGAGCCCCTCCTCCAGTCATGGCTTCAGGAGGGGACTCCGGTAACCTGTGTCTGGGCAAGGAAAACTGAGTCACTCCTATTATTCCCTGTATAGAAGTCTTGTGAACCATACTTACCCGAGCCCGGAAATTGAACCCAGGCTTCTTGTTGTGAGTTGGACGTGCCAACCACTGCACCACCGTGCCGCCCATCTTTTCTTTTTGTTTTCTTTATCTGTTTTCCCCACACATGATATATTCAGCACTTTATTATCATTACCAGTATTATATTATCATATATTAATAAGGACATGAATAGTTTTTATAATAAAGCTACTGTATATGCAATTTCGATATTTTTAAGAGATGCCATGCAAAACTCCAGCCTCTGTAAAAGCACAGTGTACATACTTTTTTTAGGAATATTGGAAACACTGTTTTAGTTATTTTAAATTTGAAAAAATGAGGTGTAGCATAGTTGACAATCAAAGACATGAGTAAAAAATATTACTGGACATATTATTAACCATCAGCACTGTGTTTATTTCAAGGCAGAAATGTAAAATTCAGTTGATATCCGAGCTCCAGAGCACAGCACCAAAATCATGGAATATGCCTTCGACGGTTTTCCTGTGTCCATCTGGTAATTAAATGTTAAAAATAATCTTAATAATGAAACTAAAATGGAGGGTCATTAAACTGACCCAGAATTAAAAAAACACAATCTCACTGAGGTAGGCAAATAGTCTTGCAGGTAATTAAATGTTTGCAGACCAAATACCAAAATCAGAAGCTTGACAGAACAGGAATTTGTTAAATGTATACTTGTTTAATTAACAAGTCAAGTGATACAAAAACAGCAAAAATCAATTGGTAAAAAACAAATCCAGGCTTGGACATCTCCCAAAATCATCAGCTATAGGAAGATCGGATTTTAGGCAGTGCCTAAATTTATAGATTGCATTTAATTCATGCATAAAGAAGTCAATGATGAAAACAATGATTTTAAATTTCTGAAAACAAAAAGCAAAAAAAAAAAAAAGCACTATTTGAGGAACACGCTTTCCCACTGTGAATTATACAAGTGCTTTTAATCATACATTCTGAGTTCTTTAGAGCTCATTTAGAATAAATCAATTCATATTGAACAGTTTCCTGAGGCTGATGGACAACATGGTTTCACCTTTGCTTGTGATCTTGGCTTATGCCACGCTTATATATTATAATATGCTGCCCTTTGTGCAGGATCAACACTTCTATGAAACAATGGGGAAAAAAAACAAAAACAAACAAAAAAACCCCATATATATATATATATAGAGATGGGCCCATGCCTTCCCGCAACCCTAAATAGGATTAAACAGCAATGAATGAATGATCTTTGAATCATCAGTGAATGAATGAACTTTTCTTGGAAAGAAGTTCTGAGTTCGAACTTGGGGCTTCCCTGAGTAAAGGATGTATTCTCCCTGTCTAGCTTTTGTGAGTTTTCTTGCAGGTACTCTGGTTTCCTCCCACATACCAAAGGCATGTAGATTATGTCAGCCGGCTTTTGTAACTTGCTCATCTAACTGAATGTGTGTAAATAGTTGTTTGTGTGTGTTTTAGCCCTGCAATGAATTTGCGATCTCTTCAGGGTCTACCCTACATTTTACCCTGATGGATACGTGGCAGTGATAATAGTTAGATGGATGGATGGATAAGATGGATAATTAAAATCCTTGACACTAAATTATAGTCTATACCAATGGTCACCAATTCTGTTCCTGGAGATCTACCTCCCTGAAAACTTTAACTCAAATCATGCCCACCTGACCATCATTGACATAAAGGTAAAAAGAGGTGTGTTAAATGAGGTCTGTTAGAGTTAGGTTCTAAATAGAAACTGTAGAAAGGTAGATCTCCAGGAACAGGGTTTGTGACCACTGGCCTATACAAGCCCTAGTTTATATTTTGCTAGCTTTGATTTCCCAGAGGTATGGATTTTGTCATTTATTGTACTTACATATTTTTTAATTCTGAAAAGTATTTGTCATTAGGTGTTACTTTCATCAGTGTGTATTTTATGCTCAGTAAAGTATCAAGGTGGTAAATGCAAACTGAGCAGATACACTTAACTAAGCACTTGGTCATATACGATGCCACGCATTATCCAATAGGCAATCATTTCTGGGGGAGGGGGGAGGTAGGTGGGGAGGATAGAATAGGGAAATGTGTTATAATTGCTGTCGGTGAAGCATAGTCTCCATACAAAATGCATTAGTTTGCTTTGACACAATAATTACCTGTTTTTGCAGATGTTTTGTGGCATTGTTGTGCAAACAGTTTAGTGGGGAGTAATTATGGGAAAGCGAGCTGAAAATAAAATAAGTGGGAGGTTTCTTGCAGATTCACCTTCATTCATGCAGAGAAAAGCTATGTGATGCAGCTGGAGAAAATGGAGCCGAGGCAAAAGGATCATCGTAACAAAGTTATTATCACCCCAATCCAGTCTAACCCTTTCGTGTTTTTAAACACAGAATTTTATATTCGTCTATGGTTTTTGTCCCATTTATAATAACAGTTATGAGGTTTTTCACTGAAGCATCACAAAGTCATAAAATCAGGACGATGAAGAAATTACACATTATACATTTCAAAAAGTGATAATGGACTATTTGTTTATTTATTTGTTATTTTTATGCTTTTTTTGTGCAAATCATACATGATTCAGGCACACTTGCAGTTGCAGGGGTTTTTTTTATACTAAAAAGGGCAATAATTGAAGAGCAGGCACACAACTGTTTTAGACCATGCATCATAAACACATCTTTGTTCTAGGGTTGCTGTTAATGATTGGAGATATAGACTTTTAGCATTTCCAGTTGTGTCCAAATTTTCTGTGTCCTTATCCTGACTTATGTATTCATGTTTATTTATTATTACTTAAATATCTATTTTCCCCCTGCTTTTGGTGTGGGTGGCATGGTGATGTAGTGGTTGGCATATCTGCCTAACATCAAGAAGGTCCTGGGTTTGAGTCCTATTCTCTAGATTGTATGGCCCTTACGACATTAGAAAGAAAAAATAAATGTAATTTAGTGGTCTGCATGGTCACAGCACATGGTACACATATATGTAGTTTTATAAGACATTGAAATCAAAGCTAAAATCACATCCTGCCAATACTTTACATCCACTCATTGTGGCAGCCAGGCACTGGAACCCTCATCCTCACTCCCTCTCTCCCTCTTTCTCTCTCTCTCTCTCTCACACACACACACACACACACACACACACACACACACACACACACACACCCCCCAAACGACCCAGAAATAACAACTTAAGTTATATTTAAGAGATACATAGACCATAAAAACCAACATCCAATAATTTTCATAATTTTCATAACTTCAGCCAGTAATAGTAATAATTTTGTAATCTACAGCAAAGTTTACAGGAGTAAAGCTTACGAATCAAACAATTAAGGTGTAAAGTTACACTCTACACATGTGTGTGCATGTTTCCATTCTTGTATGTTTTTGTGTTCAGGTGTCACCTTCGAGATCCTGTCCATCATCTAAATCCGTCTTTAGATGTGTTGACGTCAGTATCATAGCACCTAAGACACAGTTTGAGGAAAGGCTTGCAGCTTTGTGCTTACTTGATTGTGAATTCACTTTCTTCTTGATTTCAAAGTATAGTATATAAGCCCCTAAGCTGGCCTCACATGGTTGCCTCGCCATAAACCGAGATTTTCAAAATGTTTATGTTGTTATATAACCTCATTACAATCTATTCACACTGTTTTTACTTACTGCTCACTACTGTTTTGCTACACCATAGTCTTATTAAACCTGGAAAGTGAATGGACACCTTGAACTCAAGCAGTTGACCTGAAATACACTCCTGTTGATAACTTACAGCCTGCACATATTTTCAACATGAAATATATTAATCATGGTTCTATGATCATATTCCATTTCATTGTACAATTCCTTTAATTATTCATAGCCTTGATCCGATGTGATTATTTTGGCATCTGTGAAAGTTGATTTTCAATTCAATTTTATTTGTATAGCGCTTTTTACAATTGACATGTCACAAAGCAGCTTTACATAGTAAAAGTTATTTAGGGAGGAATCTAAAAATTTTTCTACAACCCCCTACACATCCCTACTTTTCATAACCCTTTATTGTGAATAGACAATAAAAATTAATGAGTTTTGTTCTATAATTTGTCAGAATAAAAGAAAAGGTGTCATAAAAATATAACGCTGTGACATTTACATAGACTTAAATGAATAATTACTCTACTCAATTTCGTGTCTATTCTATATTTCTACATATGGAATTGTCTTAAAATTGTTATACAAAATATGATCAGCCAGTTATTGTTGCACACTTTCCTTTTCAACAGTGCTATTCTCGCCCTCTCCAGGCTTTCTGATGTGCATTCGGACGTCACTCTTTTTTTGATGTGGCCTTTCCTCTACCTTTTCACATCCTTCATTTGCTTCCTATTGATGTTTCATCTTTGATAATGTTTAGCAGGCTCATGTGGGCCACATGGCTTAGAAACGACAGGGGCGGTCCCCCCACTGAGGAGCTGAAGGTCTTCGGGGTCCTGCCAGCGCTGATCGAGGTGAGTCTTGAGTGGCCACTTGGGGTGTTCAGTGGTGGCCACTGTGGGCTGGATGGCTTTTGAAGTGAAAGATCTTAAGAATATGAAACAAAATTGCAGAGGGATTCATTTGCCACTTGGGGAAAGAAGAGAGCGTAGTCAGAAGGGTGGTCTTTAGGAGAAGTGGAGGTTCCAGGTTACTGGGGAGCCAGAAAAAAGGAGCCTTTAATCCAAGCATGTCTTGTAGGTCAGGCAAAGTTCGTGGGATGAGCAAAGGGCACGTCAAAGGTTGTGCTGATTTATTCAGTGCCACATAGGGCAAGCAGTTTTACCTGCGTAATGCAGAAGAAAGAGAGAGAGAGAGAGAGAGAGAGAGAGAGAGAGATGTTTGATCACATATTTTATGTTTTCATGATCAAAGAAAGACCAGGAAATACAAAATTAATTGTTAAATATTATATGCACAAGTCCAATGATAAAACCTGTGATTCCGTTGTCAATTCTATTTTCTAAGTGTTTGCAAAATTGTTTGCAATTAACACACAAAGTCAAATTATTAGCTTTCAAACTCTGTAGCGGTGATATAGAAATGCTTGTACACCCTTAAAATGATAGGAGCAGGCAATTTATATTTTTTAAAGGTAGGAGCAGGCAGAAGACTATGGTCTCGGGACAAAGAAAAGTTGTCAACTGGGCGTGGTGTGTTATTAGTGTGCCAATATGAGGCACAACTGAAAAGTTCAGAGACTGCTCCTGCACTCTGAACAAACAGTGCGGTATGTGCAACAGGCATGAACAATAACCCTTGTGAGTCAATAAGCCATGTGAAGCTGTGTTTTTTACATCGGGTCCTATGTTACACAAATTTTTGCACATTTGCAATTTTAGGAAATTCAGTAAGCATAGAGACCATTCTAATGCTTAAAGCAGAGATTGAACTGAGTAGGCTTCATGTGTCAAAAACAGCAGAACATCATCCTATCTGCCTATCTTGAAGTGTGATGGGCACTCAAAACAATTGGCTTATTACTAAATTGTCATAAGGTTGTTTAATCATTTCAAGGGTCTCAGCTAACTATGGCAAATGCTTCTACACAAAGCCCATGTTATAAAACTTACAATCACCAGTTGCACTGGCAAGTCAATGTGGATTTTCATAATATTTTCTTTTAGAAAATTAACACATATGCAATTCAGTGTATTGTAAATTATTCTGTAACCATAACCACGAAGCAGAAGGGAAATATAAAGCAGAAAAAATATGTCAGACATAAAGAAAAAGGCTAACTAAAGAAGGTCAGAAAGAAAAATATTTTTTTATTGCTAGAAACGTGAACGTACTTCTTTTGTAATTTATATAAATGGGCTCAGCTGCTATGGCCTTCTTCAAACAGTCTATCAGGATGGAGAGAAAGAGGGAGAGTTAGAGGTATAAAGGAATCCATCTGTGTTCGTTCCTTCTGTGAGCTTTTTGTTAAAGAGCATGCCTCAGGCTGATGAAGAGAGAGAGAGAGAGAGAGAGAGAGAGAGAGAGAGAGAGAGAGAGAGCGAGAGAGAGAGAGAGGCTAGTAACTTAGTGCCCCCGTCATTGCCAAACTAAATTTTTTGCTGCCGGGCCTCCATCACCATGCTGTCCTGTCTGACCTTTGTGGGCCTCTCTGGAAAATGAAAGCCAGGGAGAAGGCAAAAGCAAAAGAGACCGAAGGGAGTAGCGAAGTGGAGATAGCCACCAGCTCCTTTTCAATTGGCCTTGGTGTATTAGCCCTCAGCCTTCTGCAGGACTCTTTCATTCACCCAGGGCTTTGATGCATATGTTCTGAAGGTGGCTGCAGAGACTCAAGCATGGTGGCAGATGGTGGACCTTCAGGCTTCTGCTGGTCAGGCTGGTGTTAATTTCCGAATGTTTTTTCTGCCAGTGTATCAAATGAAGACTCAGCAGTGCAGAAGACCTTCCTCTGCTCCATGAAAAGAGAGAGAGAGGGGGAGAGAGAGAGAAAGAGAAAGAGATAGAGTGAGAAATTTGAACACTGAAATGCCCTCAGTGCATCAACAGCCATCTGTAGATAAGCCCTATCTAATGTAACTATTTACTCATTGTTCGTTTTGTTGATTAAAAAAATACATTCAAAGCTTTTTTCCAGTGTCCAGTTTTTTATTGTCCTTGTCTGAAAATGGTATATGATTTTATCTTTAAAATTGCCCTGATGATTGTGAAAGTCCCTTGCAAAGCCAAGTACTTTTGGGAGACTGGGCCCAAAATAAGTTTTTTCCCCCCTAACAAAATCTAATTTAAAGCAGGCAAGGTGAAGCATGCTTGAGGAGAAATGCAACAGTGAGGGGTGATGATAGTGGAGGGGCATGGGTGATGAACATTGCCTGTCCTTGAGATTGATCTCCCTCACTTCCCTCAGGACTCTATTTTGCCATTCGTCCTCTAAATCATGGCAGCACAAAAACAACCCCAACTAACACACACACACACACACGCACGCACGCGCACACACACACACACACACACACACACACACACACACACACACACACACCAGACAATTAGAATTAGTGCCCAGCTTCAAGATGCTTGCAGGTATAGACCAGCTGTCATCAGTTTCAGATGGAGTGTGCTGCCCAACACGTTGGCACAGGGTGACAAGGAACTGGCGCTTGTCTTCTCCCCCATCCTTTCATCCATTTTTTCTTAATGTTTCATGGCCATGAACAAAATGGACAGATGGGGAGGCCTCACTGCCCTGATGTTTGAATTCTAATTATATTAGTGCTGGCCCTGTGTGCATCCATGATGAATGTTTACTTAGCTACTGATTTATAATCATTTAGATAACACCTGTTTCAGGGAGGTGAAAAAAGATACAGTAGGTCAGGGGCCAGGTGTGGAGAGTACTGAACATGTTGTATGCTGTAAGCTTTCTGGAAGAGCAAACAGGTGGGTTCTGATAGAGATAGCGGCTCCATCATTGAACTGTATTTTAAAACTGGAACGATCATTTGTTGGTTTGTACATTATTTGGAAATGCGGCACGGATCCGCCATACTGGGAACAGGAACATGGTGGTTAGAATGTAAGTCAGTGATGGGGAGACCACGGCTATCATACCGAAAAAAATTGCTAAATTCACGAAAGGAAAAGAGTGTTACGCCGTAAATTGCAATAATTACCAGAACATAGAATCTAGAAGAGCTGGAAAAACATTCCATGAGTGAGTTTTAACCTATTAATAGCTAGATATAGACTAGGCCTAGGCCTATGAATAACTGTTTTAGGCTGTCAGACTGTCTAGACTAGATCTACTCTAGATCTAGATCTCTATAAAGTATAATTCAGATCTAGATTCCGGAAAGACTTACATTATTATATTTCAATTAGAAACATAGTAGTACAATATTTATACAATGTAGTGTTAATGGATGTATTTATGTACTGGAATATCATTTTCAACCTCAAGTGTACAAAAACACAGTAACTTAACATTTGTGTGATAAAAAACTGCATCTTCTACTCTGTTCTCTGAAATATTCATTTAGTCATTAAGACATTTCTCAAATGCCATAATTTTCTATGTATATACTAATGTGTTTGCTAGCATTTATGAAAATTAATAAAATAACATGAGGGTAATATAAATTGTTCATATTATTGAAAGAAGGTTAGGGAAAAGGTTAGTAAATGCTAATTTCCACTTTGATAACATTAGTGACACACATGTACAGATGTATATGTACATCTCTTGGGTCAAACTGCTAAAATTTACAGTAGATTAAAGCAACAAATGTAGTTTTTTGTGGAAGTTAAAATATAATAAAACCCCAAGTTCAGACAATATTCATTCATTTTCTGAACCACTTAATTCTAATTAGGGTCGCGGGGAGGCTGGTGCCCATCTCAGCCGACTCTGGGTAATGGGCAGAGTACACCCTGGTCTGCTCGCCAGGCCATCGCAGTTCAGACACTATACTAAATTAATTTATAAAATGTTCAAGTGAAATATGGTTGTTGTGTATAGTAAGTTGTTAAATATTGTATTGAGAACAAGTGTGGATTTTACCTAATGTATGCATGTAGTTAGAAGGTTTTTACTGTACCACTGTATAAAAAGAAGGATGAAAAAGTACTCTAATAACTATAGAGGTATGGCTTTCTTAAATTATCTTATATAGCTTAAATTTTCTGTATGACTACTTAAGCTTTTAATACATTATTGTTTTTTTTTTATTTCATAGCTATTTTAGCAATGTGTCTTAAAATATTTTAGCAAAGTTAAAGTACAAATTCAATTATTGATATGCACATGAGATGTTAATGTAGGTATAATGCATTTTATTCTTTGTTAAAATACATACAAATAAGTCTAGAGACTTCTATATGATGAGATTTTTTGCAGCAAGCCTAGCCCGTAAATGCAGCTATGCAGGTTTGTTTACTTTAGCAACTTGCTCAGTGGTTCCCCATCATCCTGGTTCCAATATGGCGGTGTGTAATCGCAAGTTTTTCATCTGATCACCGTTCCAGTTTTATAATACAGTTCAATGGGCTCCATACAAACAGGCTTGAGAAGAAAAGGTATGCGTGCTTTGATACCTCTTAAAACATGCTTTATTTCGGTTCTAAAATCATCATTATCGGCAACTCTCGTTAAATTATTGACAGGATTTTTGTCACCACTGTGAAGGCTCATGGTGAGCATTTGGGTATGGTACTTTCAGACCCTCTCTTTCCCTTTTGCCGTTTCTTTTTCTCAAACACACACACACACACACACACACACACACACACACACACACACACACACACACACACACACACAAATACACACACACACACACATTTTGAAAGGTCAGGGCACTGAGTGGGTCTGTTTGAAGCATGCTCTTCCGCACTATGCAGGAGGGATTGGCTCAGCAGGGAGAAAGAACACTACTCCAGCAGCTTCTTCTCAGAGCGAGTTGATTCTTAAACACATCCTATTCTTTATAATGCAGAGAGATGTTCAGAGAAAGAGTTTGGAAGCAGAGGATCACCCCACTAGAAATGTCTAGGACATAAAAATTACAAGTAAGTAACTTGCTCAAATATTAATTAAAATAATAACCATGTATCTTTACCTCCACCTCATGGAGGGGGAGGTTGTGTATTCACCAGTGTCTGTTTGATTGTTTGACTATTAACAGGATTACACAAAAACTACTGAATCAAACGTGGTGGAGGAATGGGGTATGGGCCAGGGGTTCATTAAAACTATGCCAAGTTATAATCAAGAGGTACCTTGCACTCTATGAGTGCCACTCTAATTTGTCAAAGGCTGGCCAAAAAGTTTTCTATTAGGAAATACTGTATTATGTGATAATATATACACTTACACCATGTGATAATATATACACAGAAGAATAAAACTTGGTAAAAACTAATATATAATTAATGAGAGGTACTTGTTGATAAGGGATTACTTGTGAAAAATAACATAAAGCTGTCACCCTACTGAACTCAGTCCCTTGCTGAACCTTTTCTTTCCATTCACACGACACCACGACTGCACCATTCATATCATTGAGTGTACATGTACACTGAGTGATATGAGTGGTGTGCATGTACACTGAGTGATATGAGTGGTGTGCATGTGCACTGAGTGATATGGGTGGTGTACATGTACTCCGTTCATATCGTTCAGTGTACATGCACATTTACACCATTCATATCATTACATGTACATTAGGGGTGCCAGAAAAAATCGATTCCCATCTGAATCGCGATTCTTATTTATTAGCATTATGAATCGATTCAAATTTTCAATTCGATTTTTTCGAACATTTCCAACCTTACTCACAGCGCGTAACGTTTGTCCACACACGGCCTCCGTCGTGAATTGTTCCAGTGAGTGGCAGGTACAGAACTAGTGTGTTTCCCTGATAATAAGACCTACCCTTTCTTCTGCAGAACGGTCCGAAATAAGCCCTACCCCGAAAATAAGACCTAGCTTAATCCATAATTTATTCACACCCTCCCCTCATTTTCTGTGAATGCACGCGCGCCAGCACCATTTACAGCAAAAAAAAAAAAAAGACAATGTCTTATTATCAGGGAAACAGTAGTTTTTAGTCTAGCTTTGACATGGATGAGTAAAAAGAAATACAGCCAGTGCCGTTTTCGCTGAAAGAAAATGCTTGCACTTCGGATTTTCCGGGTAAGAAGGAGCTTGACATGACATGCCGTGTGCAAAATAAAAGTCAAGTATTTCGGGAACACTTCAAATCCCCAAGCCCACATCTTACACCATCACCGGAGCTAAAAGAACCGGAGCAGCAGCACGACCAACTCCTGACCAACACACACTTCATCACTTCACTAAACTCCCAACCAACTCTGAACGAGCAA
>JAOUQZ010000002.1:4923224-4942346 GCA_028564935.1 Neosilurus hyrtlii
TCGGCTGAGATGGGCGCCAGCCTCCCCGCGACCCTAATTAGGAATAAGCGGTTCAGAAGATGAATGAATGAATGAAAGTCAATGGCACATTTGGAAACTTGCCCTGCACGTTCTCTAATCATTTCCCTCCTGTTATTGGTAGCAAATTGAGAAATGAGTAATAACAGTTCTGTTTTGGATAGAGAATACTTAGTTGTGTTAAATAGTGATGTTTTTTAAAAAACTGTAGGGTTGACCATGCATAGGGTATACTTTGCGCAAGACATGCCTTTAGTACACAGCATGGTAAAAGGCACAAAATACATAAACAGTCAATACTCACCAATCATCAAAGATGATTAACGCAGAGCAGATAATGTATGTAAAATCTTTGCAGTTACTATACATCCAGTACGTCTGGAAGCAATGTGTGATGTCGTACACCACACATTTTTATGTTAAGACGGAGGGCATGCGCAGAAAGAATGCAGCCAAGAAACATTTAAGTTAAATTATTTACATGGTGGAAGTTCTTATTTGACTGGTTAATGAAAAGTTTTAAACCATCTTTCTGTGACCGATTAAAACACTTTTCTGGCATCCAACAATGTTTTCTTATCTGTGTTATGTTCTTAGCTAAGAAAAGAATCTACATACAAGAAAGAGCACTCTTATGCACATATTGCTGCTAAAGTGATGTGAAATTGCTACAATTTTCCATTCATATGCCGATCCATCCATCTACATTCTGCCACTTATCCGATGTTGGAACAGGGAGGTAACAGGTCTAGGTGGGAAACCCATTACTCCTTCCGACAACACTCTTCAGCTCCTTGTGGGAGATCCTAAGGCATTCCAAGGCCAGATGGGATATATAATCCCTTCTGGGTCTGCCCTGAGGCCTCCTCCCAGTTGGACGTGCCCAGAAAACCTCTAAAGGGAGTTGACCCTTCAATGCCTTTCAGTACAGAGAAGCAGCAACCCCACTCCTGCTCCCTCAAGATGGCTCTATTTGTTATAATATTGATGATTATGGCATACAGCTTATGAAAACCCTAAATCCAAAATCTCCAAAAATTAGAATATTACATGAAATCAATAAGAAAAGCATTTTAAATACAAAAATGTCAGCCATCCAAAATGTGTAATCATGTATATTTAATCAGTACTTGGTTTGGGCCCTTTTGCATGAATTACCGCCTCAATGTGGCATGCCATGGGTGCTATCAGCACTACTACAGTGTTATGGAAGGTCAGGATGCTTCAATAGTCGCCTTCAGCTATTCTGCATTGTTTGGTCTCATGTCTCTCATCTTTCTCTTGTCAGTGCCCCATAAATTCTTTATGGGGTTCAGGTCAGGCGAGTTTGCTGGCCAACCAGCACAGTCCCACGGTCATTGAACCAGGTTTTGGTACTTTTGGCAGTGTGGGCAGGTGCCAAGTCCTGCTGGAAAATGAAGTCAGCATCTTCATAAAGCTTGCCTGCTGAATGAAGCATGAAGTGCTTTAAAATGTCCTGGTAGATGGCTGCGTTGTCTCTGGACTTAATAAAACACAAGTGGACCAACATCAGCAGATGACATGGCTCCCCAAATCAACACAGACTGTGGATACTCTACACTGGACTTCAATCATCTTGGATTGTATGCATCTCCATTCCTCCACCAGACTCTGGGACCTTGGTTTCCGAATGAGATGCAAAATTTGCTCTCATCAGAAAAGAGTTCACTGTGCTTTTTGAAGTCCAGAGACAACTCAGTCTTCTGCCAGGACATTTTAGTGCACTCCAGAGTTTCCATCTCTGCGTCAGGGTACAGACAAGGAAAGGAACTCTCCTACCACAGAGGATTTCCCATTGGAGCGGATGCTTGATGAGACCCTAAGACACACCTTTGACCAAGTGAATGTAATTGATGGAAAAGCCTCTTCTATGATTTTCTCTTCTGTATGACCCAGTTGTTAGTCCTGAATAGCCTGCGGCTCACTATGACCATAGGACAGAATAAAACATAAGTCATCTCATGGCCCTATTCTATTGGATTCATGCTGATATTACCCTTAATGGAGACCTTCTTCGAAACAAATGGCATAGATCTCATCGGGCCATTAGACCCATCTGCACGTGGGTATTGCTTTGTGCAATGTCCTTCGCAACATCTCAGCATATAGTGATGCAGAGGGGCTCTTTCACATTATCTCCCGTGTTGGGATTCCAAAGAAAGTTCTGACAGATCAAAGCACTACCTTTATGTCACACTCACTGTGTGATATATATGAACTTTTGGAGGACAAATGATTTAATAAAACCCTTGGGACAGGTGGCTGGACGCTCTGTTGTCTGCATTGTGCAAGGTCCCACAAGCCTCCAGAGGGTTTACCACTTGAGTTTCTCTATGAGCACAAGCCCTGTTAAGCACTAGACTGCTTTAAAGAAAATTGGAAACAATGGGCCTTCGCAGAGCAAAAATTAAATTCACTACATTCTGGACCCAAGAGGAAAACTCCAGTCACTGAGTCACCTAACCCAGAAGAATTTGCAAAAGGCACAATGTCATCATGTGGGATAGGTTGAATTGAGTTTAATGACTAAATATGTTCGATTGCTGTCATTTGAAAAGAGTTGGCCATTGAATTGAATCAGTGTATTTGTGTCTTGCGTGGCCTGGTGAGTTGTCCAGGGTGTACTCTGCCTTTGCCCAGAGTCAGCTGAGATGGGCGCCAGCCTCGCTGTGACCCTAATTAGGATTAAGTGGCTCAGAAAATGAATGAAGGAATTACTAAATATGTTAACCCTACAGACTATCATTACCAGTTCTTGATCACTTAAAAATAAAAAGAATGCATGTTTAAATCACTAGCAGGCTTCAATCTTTGAAAAAAAATTGGCATATTTAAGTTTTCCAGGGTTTGTTATGGATATGGTAACTCTTTTAAAAAATCCTCTGGAAACACATGAGCCAAAATGTTATCAGTACTTCTCAGTAACACTGCAGAAATATATACACAGTGTATAAGTAGAATTATATATAAGAATCAAGAATTATTTAAATAATTTAATACATTTTATTTAATTTATTTAATAATAAAATTTATAGCCAAAGTTGACTTAGCAAGTAATGAAATTTAAAGCTCATTCAAGGCTGTCTATTTGAGAGCCCTCTGCCTGTTACATTTTCTGTTGCTATCCTTCAGATATCTGTAAAAATGGATACTTGGATTTTTAAGAAAACACTTTGTGCACTCTGGGGCGCAACAGCTAACTGGCTTTTTTTATCACATTAAAATAGCAAATAATTTGGTAACTCTGGTTCTTTGAACCAGCTGACCAGGTTATCACAGGTTGATGAGTCTATAGTTAATTTGGGTGTAAATAGTCAAACAGCGGCCAAATGACATTTCTAAACCCAGGTGCAATCAGACTCTCCCCTTTTAATGACCCTGACAGAATACCAGACACAATGAACAAATAAACAATTAAACAATTATTTTGTATATACTGAATTTATCTTAAAGATTGTACCCTGTCTCTCAGCCGGAGTCAGTTGGAGTCGCCTCCAGCTTTCCTGTAACTTTCATGGATAAATTATATAGATAATGCTGAGTAACGATGTTATAATGATCTTCACCTGTTGTGATACATCTGTGTGTGATTTTAGCCAATTTAAGTGAATGTGGGGATGTCCTAATTTATTTCTCACCAGAAATTGTAAATATATAAAATAAATGAATAAATAAATAAATTTATTATTATGATTATGATTATGACGATGATGATGATGATTATTAGTATGATTATTATTATTATTATTATTAGCAACAACAACAACAATAATAAAAATAATAATAATGATTAAGTAATGAGACAATCAAAGCTCTGGGGAGTTACAGAGAACATAAATATCAGAGTGTAACCACAGACTGGTACTGCTTTCAATATACAATATACAGGTGCATTAATTAGCTGGGTTAGGTTCTTAGAAATCCAGTGAAGTGGAAATAGGAATTGACAGGAAGAATGACAAGTAGAACATCCATATAAGGCCTTTTTATTTTGTAGAGATTTGTTGAAGTTTAAGTTTAAATTAAAATGAATCCCTCTTAAATGTAACTGAGACATTTGTATTTGCATGATTTAAAAAAAAATATTTAGCAGATAGGATGTTTGTCAGTAGCTGTAAAATCTATGAAAAGCATAAAGATCACTGCTAAAGAGCACTAAGAACCCAAGAACTAAAAGTTTTTTATAGTGGAAGCAAAACAAAGCCTTCCAAACTGTTCTGTAACACTGAATATATGCATATTTTCATCATCAAGTGTTTTTTATTTACATCTGCAGGGCTGCCTAAAATCTGTTTAAACATTTGCATTACCTGATTGTAGTTCGTTTACTCTTGCGAAAAAGTGTAAAATTGCGAGAACAGGAGGTAGACGCATCAGTTTTCAAAAAGTCATGATGGCAGAAAAAGAACAGTATATAGATATTTGACTAACAATTTGGATTTAAACTAGTGAACTGAATAAAATAAGGTAAGGCACATCTGCACATAATAATCCATTACATTTACATACATCACACAGAAGTCTACTTGTTTACATGTACACATGGTACATATACTGTTACATATAGTGCACATTACTTCGACGGCAACTGTTGCTTCAAAGTCACTTCCACGGTACATTTTTCTCTGTATGTACTATGTATGAAGTTTTTATTAAGGTTGGGTTTAGTTCTACTTTAATCAAAAAGATCCTAGGAAAAGCCGTGTTGGCAAGCAAACAGAAAAGAGACCATATAATCAAACAGACAAACCAACAAACAAAGCACTAATACCTCATGCTAAGGTGAGGCAAACCAAGTCCTTACATGACCCTTAATCAGTTCTCCCTAATTCGCCACCAGACATGTGTCTGTAAGCTGGGACCTTTGTCATCACTTCTGCGCCTGCTGACAGTTGTAGGCGTCCTCCCGGAAGTCCTGGTCCAGCTGCTGACCAAAGCACACCAGTGTCCCTACATGATGCGAAGATAAGGTGGCAGATATGGCACTAGCACAAGCACTCTATTTTGAAAATTCTCCATTTGGTATTTTCAGCAGAAAAAGTACTATACCTCAAAAACACAGTACTAACTGTTCAGCCTACTGCTGCCATCAGACAAAAGATTAGCTGGGAATACTTGTAGGTGGCCTTGTTTTTGCTTGACAGGGGGCTGACAGTACAGTAGTGTCTCATTACCATGGTAATATAGGGTTTGAGGTAATTACCTAGCAGTGATGAATAGACTACATATCAAAGCACACTTTGCTATGGCCTCTCCTTGACAAGGTGGAACACTCACCATGCATCCCTTTTGTGATCAGCAGCTAACTGGCTACAACACCTTAATGTGCAGGTTAGTGTGTATCCTGTTATTTAAGAGCAGCACATCCATTCTTTCAATCTAGTCAATTATCTCTGTTCACAAGTCCCTGCTGAGCAGCAGTGAGAAAGGTCTTTGGTTATCTCCACACTACTGCCATTTACATGCATTGTTTAAAAAAAAAATCTCTGATAGCAAAGAAGAACATTGTAGGTGCTAAACATTGTTTACAGTTCTCTCTTTCTGAGACTGATGATTTAATTTGTAGCTGTCATACTTCGATTAGAAAAAGGCAGGCTGAAACTTTGGAATTTTATGTGAGTAACAGTAAATTTTTATTTTTTTTGGCATTAACAAAACATCAAACAGACCTATGAAAACCAGTGAATAGACTAATTGAAAGAAATACAAATTTGGACTGACACTAAATAAAATTCATTGTTATGACCGATTGCATGATGGCATTATTGCAAAGAGTCATTTTTAGCTTTGCTACAGAAGTCAGAATCAGAATGCTTTTATTTATCATGGAGGAAATTGTGTGAAAATATACAAATATCTATCTATCTATCTATCTATCTATCTATCTATCTATCTATCTATCTATCTATCTATCTATCTATCTATCTATCTGTGTGTGAGTGTGTGTGTGTGAGTATATATATATATCCACTGCATAGTTCAAGCTCCACTATCAACGGGTTGTCACTGCTGTCCCCCCAGTGCAGCTAACTGGTTTATCAAAGGCCGGCCATGTCTCTAACCGTCTATGGTGAGAGGCATGTAAAAGAACCATTGCTGATTATCGTCAAGAGTAGGCTGCATCGCCATCAGTGTGTTTCTGCCCTGCGATGGCCTGGTGAGCTGTCCAGGGTGTACTCTTCCCTCACCCAGAGCCAACCTCCCCATGACCCTAATTAGGATTAAACAGTTCAGAAAATGAATGAACTAGCAGATACAGAGTGAATCCTGTCAGTGAGTAAAATGTACAGTATTATAAATATGATAAATAGTAGGATGTAAATGTAGAGCAAAATGCAAGTGTATAACAGTGGATGTTGTTGCTATATGGAGGAGTTGTGCAGTTTAATGGCCACAGGTAGGAATGATTTCCTGTGTTGTTCAGTGGAGCATTTAGGTGGTATCAGTCTCTAACTGAACATGTGACTGTGACTGATCAGCAAGTTGTGAAGTGGGTGGTAGGTATTGTTCAGTATTGTCCTTATTCTGGACAACATTCGCCTCTCTGACACTCCCGTCAGAGAGCCCAGCTCCATCCCCATAACGTTACTGGCCTTGCAGATCAGTTTGTTCAGTCTGTTGGCATCTGCAGCCCTCAGCCTGCTGCCCCAGCATAGAGGAGAGCGCTGGCCACAACAGACTTGTAAAACATTCTAAGCAGTGTTTGGCAGATGTTGAGTGACCTTAGTTGTCTCAAAAAATAGAGACAGCTCTGGCCCTTCTTATAAAGTGCGGCAGTGTTTTTAACCCAGTCCAGTTTATTGTCAATATTATCTCCAAGGTATTTGTAATCCTCCACCATCTCTACATTGATACCCTGGATGGAAACAGGGGTCGCTGTTGTTTTGGACCTCCTGAAATCCACAATCAGTTCCTTGGTCTTTGTCACATTGAGCTGAAAAAGACAAAGGAACTGATTTTGGATTTCAAGAGATTAAAAACATCAGCGAGCCCGGTTCCTATACAGGGCGTCAATGTGTAAATGGTGGAGGATTACAAATACCTTGGAGTTGCCTGAAGTGCATGACAGTTTTTTCCTGAACTACATGACAGACTGGAGAAGGACTGCTTACAAGCTACAAAAATATATATAATAATAATAATAACAATAATAATAAAACAAAAATTAACTGTTGCATTTTTATACTGCCACTCAACATCTCTGTGGCTTTTCCTTTTGAATTTTTATATATATAAAAAAAAGCGATATAACTGCGAAATAGTGCAACATTTTTTCGGTTGTTTTCTGTTTTGGCTGGCCGATAAAATGTGCAGTGTCATCGAAAACCTTCAATATAGATTATCATTGAGGATCCGTGAACCTGCACTGGATGTGTGTCATGTATTGCATTCAACCTGCCCTTAAAATGTAAATAAAACAAATCCAAGTGCTTTCTTTCTTATTGATTTTTTTTGTTGCTTTTTTTCCTCTGTATATTTTCTTGTAACTGCCATTTGATTGTCTCGAGACCAGTGAGTCAGGTTGAATTAGTTGTGTATTCCAGCTTTAGCCGCTCAGCTTTGACTGACAGCCTGAATGAGCACGGAGCTGCACGTAAAAACCTGCACTTTCCCCTGTGATGCATTCATTCTATAGCAGATTGTAGCATAATTACCTTTACAGATTACAGATTTTTTTTTTTTGCAAGTATAAATAGTTGCACACACAAATCCCGTTGGCCGCCTCTTTATAGATTCGTGTGACCTGTGCATCATTTAAAGGGTTTTTCTTTGTAAATAAAGGGGCGGATTCGCATGATGTGTCATATTTTCATGGGTTTTTTCATTGTGCAAAAAAACAATTGCTTTTTAAAAAAAGAGTCGTTTAAAAATAAGCAAAAAGTGCCAAACTGCTTCTGAAGCTCTTCGCTTGTATTCGAGCCACTCTGAATTCGCACCAAATTTTGAGGCCATACAAAACCTTTTCCAAAACCATTTACCTCAAATTCAACTGACTACCTCCGAAAATATATTGAATTATCCTCGAACTAAAATTTGCTTGTACATTCAGCCATGATTGCTTACATGTGAGCTAGGCTTTACAAAGTCAACAAAACAACAATATTCCTGAGGACATCAAAACAGAATAACATTATAGAGTCCAACAGCAAGCAGATACTTACATACTTTGAGCAGCAGATTCGAAAAACTGTGAATATGCTTGCCTAACGAATACAAAAGCCCCTCACTCCAAGTGTCTCACACCAAACAAACCCGAAATTTGATCAAATCGACTCAATGTACTAACAACAGTAGAAACCTGAACCCAAAAAAGTGGTAACATATGGCCTATTAACATATGGCAATGAATATTTAAACTGTAATTGCCTACTTAAATGTACCCAACGTTGTAAAAAAATGTATGGAAGCTTAAAAAGCATTGAACATATCATAATGATTATCCTGTGCATATATGTTTCTATATTAACCATTAAACACTTTAATTTTCAAGTTGTTGTTTATTTTATTATTTTTATTTGTAAATTTTTTTTCCAGGTGGTTCAGACAGTAGAGGTGCATGACGGAAATATGGACATAAGATACAAAAAGAATATACATCTAGAGTGACTTGTAAAAAGTGCATAAATGGCTGTCTACTTGGAAAATATATCGTTATTTTTGGGTAAGGAGGCCAAAGAAAGGTGATCCACCCCAAACTGAGGTCTTGCCAGCATCAAGAGTCAGTGCTGAAAGGTACTGTGGGTACTGAATATAAAAACAGATTACAAGTGTCCTTTTTTTGTCTGGGTAATGGAGTGAGAAGGCAGCCTTCGCAATCATCAGTGCTCTTATGTGTTGGCTTTGCTGGCGGAATACAGTAGGACGCTAATGGCACTGTATCCCCAGATACAGAATACGCTTTTGCTACTAATTCTAATGCCTTTAGGGAAAAACACATCAAATTGCCTAAACACAGAGTTTTGTTGGGAGTGTAAACAGTATTACATGCTATTTATGCTTGAAAGTTCCTTGCATGGATAACCCAAATTTGTTTGGTCTAGCATTCTGTCTCTATTCTCTATACAGTAATGGTTTGGTGGCACCGCCCTCTCTCTCCTTTCACAGTCTGAGAGTCTGTGGTTGTCCACACAATTGAACTACCCTGAGAAAGTATTAATGGCTTTAATGATATCCCATTTTGTATTCCTTTAAATGCATTAGTGCCAATTATCTTACTTGAGTTTGCATCCATGTTAATACCTCATTCTTGCAAACAGAAATAATGAAAATAATATCACAGTCATGATCCGAGGAGTTGTGCAGTTTTCAGCATATTGAGGAAAATGGGTATGTTGGTATGTTTTACACACCACCATACACCATGTAAAATGCCAGGTAAAATGCCCCAAGAACACATTTGAATAGCCAGGTGCTTTTACAGATTAAAGTCAGGTTTTCTTGTCTTTTCTTAATTCTTGTCTTTTTTTAATTAATGAAACCAGTTAACAATTTTTTTTATCATCCCCAGCAAGAGTGTAAATTGTTGTCATGTCCATGTGTCCAAAGACTTTTTGACATTACCAGTGCTTGACTGGTATCTCCGTTTTCCTCCGGGTACTCTGGTTCCCTCCCACAGTACAGTTGGTGGTTTCAATTTACCACCAGGTATAAGTGTGAGGGTGAATGATTGCATATGTTGGTGAGCTGGACTATGGCTATGGACTGGTGAGCTGTTCAGGGTTTGCCCAGTGTCAGCTGATGTAGGCTCCAGCCTCCCTGTGAGCCTAGTGGGATTAAGCGGTTCAGCGTGAGTGTGTAAAAGATGAGAGTGGTCATGTGTTCACGTAATGCACTTGTGGAAATATAGTGTATGCTATTAACAAAGCATTATTTTGATTTAAAGTGAGAAATTATTTAGAAATTAACTTAACAAGTGTTCATGATGGAGTAACATTGTTACTGTTACGTATACAAACACTCTGCACTGGAGTTCACTTTATGGTAAGATTTTCATGTGTTCACTTTTCTTTGATATACAAGTGAAACTGTTGTGATCAACTTGTTACGAAAAATAACCACTGTGGAACTCAAACATATCCTGTGAAGACTGGGCACCCGAAGTAGGATGGCAGAGTTCATCACAGACTCACACTCACTTTCACACCTATAGATAACTTAGAATGGCCAATCTGCTTCCCAGCATGTTTTTGGGAGGAGGAAGGAAATTGGAAAGCTACACAGACAGGATGGAGAACTGAACTAAACCCAGGAGGTTGCAGTGAACTAATACTCCATGTGCTATATATGAGTATACACTCATACTGTTATATAAATTTTGGAACATAAAAGATAGTATCCCCGCTCTCTTTCTCAATCATTTTCCGAACTAGGGTCACAGGGAGGCTGGAGTGTATCTCAGCAGACACTGGGTAAAGTCTGGGTACACCCTCAACAGCTCACCAGACCATCACAGGGCCAATTTAAAACAGCCAATTAGCCTAATATGCATGTCTTTGAGCTGTCAGAAGATCCTGGGACTTCAATCCTAGAATGTATGTTCTGCACCATCTGCTGACACTGATAGCGTTTTAGAAAGATACGGTGGAAGCATATTGCGTTTAATTCTACATTTAGAGGACTATGTATGTGATGGTATGGGTTTCCATACATGTTGATGGCAAACACACATAAAATCATTCAAACTCACACCTAGGTACAATTTGAAACAGCTAATTCGTCTAATGTACATGTCTTTGGACTGTGAAGGGAAACTGAAGTACCCAGAGGTAACCCACACAAGCACAGGAAGTACAAACGCCACACATAAACGCCCTCGCTGAGCTCGGGACTCAAGGACCTACTTGCTGTTAGACGGACATGCTATCCACTACACCACAGTGCCTCCCCATTTCCTTCTATTCACAAATCTGATAATAGCAAACATTAATAAAAACAATACATAATTATCATTTTATTCATTTTCAGTCCAACTGAAAGGCATTGTTTGGCGAGATTACGTGAGCCTATACAGAACGTGCATTGAATGAATTAAAAACAAATTCATGCCATCGCTGCTCCTACTGCTGTCTGCATCCATTTTATTTAGTATATTTCCTTGTGGTTATGCCAGTGTCAACACTGCCTGAATGGGTTATTCTGATCTAGTTTGTATCAATTTTTTATTAAGCAGACACTGGTTTCAACCAGCATCTCAGCACTTTGGTGTGAACTCATGTGCTTGTACAGCATTGCATCTAAAACACATCTGGCCACTATTCTGCTGAGAATTCTAGATAATATGAAAGGGTTAAGTTTTAGTTTATAAGGGCTATTTCAACATGGATTTTTAAGTTTAAATGGGCTAAATAAAATAGCAGTGGGACACAAAACTTGTCCCAGCCTGCTTCTGTAGCTCTCCAGACTAACTATATTTCCCAGCAACCCTTGCACCACTCTCAGTCACATGACTGTCACATGCTCAGCACACCTGGCTTTCATCCTACTGATTACCTGCACTACATAAGGACGTTGATTTTGTTGCATCTTTGCTAGGTGTTGTGTTAATTCCTGTCACTTTGTGCCAAGTGCTTGGTTCATTTGCTAACTTAGGACATTTGTTGTGTGTTCTGGTTGTACATTTTCTTAGTATGACTTGGTATTAATTTTGTACCATTCCCTTTTCTATTAAGTTATTTATTAAAGTGTTGTATTTGTGCATGTTTCAGCAACAAACCCAACACTAAATATATAGAACTGGAAAAACCTTGGGAAGAAACTCTAAGCTTACCTTAAAGTCACCTGGCCACCAAAGAGTACAAAGCAAGTTTTTGCCAGAACAAACCATTCCTCAGTTCACAAAGGTTGTTAAACTGATGGGGCTCCAACTATAATAGATTTCTAATGAGGCAACAGGGATTTGTTACCATTCAACTGCAAGAGCATAATTTAGGGATGCCATGATGCCAGGCGGAAAAGGCATGTGCAGAGTTGGATTTCTGCTTCATTCCAGAGATATTCAGTTGGGTTGGTGACACATGCACATGTTTTTCTATAGACATTTGTGACAATTGTATGTTTCCAACTTTGCAAAAGCATTCACACTATGCCAGCCTCTCTCACCGTTCTCTTGAGCCTTCTAGGCTGGATTTTGCCCAGATGGGCCTAAAACTGTCTGCTAAGCAGAGGTAAATAACTGCATGGAATCAAGACCAAGGTACCCATGAATCAGCAGTCTTTGAGCTCAAGGTCTGCTCATAAGCCAGTATAGCAAAATTTCCCCACCTTTCTGTCTTGTTAGGGTCTACCAGACAGTGATAATATACTGTAGTTCAGCATGAAAAAATAAACCCATCAGAGGAAAACTCAAGGTCATTTCTTAGTGCAGGAAAATGCACAGAGGTTGGAAAATTTTCTTTTGTAAAGATGTTACAAAGAGATGTGTTGTTGTCTAGAGCATTTAGACAAGCTCTTGTCTTACCGCCCCTTCCCCCTCAAGTTACATTAAACTAAGAAATAAATCACTGCAAATTACAGCTTCAACATATGATTGAAAATTATCCTATTGTCAACACAGTGATTTACCAGGCATTTTCCCTCAATTGAATTTGATAAACATACAGGTTTTTGCATGCATCAACAGTAACTGATAGTAAATATCTGACATTTGCCAAAATGCTGCTTTCTTTGTGTACATGAAAGCAGTTAATACCTTATCAGTCTTCAGGTGAAAAGTATATGTCACACATAAATGACAAAGGGCAAAGGACAATGCAGTGACTAATACTGTGAGAGACCTCCAACCTTTTGTCTTCTATTGGTTAAACATTAATAGATTAAAATGTTGAGCTATTGTAGAGAGTAGCATCACATAAGAAAAGAAAACTCTATTTGCAAGTAATTTTGGCACAGCATATGGTTGTGCAATATTTGAAGGGCTGAGAACTAGAGTGGCATTACCAATGAAAAACTGTTCTTGAGAAAAATGACATGAAAGTTTTTGCAACATAAAAAATATCAGGAATAATGCTCACAGTATGATTCAAGGTCATAGGAAAGATGAAGGGATCATTCTTGCATGCATAGACCTTATCCACATCTGTCAAAATATGACATTATCAATCATAACTTAGTGTTTGTGGGTTAGACCACTGTGGCTGTCAGCCCTTCATTTGTAAGTTATGTTCAGGAAAAGTAAAACTGCAGTCTCACCTCTAGCAAAATTACTAAAATGCTAAATAATAAATAAAACAATCATAAACAAGATGTGTTACCTGTTTGTTTGTCAACAAGATGAAAGAAAAATTAAAAGCAATGACTGAAAAAAAACCCCACACTGTGCAACAGTCAAAGACCATCAAGTACATTCCCAATTAAGAGAAACATAAAACATGCAAGTGCCAGAACAGAATCAGTAAAGTGTTTCTCTACCCTCCCTAAATTTTGAACAGATCTGAGTCTTGCATGATGAAGACATTATGTGTCATAATAATTATGAACACAGACAAAAGAACAACTAATCAGCATGCAAATGTATGCAGACCCCAGTGTTTCAGATGAGACAGATTTTCTACCTTTTCCTTTTTTTCTTCCTTTCTTTTTTTCCTCACTCAATTCATCTTCATTGCTAATCATTTGAGGGCTGCCAAATGTTCACTGACACTAATGTATTACAGGTCAAGAGAGGCAGGTCTTCACCTATTACCCCCAAAACAATGTGCTTCCATCCCATTCCCACTTCAGGCTTTGCTGCAATTACTGCCAGATGCAATCACAAGCCTTGAATAGAAGCAACTGGGGCTTGTTTGTGGTTTGGATTCATTAAAAAGGAGGGTAAAGAAAGGAATAAATTACTTAATTGTACTGTGGAAAAAAAGCCAGCCAAGAGATGGGCAGTATATGGCCCACTGCTTGATTAGGAAGCTAGTGCACTCTTGGAATGGAATACTGGGATAACTAAGTATGGCCCATATACAAGATTTTTGGGTGTCCTCCAAAACAGATGGCTGCACATACCATCCACTCTGTCAAACGGCTGGCCATTTTTATTCATCTGGGCTTTGGTACAGAGTTCACAAAGAGGACTAGCGGGACAATGAAGAGAGAGAAAAAGATTTAGTTTTGTATCTATGTTTGGTTTTGATCAGCTGATATTTCTGTTGTTAAAGTCTCCATAAAAAAAGAGATAAAGAAACAGAAATGATAGAGAGCGCAGTAGACATTGGTTAAGGATTTAATCATCCATGTGTAGCAATGAGCTAATATAGAAATAGTCACATCAGTGTTCAGATGTGTCATCACACTTTGGACTTAAAAGCTACTGAGTTGCAGAGTTGTGTGGAATTTGCAATAAAAGGGCATACATTTCATTTTATAATAATAAAACTCATCTATAAGCAAAGCTGACCTTGATCCTAATCCCCTCTGCTATACTGTGCATACAATTCACATTTATTCTGTCAAATACAATGTGCGGAGAAGATTATACACCACCACTTTTGTCTAAAAGGGCTCCTAATAAAAAGAAGTAAAGAAAATGTATTGAACAATGCTATTGTAGGCAATGAGAACCAAAAAATTCATTCTGACAAGTATTAAGGTAAAAGTATGGTTAATAAACAAAAACAAATTTTCTGAAATTGTACTTGGTTTCTGATTTATCTTCATTTTGTTAAGTGTATAATCATCACTGCATTACTGTATTTTTTTTATTTTTTCACTTGCATAAACCATTCCATATGGTTTGAAGTTCATTCATGTTATGCAAAAGTCCCAAAAAAAAAACAATTTGCAACACCTTTCAATTTTTCTAAAAAAATTGGTATTTTCAGTGTTTTTGTTTATTAACCACACTCTTACCCCAATATACTTGTTGGAATTTTATTTATTTAATTACTTTTTGGGTTCTCATTGCCTACAATAGCATCGTTCAATACATTTTCAGCAAAAAATGATAAAGAAGTAATTTTTTATTTCTTTTTATTAAAGATCAATGCCTTTTGGACAAAAGTGGTGGTGTATAATCTTTACTGCACACTACTGAATGATAGCTTCAAAAGATGCCACATAGCCATAAGACATCATGAGTAGATAGCATTTGTAGACTGATTTGACTGAATTTATTTTTAAGTATTCCATCAGATAGTGAAATACAAGGTTCTTGTTTATGTTTTTATTTTATACTGGCTAGTATTGGGTTGTGTCTGGTGGGTTTAGAAATCCGGTTACTAGTGAAACATAATTAAAGGTGGTCACTGAAGACTCATTCATGGGACATACAAAATGATCATGTGTGAATCCCTCTTGGCTAACCACATTAGACAGGATCACCCCAGTCAGCAGTTAAAACCAGGGCCTGGGAATTGGAAATGTGGTCCCAAGTGTGTTCACAGCATGAGGGATAATCAAGGCAATTTATTAAGATCTCTGCTTAAAAAATAAAAGCGCATAAGCAGCACTCAAGGCCCATAATGATGGTTGAGGATGTGAGAAAGCTCTTGGAAAAAGAATAATGGGCATAACAACAGAGTCCTCCATAGGAGACTGAAAATGAGGGGGTATTATAAAATCAACAGAGTGCAGCTTGCAAAGATAGACAGCCTAGCATAAATGAAGTACCAGCATATATGAAGAATGCATGTATTTACTGTACTTGTGCACTCATTGTTAGCTTTTCCCCCTTATCCTCCATTATAATTTTCTCCATATCTTCTTTCTTCATCCTTATACCTCCCCAACACGCACCACAACTTCAATGGTACTTGTCTGGCACTCTTCATAAACAAATAAAGACACTCAGAGTAAGCAAATGTGATGAGCATGTAGAACAATGACCCTGGCTCTGTGGTAAGCTTTCAGAGAGGAAGTATGGCTTTGCAGTGAGTGAGAAGGCATGGCTACCACAACCACGGGAAAATGGGTGAAGGCCAATGTAAACGTTGGTCCAATGCAGGGGTATGAGGAAGGTATAGGGTCAAGAGATGGCACAAACTTTAGCTAAGTTCATAAAATGTTTGTACTTCAGTGCATAAAATTAAAAGGCAAACATGGGGCGGCACAGTGGATCAGCACTGGAGCCCCCCAGGGCTGAGTTCTGAGCCCCCTGCTGTATTCATTTTACACCTACGACTGTGCGGCCACTTTTAGCTCCAACAACATCATTAAGTTTGCGGATGACACTGTGGTGATGGGCCTGATCTCAACGACGAGATGGCCTACCTAGAGGAGGTTAGAAACCTGGAATTATGGTGCCAGGACAACAACCTCCTCCTCAACGTCAGCAAAACTAAGGAGCTGATAGTGGGCTTCAGTACTAAGCAGGAGAGGAATTACCAGCCCCTAATCAGCAACGGGACCCCAGTGGAGAGAGTGGACAGTTTCCAGTACCTCGGTGTTTATATCACACAGGACCTGACATGGTCCTGACATGTTAACACCCTGGTGAAGAAGGCGCGGCGTGTGAGTCACATACTCATCTTTAAAATCCTTTAAAAAGTTTTAGTTATTGTTAATGTTCTTTTTTTTATTTGTTGCTTTGATAGTTTATTCTTTACATTTTGGACAGTCGTACTAACCATTTCACTAAATATAATTTGTATGTGACAAATAAAATTTGAATTTGAATTTGGTGTGGTGTTTAGCACTTCTTATAATTAGAAGTTCCTGAATTTAAGTTTTATTCTTAGTGAAAGTGTTTCTGTGTGGAGTTTGCATGTTTTTTCTGTCCTTTTTTCCGGATGCACCAGTTTCTTCCCACAGTTCAAAGCACATTGGGTTAACGGGCTATTCTGGATTGCCCTTCAAGGTTCATGTGATTGTGAACAGTTGCATGTCAGTTTTCCCAGCGATGGACTGGTGAGCAATTTAGGGTGTACCCTGCTCTTGCATGGAGTCGGCTGTGATGGTCTCCAGCATCTCTGCACCCCGAACAAAGGATAAATTATTAGAAAACTAAAAAAAAATACATTAAACTATTTTACTTTTTTTTTTACTTAAATATTAAAGTTGTATGCAAATGTTTTGGTGCCCTTAATTGTATTAAATATTTTGTTGCTTTCTGAAAAAGAAACAATACATTAAAAATATATATATTATTAAAAAAGAAAAATTAAAAAATCTTAAAATATAAATTTATGTTTTATTTAATTAACATAAAAGTTTGCAAAACCACTTCAAAGTCAATCAATCACTTATTCATTTACTGAGCCTCTTCCTCCTATAGGGGTCACAAAGAGGCTTTTGTAGTCAGTTAGAAATCCTTCTATTCCTAATTACGGAATTTTGCTTTTAGAACACAACACACAAAGTTTTCAGTATAGTTTTTGCACACAAAAAAAAAATTGTTCAGTTTCACTGGCTGCCCAAAAAAGTCACACACTCATATATTTTACTGGAGCCAGTTTAGCCTTGGTCACTTGAGAATACACTTTCAGGGCATTGTTGCTTCATCTGGTCAAGGCTCATTAAGTGGCAGTAAAATAAAGTCAGCTGGTGACCTGTGAGTCCTGACCTTAACCCTATTGAAAGTTTTTGGTACAGTATGTGCTGGAAAGATTTTATGGAGTGGTTTGATTTTCCCATCATCAAGTCAAAAAATATTGGTAAAAAATTAAGCCAGCTCTGGATGGAAATGAATGTTGTGATGTGCTTGAGTGTTTAGAAAAAATACCATGGTGATTATGATTATATATGATTACCATTGCGCTGTAATCAAGACTAAAATCACTCAGACAGAATTATTTTGAAATAATGAATTTCCGTACAGAGAAGCTGTTGTGTGATTGCCTGGATGGTTTATCTCTGCGACAAGCCTGTGTTTTGCAAGCAAAGTGGGAAAGACAAGAAATATATTGGCCTGTTTCAAATAGTGTAGTGTATTCCGTGTAGAAATAAAAAAATTAGTGGCAATTAGTAAAGCTATCAATCTTGGTGTGTTGGCAGGGGATGGCTGTGTATCCTCTCGTCCCGAGCCTCAGGCAGGGGCCTCTGACCATGGCCCTAACTTGTGATAAGGTGGTTCAAATGTGTTTTGACTAATCTACTGTCAGGCATAGCATGCATCATAAGACTAAAAAAAGGAAATAGTTGGTTTATTTGCAGAGTAGTAATGGTATAGAGCGTAATCAAACACAATGAAAATTTTAATAAAACTTGTTTATCCTCTGTGCAGTCTGGCTTGCTTAAGTGACTTGGCAAATTAATGGGTGAGTGAGACATGTATATCTTTATCAACTCGTTAGTTCTTCAATTGAATTTATTAATGAAAGATATTATGAGGCACTGAATTCGATAGATGGGCTATTCAAAATTATAAATTATTCAAAATGCAATCTTATGACTGTGATCTATCTTATCACAGTTTCATGATTGTTGCATACTTGACCTCCCTGGTCTGGACTTTCTGAACACCTCTACATGATGAAGATGTTGATACCACAAGAGAGAATCAGGCTGGTCTTACCACACTTGTCACTCCAAAGACTGCAGCAGAGACATGATGTTTTAGCAGCACTTATATTTTATCTTATACCTTATATTATCAGGGCTTGACTGCAGAGACAGAATGTGAGACAGCAGCATAAATGTTGGATCAAGCTATGGATACAGCAATGGATTTTTAAAACATGTATAATACAAAATTTGTACAGTTGTGTTAAGGTGAGCATGTGTATATCATGTGTGGTTATATGTTGACCTTGTGTCCTGTCTTTCAACAATCATATGACTCTCGTGTAAACACTGTACACTTTAACAGACTGGGACTATTTTCCCCACAACAGACATACACCACATTTTATATTTGAATTCAACTACAGAGCTTTTAAATCCATGTAACTCAAACCTAGGTACGTCAGTCCCTTTTGTCGTTGCTAAATAAATAAATAAATCACAGGAGTTGTGAAAAAATGTTTGTTTTTTTTTTGTCTTGTCCAGCATCACAGCAAGCAGAATGGTAGTCTGGTTGCAGCATTGTGCTATACAATTTTGCTTTTTTAAGAGGAGTTTTATGGGTATAAGGCTCCTCTTGATTTTCTGATTCGTTTATTTATTTACTGTAGATTTGTGTTATAGAATCTATGTAATCTTGCTGGACTTGACTGGAGGGGA
>JAOUQZ010000002.1:4976037-4990221 GCA_028564935.1 Neosilurus hyrtlii
GTCGTGGGTGTATAATGAATACAGCAGGGGGCTCAGAACACAGCCCTGGGGGGCTCCAGTGCTGATGGTGAGTGAAGGTGAGACATGGTTGCCCAATTGTACCAACTGTGGTCTGTCTGTCAGGAAGTTGGAGATCCAGCGACACAGGGACGGGCTGAGGCCCAGGATCTCCATCTTAGTGGTGAGTGTGGAGGGGATTATGGTGTTAAAAGCTGAACTGTAGTCAACAAACAACATTTTCACATAATTCCTTTTTCCGCTGTCCAGGTGGTTCAGGGCTGTGTGCGATGGCGTCCTCGGTAGAACGGTTGGGACGGTATGCAAACTGTAGTGGGTCCAGGGTGGCCGGTAAAGAAGTGATTAAGTCTCTGACGAGCCTTTCGAAGCACTTCATCACTACCGAGGTGAGGGCCACTGGTAGTCGTTCAGGCAGGCGGGCTGAGGTCTCTTCGGGACCGGAACAATAATGGACTGTTTGAAGCATGTCGGGATTACAGACTGATCCAGGGAGAGGTTAAAGATCTCAGTGAGCACTGGAGCAAGCTGGTTGGCGCAGGTCTTCAGGACTCGACCCGTGATGCCATCTGGTCCTGCTGCTTTCCTCATGTTCACTCTCCTGAATGCCTTTCTCACGTCCTGCTCTGAGATGCTGACCGAGTTATCCTCTCTGGTGTGCTCCAGAAGTGTGCTCCCCGTAGTGATGTTAGTGCTGCTAATGCTGTTAGTGCTGTGAGCTGCAGCCTCGAAGCGAGCATAAAAGGTGTTCAGCTCTTCTGCCAGAGAGGCGTCTGCATTCACCGATCTGGAAGTTGGTGCTTTGTAGTCCATCATGTTCCTCAGTCCCTGCCACAGACTTCTAGAGCTACTCTGTTGGAACTGTGACTCTAGTTTCTGTGCGTAGTGCTGTTTCGCCTCCTTCACCACTCTGCACACGCTGTAGGACGCGGTCTTGTACTCTTCCATGTTTCTGCTGGCGAGCCCCGTGTTATACGCCGCGGATTGGGATCTCAGAGCATCTCATACGGATTTATCCACCCACGGATTCTGGTTCGAAAACGTTCTGATGGTGGTCTTCTGAACTGTGTCATCCACCAGTTTTCCTACGAATCCCACAAACGCTTCCGTAAACATGTTGACGCCATCAAAGCTGCTCCGGAACATGTCCCAGTCCGCGTCCTCCGATTGGTCCGTCCAGCATGACACCTCCCTCCGAGCCGGAACTTCCTGCTTGAGCCTTTGTTTATATTTACGCATGAGGAAGATGTCAGCGTGGTCAAATTTCCCAAAAAGAGGGCAAGATTGAGCCTTGTAGCTGTCCCTCACTGTAGTGTAGCAGTGGTCCAGAGTCCTTTCACCCCTGGTGGGGCAGCTGATGTGCTGGTAAAAGTTTGGCGCTTAAGGTTGGCACTGTTAAAATCCCCCACCACAATAAGCGCAGCGTCCCGGTGCTGTGTCTGGTGCTGTGTGAGAGCTTCATGCAGCTCGCATAAAGCAGTGTCCATGTCCGCCTGAGGTGGAATATAAATGGCGCTGACTATGACCGAAGTAAACTCCCAAGATAGATAAAAGGACGATATTTCACGGTGGGCAGCGGTGGCCTGGTGGTAAGGTGCTGGATTACTGATCCCAAGGTCGGGGGTTCAAGCCCCACTATTGACGGGTTCTCACTGCTGTCCCCCCAGTGCAGCTAACTGGGTTATCAAATGCCAGCCATGTCTCTCACTGTGGTGAGAGGCATGTAAAAGAACCATTGCTGATTTTCGTCAAGAGTAGGCTATATAGCTGTCAGTGTGTTTTTGCCCTGCGATGGCCTGGTGAGCTGTCCGGGGTGTACTCTTGCCGGAGTTGACTGAGATGGGCGCCAATTAGGATTAAGTGGTTAAGAAAATGACATGACATGACATTTGATGGTCAGTAATTCCAGGTTGGGTGAGCAGGAGCGCGTGAGAGGAACAATGCTCGCGCTGTTGCACCAGCTACTGTTTACCATTAAACACACGACTCCTCGACTTTCTCGACTCCATTGTTCTGTCCATGAACCGAGAAGAACTCGGCTGGCTGGATGCCGTGGTCCGGCACCGTTGAGTTCAGCCATGTCTCGGTGAAGCAGAGGAGGTTGCAGTCCCGAATGTCTCTCTGGAACTTGACTCTGGCCCTATGGTCGTCGAGCTTATTCTCCAGAGACTGAACGTTGGCGAGCAGAATGCTTGGCAGAGGTGTGCGGTGTGCATGAGCTCTCAGTGTGATCTCAGTGTGTTCAGGTGACCCGGGAATGATGAGCTTGCAACAGGTGTATACAATGATCGAAAGATGAGGGGGTAAAGTCCATTGGCTAGTATTCAGATGAAGGCGGTTGCTGATTGGACGACGGGAGTGGATCAAATGAGGTTGTTACAATGAAGAACAGTTTAATTTGATTTGATTCCATATTTTTAATTATATTAATTGCTATTTTGGTGATTAGCCAGTCAAAGTCTTCTTGGGTGATTAAAGACATTTAAACTTGGTGTATGTTAACCTCAGACATACTGGAATTCTGATATACTAAATTATTCACTCTCTCATTTGCTGAACCACTTAATCCTACTAGGGTTGATGGGTGGCTGGAGCCTCACTGTTCCTTGTACACACAGCTGACACTGTGCCTTGTACACAACGAACAGTTCGTCCATTGTAGGGCCAACACACACTCAACCAACATCCAAAAAGCCCCATGTGTATGTCTTTAGACTGTGGGTGGAAACCAGAGAACCCAGAGGAAACCCACACAAGCACGGGGAGAACTCTACACAGAAACATCATTACTGAGCCCACAACTTGATCCCAGAAGCTTCTTCCTGTGAGGCGAATGTGCTACCATGCTGCCCTATAGTGAATTAAAGCCGAAATAAATCTGTCTTTAATTGCCTGTTTTTAGTATAATCTCTGGTGGAAAGAAAGAAAATGGTCTTTTTGATTTTTTTAGAAGAAATGTATGGCAGCATGAAATATGAGCAGCTGTAAAAACTGAGCTTGGATATAATTAGCTTGTGTAAATGAACAGAAATCTTTAGAAATTTAGTTGGAAAGGCAATGACCTGGAAATAAATTATCGAAAAGGGTAAGCCAGACTTGTCATAGTCATCATATACAAGTCAATCACAAAAACTTTAACTCTGATATGAGTGAGTCTATAGAGATGCAGTGCATTGTATCAGACTAAAGATGTGATCATATGGTTACAACCCTGGTGATCTGATGCCTGTAGCTAGCCTGAGGGCTGTGGATGCTGGGAGGATGCCTTTACTGAAAACAAGTAAATAAAAGATAGGATGAATATCAGACTGCTTTTACATATCTGGTAAATATTGTCATTTGACACATACACCATAAGGAACATTTTTGCAGACAATGTGCATTTTTATTTACATTTTATATACACTTAGTACTTAGTAACTTACTTTTAGTAACCATTTTATCATGGGTAGAGTAGATGTGGATTCGGAGCCAATTTTGGGCACACTGTGGTATAAGGCTGGAATGCACCTTGCATGGTCTGCCTGCCCATCACGTGGCACCATACAAAAAAATTTACATATTCACACCTAGACAAAAAAAAAAGAAAAGGATCCACTTGGTAATAACATTGTTTGAATATTTTTCTTATTTTAAGAATCTTACCAAGTGTAATTATCTTACTGCACTGGCAGGTAATTTAACTTGAATTAAGAGGATATAAAATAGAATCAAGAAATATATTAATAAAACAATATTAATAATTTTACACAATCTGTTCTTTCATAGTATAATATTTTCAAAACTAGATCAAAAAGAATTTTACATTAAATCAAGATTTAAATTTTTTATTTTAACATATTGTATATGTCCTTATTTATATTTGATAGAACCATTCTTCATGCTGCGATTGTCCAGTTGATGGCTACTTTTAATAATATGACAACATTTCTCTGTCATATCTCTGTCATGCTCTGTCATTTGGGTTTCAGTAAAACTGGGCTCAAAAAACTCCCAATAGTATAAAGACTATTTTAAAGACAACTTTAATAATGAAAATTTCACTTACTTTCTTTTGGGTCAAGGATTAAGTAGGTCTGGAGTCTATCCCAGTTCTATTAAGTATAAAGTGGGAATACATCACGTGAGGCAGACACTATGCACACATTGGGAATTTTTTTTTTTTTTTCTATTATGATAATTAACCTATTGATTTTGGGGTGTGAAATAAAACCAGATATTCCAGAAGAAACCCATATGAACATGCACAGGAACCCTCAATTAAGCAGGATCCTAGCTCACGCTTGTATGTGGGACCCATGTGGGCAGCAAGTGGGCTAAAAAATGGGTCCTATATCAGATTGTCTACAGGTTCCATAGTTTCTCCAAGTCAATTGCTCACAAGATTTAATTTCCCATTAGTAACCCAACTAAGACCGAAATAGGGGACCAATCAGGGCTTGCCAACGAGGGACTTATTTGACCCAAGTGGGTCCCAGTAAAGATGCACATTTTGGGCTTATGCCCACTTGGTGCCCGTATAGCCCAAGCATAACCCAGTTGGAGTCCATATACACATATGGGCAATTGACATGAGGCCAATGTGGAACCCAAGGACAATCACTTATGGAAACCCCATTCTAACCCTAAAACTAATTCAGCCCACTTGCTACTCATATGGGTCCCACATACAACTGGGATGTGCTTTGTTTTTTTACTAAATTTTATTTAACTTACAATAGGACAAGGCATAACATGAAAACCTCTGAGGTATTTTAACAACCTCTTAGACCATACAGCAGAAAAACATGGATTCAGACCAGATAATTGTGATTAAATGTTTTGGCTTTTGCGCCACATAATAGTCAAATAACTGGGGATAGGGCAGCATGGTGGTATAGTGGTTAGCATGCCCCTCCTCACCGCAAAAAGGTCCTGGGTTTCTAGTCCATGGCTCAGTGAAGGCAATTCTTTGTAGAGTTTGGATGTTCTTCACCTGCTTGCGTAGTTTTGCTTTGGGTACTCCGGTTTCCTCTCACAGTCCAAAGACATGAACATTAAGCTAATTGATTGTTTAAAATTGCCCCTAGGTGTGAGTGTGAATGGTTGTATCTGTGTTGGCACTGCGATGCACCAGCAAGCTGTTCAGGGTGTATTTACCTTTACCCAGAGTCAGCTGAGATCCGTCAAATCACATCTGCTTTTGTTTTTATTATGAACTTGCAGGCATCCTTGCTTAGCATTTTTCAATTATTGTAAATATTAGGAAAAAACATGATTTACTAAACAAATTATAATTTAAAATATATTATAATAACATTTATAATAACAAATTAACAAAAGGATGAATGAATGAATGAATGAATGAGGACCTGATGGCTTAGCAGTCAGCACTGTCACTTCACAACAAGATGGTTTGGGGTTCAAATTTCAGCCAAGGGCCTTTCTTTGTGCAGTTTTCATGTAATCTCCTTGCATGGCTTTCCTCTGGGAACACTGGTTTCCTCACACAGTGCCGTTGTTGGCCCTGCAATAGATTGGAAAGCTATTCATGGTGTACACCATCTCTTGTCCAAAAATCATCCGCGATTGGTTCCCTTGGTGACCAGAAAAAGCTCCACCTATACCGGCTATTATACAAGTTCCCTTTCCTTCCTAATGGTCAAGTGGATTGCTGTGTGGCCTGCTCATCTTCTTATCATTATTACACAAGCACACACATGCAGCAGAGACACACATACAAAAAAGACATGCATACATACCCAGTATTGCTTAGGTACACTTATCAATGGAGTGTGCATTTTATCCACAATCATGGGCAAACACTTTTGCTGGAAGTTGGCAGAGACCAACATGCAGCTGGTTGTAAAATTTGCATATGTGCTAAACTCCTGAAAGGCAAATACTGAGCCAATGTGATAAAGCAAAAGATGAGCGAACACAAGGCCCAGAAATTAAGGTCCAATCTCATCCATCATTTTGCCTGACAAAAACAGCAATTGCACTGGTTGGTTAGGCATCTTTTTTCTGTCTTTCATATTTGTGCCCCCCTCTGAGCCAAATGTGACTGTTTTAATATTTACTTTTACAATTGCATTTTGCAGATGCCCTTATCCAGAGTTAATAAAATTTGTATCCAATTTATATTGAGCATTTGAGGGATAAGGGCCTTGCTCAAGGGCCCCACTGTGGTCCTGGAGCTTGAACCACCAACCTTCTGATCACTACCCCTTAGTCTTAACCACTTAGCCACCACTGTCCCTAATTTTGTTGTTAGTTGTTCTTAAAAGGTTGAAAATGTTAGCAAGTATCCTCTACAGCTATGTTATTTTCAGAAGAAAGGAGGAGGAAAAAAGAGAGGAGAGGAAAAAGAGGAGCAGGACTGTGCACCAAATATGTCAAGTGCTTCAACTTTAGCTGTTCTTGTTCAGACACCTGACTAAAGTTGGATTTACACAGGAAGTGACGAGCGACAGGTGATGATGCAAAGCCAATGAACGCCAGCAAAATCAGTGACAAAACATGAATTTTTTTAGGCGACATGTTGGGGGGCACATCATTCAACTGAGCTGAACTTTCACCTGATGCAATTCAAGCGATCACCAATCAGAATTTAACGACACTGTTGAGTGACAGATACTACCAAACACTGTGTTCCAAAACATTTTCCATAGGGAAACAGTGAACATCAGTTTAATCAATCTGCCCACATCAACATCGAAGAGGAGATTATTACTGCTGTGTGTAAATAGCCTGCACAAAGAAATTTTACAAGGATAACAACAAACACGCCACACTTGGGTCCACGTTTATGAAACGGTCAGCATTTCCTTTGAGTATATATTTATATACGTGTAACACTTCCCGGTTCATGACGCACAAGAGTCGCCATTTATTACTTACAGTAACAGTAAGCTATTTAATATAATATGGTATGATAGTATGAGCTAAAATTATTTTAAATAACATGAGATAATGATAAAATAATTACAATATCTACAGTAGTGAACTAGTTCATTGATTGTCACTGTTTCACCCAAATATTTTTTTTAGCATGAAACGTGAGGGAGTTACCTAGGCAACAAGAGCTGATGACACATTAGCGGCAAAGTGATTCGTTTCCCTTGTGGGGCAATTTTACATGTACATCAGTGGCGAAGTGATTCACATGTTGTTCACTGCTTCCTGTTTGAAATTAATTTGAATGATAATACTTGAGCATCCATTTTAATTACTGCAGTGTAAATAAGAGTAACATTTTGTAACAGTATTTAACTGTATCATTTAACAGTGTAAATAATAGTAATCATATTATATCTCCACTCTGAAAAAAGTTTTCACTGCGCAATCTAATAGGTAAAAACGGAATTATTTATAACTAAACGAAAACAATGAATCTAGATAAAGTTAATCATTAAATAATAATAATTCATAAATTATTTCATCCGTTAAATAGAGGACCTTCATGTTTGTCACCATATGCCTTTATCTGCCACAATTTTACACAACACATAGCACAATCCATATGCAGTCAGTGAGAATGGAGTCACTGCTGGAACCCAGACCCATTTATTATATGAAAGACTTTTCCTTCTCATGAACATAAAGGCTATTCTTTTTGCAAGCTCTACAGCTACTTCACACAGCAAAACTAAGATGTACATATTTCATACATAAAATTCATGTAAATAAAATCCATAAAAACATTAATTTATACGTATATCAAGCATTTAAATGTATTATTAATCCTCTTTTAATAATCCTATTAATTCTGCTTGCTAATAGTTTCATTCTGAGCCAAGATTACTGGCATTTTATTTTGCCCACTGCGTTCACTGGTATGGTGAAGTACTATATCATAAAATATGGCAACACTTATATTGCAGTAAATGTAAATAGTAAATTGCATTCTCTAATCATAAAGTATAAGCCTATCAACAAAAGAAAATCATTTAATGATTGTAGTTAGCATACAATGATGCCTTTGTCATGGATGAAATATTAATGTTGCTGGGCAACATTTTTAGCAAATTTTGCTTTGTAGGGATAGTAACAAGATTAAATGAATAACCAAGAACCATGTCAAACAATTCCAATAGATCAAACTGGAGTGTTTTTTGTGCACTTGCACATGAGAGCTTAGAATTAGCATGTGTATTCTTTGGCCTTGGTGATGGTCAGAGTTTCAGTTATTTGCCAAAGCAATCAATCAGCCAAACAGGCACTAGATGAGTGGTTAGAATATGGGGGGCTAAAATCAAACATAAACTATCAGGTTATCTACCCTGCACAGAGCTCATGTCTAACTTCTATTTTATTAACAAAATTCCTTTTTCAAAAATAATACTAGATTAGCATCTTAACAGTTCATTCTCCATCTTCCCTCTATATATATTGGTGATGGAATGTTTTATGGTGCAACATGGCTTATTGTCCATGTATCATCAAGCAAAGATTAACAAATAAGAAAGTGAAAGTCATAGAAAGCATAAAAACAGGGAATAAATGATAGGAAATACTAACATACATATAGTGCATTCGTTGAACAGCATCAGTGACCATTGGCAAAGATTCTTTTCAAGTCTCTCAAACTGTACTACAAAGATAAACACTGTTGCAGTGACCCCCAAATGATGCTTGGAGAAATCTACTTTCCTGCAGAAATTAGCTCCATCCCAGATGTAGTTCACTTCATCCACCCGTCCAAAAGTGTATTTGTGTTTTAAATAATACATGTTTAATCACTTGCAAGTGCATTATGCATAAATCCATTTTGGATCACTAATGGAGCAGTGTGGGTGACCAGGTTGGGTTGAGGTCAAGTGACTGGAAAAGCCACAGCAAAAATTGAGTATTCAGTGAATACTGATTTTTAAGCCATTTAGTTTAAATATTTCATTTTCATTCTGAGACAAAGGTGATCAGATATGGTATATATATATATATATATATATATATATATATATATATATATATATATATATATATAAATTAATCAAAAAATAAATAATTCCCCTGATTTGGGCAACCACGAAACAGGCTTGTCGGGATGAAATTGTAGTACTGTTTTATATATTTATATATATATATATATATATATATATATATATATATATATATGGCCTGATGACTTCCAATAATAAGTTCATCTCTCTGCCCTGGGACAAGGAAAGCTAGCATGATAAACTTTGATTCATAAATCTCAATATTCAAATTGTAAATGCAACTGGATTGTGCTGTAAGGCCACCACAACCTACAAGAACCACCTTCTCAGGCACAGGTTGCGGACTCAAGAGAACACCAGCAGCTTTGAGCTTGGAATCTGCCTCTACACTGTGCGTGCATGACATTCTGCCCAAATCAAGCATTCCTTTCAAAGTGGCCTGACCCCCGACAGAAACTGGAGTATAGAACAAATCACTAGCCATTTCCACTCTATGAGAGCCTACAACAACCACTGTGCTATACAAATAAAACTGAACTGAATGAACATCATGACTACCTCAGCACTGGGCTCCTCAACAGACCTACCTCTCCTATGGAGGCACTCATCAGCAACTTCAGTGGATTTGTTTAAGCGAATCCAGTAATCCACAGCACTCTCATTTTCATGTGCAGTGGTGCTTTAGAAATCCCTCATAGGTAAATTGAAATATGACAGCTCACTGAAATTATCTTTTAATATGTCGAATACAGCTAAAGGCAAATCAGATGCATTCAGTTAACTATGACTGCAAAGGGACACTTATCTCTATCTATATCTCTATATCTCTATAACCATATCTCTAGCTCTGCCTGTTAGTTGCGTGTCACATTTTTCCCTTTTCAAGTAACAGTTCATCATGTCCTCCCATTCATAAACAGAGAACGAATCAATGTGATCACCCTTGAAATAAGGTGATGCTTTGACATCGGACTGAACAACCACCTTGACCTGTGACAGACCAGCATCTTTGGATGACTGACTCGTGGAAGACTGGGGCTGAGCTGTACAACAATGGTGCATGGTGCTAAGATTGGCTAAAATACTATCTCCAATTTCCCTGGCTAAATCTGTTTTCAACAGGAATGATTTTAGTAGACTCAGGGGCAGACTGAGCAAGAGGTGTGGAGCTAGCAGTGGGGGCTAATGGTGGGTCAAAAACTGATTGATCAGCTGTGTAATTGAAAGCACCACAGGACATAGCTCTACCACTACCATAACACAGTGAAGCAATCTGCTGGACCTGTCCCATGCCTAACGTAACATCATGCCTATGACCAACATCAGTATGAACCTTAAAAGTGTTCTCTTCTCCATTACAGGTCAGGAAGATTCACAGAAAAAGAGAAAAAAAAGAAAATAAATAAATATAACAAATATCTTAAACTGAAACACTGTAGAAACCTAAAGCTTCACTATTGGAAGACCAGCACAGCAGTTACAAAGAGTATAAACTCTCTCAAAACATTATCAATTATATTGGTTATAAACAAAACATACACAGTATTAAACTGTAACCACACAGAGATTACAAAGAAAAATATTGTCATGTTAATTTTAATAATTACTAATATTAATAATTATTATTACCAATATTAATAATCATTCATTCATTCATCTTCAGAATATTAATATTATACATTAATATTTCTAAAACAGAAAAAGAAAAACCTAACCAATAAGGGTGAAGAAAGAATTAACATAAACTCGCGGAAAATATAATCTCCCGCATTCACCATTCATGAACAATCAAAGTTTTTTATAAAGTGAACAGATCAAATCACAAAGGCGATCTCACCCTAACTGTATTATCGCTACTACTGTCAGAAGTCCAACCCAGATAATTATGTCCCACTCAATTTGAATCAATGATTAGCTTAGTTGTTCAACCATATTTTTCTAAGTCTCACTTTGATCTGTCGGATCAACACACCTGATGTGCTTACAGTCGAGAGGTGTTACTCGCAAACAGCAAAGAGCCAATGTGAGCAGAGCCGGCTAGCGAGCAAAGTTTCCTGCAGACAGCGCGTTAACAGCGCTGGTTAGAAAGTGAAGTGTCTCTTACACACCTTGGGAGAAGAGAGCTGTGTGTTAGCAGTGCGGGCTAGCAGGCGGAGCTTCCTAACGATGCCACAGTAAAGAGCCATGCACCAGCAAGGCTGGCCAATGGCCGGAGCTTCCCAACAGTGCCGGCGCGAAGGAGAAGAGGGGAGCCTAGAGTCAGCAGCTGCACTTCGGGTGACCAGGTGGCACTGATCGGAGATAACTGGTGTCCTCTGCGTTGTGTAGTGATTTTTATTAAGGAAACCAAATCATTGTCATCCCAATAAGCAATTTTGTTGTGGTGCTGACACTGACAATGACAGAAATAAAAGTGAGTCATTCATGACCACTTCCTCCCAAGTGACATGTGGCAAAGAGGAAGTGATAGGTTGGACTGGTCAGTTTTGTAGTGGGTACACAGGGTTCCCCAATTGAGAACGCAAGGGCATAAGGTCAACCCAAACTTCATCCAAAGAACATTTCTCAGTCAGGTAAAGCAATTTAAAGAAATAAAAAGAAATAACATTTTGTGAAATAACATACTATACACAACATAACATGTATAACATACAATTTGGCCTTTGTTACATATATAAGAGCCTAAGCAGCTAGAAATGGTGGCAGTTTGTCAACACTCTTGGAAGGAAATCATCTGTCTAAAATTCAGGTCATAGAACACAAATCTGGTGCAGCTATCACTGTCAAAGACAAGTCAGAAGTGTTTCGTGAGGTGTTTGCTGAAAAATGCAGACTGGATGGAGATAAAGCTGATGCTTTCAATCTGGAACCAGAAATAGACAGCTCAATCACAGATATAACATTCCGTTCCAAGGTCCATAAATATTTACGTAGGCCGAATCCAGACAAGGCTACAGGACCAGACAAGATTCCAGCCAGGGTCTTGAGGGAATGCCACGCTGAGCTTGCTAGTCCTCTCTCCTACCTCTTCACCAAAGTGTTGCTTCAATTGTGCCTTTCATTATGAGAAGATTCCTAGTTATTCCTGTTCATAAGTGAGACTCCAAAGCACCACCCCATCTCATTGTTTTGCATCATGAGCAAGGTAATGGAAGCAGTGGTACAGAAACTGTTATTTCTTACAGAAGAACCTAATCTCAAGGAAACAGTTTGGATTCTGACCAACCCATAGCACAGCTGACCCTCTTATACATTTTCATTCAGAGGTGGACACAGCATCTTGACAAGGATGAGGAAGTTTCCATAATTGACCTTGACAAATAAGGGGCATTCTAAAAGGACTGGCACAATGGTCTTCTCGCCAAACTGCAAAGGGAATCTCAGGAAAATTACTAATAAAAAGTTACCTCTCTACAGATCCAGACGTGTTATAATATCTGAACAATGAAGCATCCATTCATTGCAAGAATGAACTCCTATATGCTTATGACTTGAAAGTCTTTGCAAACAAGTCACTGAGAAACCAACAATCTGTATAGGCAAGCTTAAATTCTGACTTGGAGAAGATGAAGGAATGGGCTGGCATATGGAAGGTAACGTCTGAACCATCCAAGTGCAGGGCGATAATCATCTCATAGAAAAGATCTCTATCAAGAGTTAACTTGTACTTTTGTGGGACCTTCCTTTCTGCAAAACAGGAACTTGAGATCTGATGGGTTACCTTTGACAAGCTGGCCTGGGCAACACACCTCTGAAATGTGTTAAAACGGGCTTGGGCCCTGAGAAGAATTGCCAACAAGCTGAGCGCCACCAGCCGTGCCTGTGTCTGTAAATCTCAAGTCCGCAGTGTCATGGAGCAAGTATCTTTATCCAAGATATTAGGATCGGCCATGAACTTGGCAGTTCTGCATAAAATCCAGAGGAAAGCCTAAAAAATCATTGGTCGGGCCAATTCTGTAGTACGTCCAAGTCTTCAGCATCGTCTGAATGTAGCAGCTGCCAATGTTCTCTTGAAAATGCACACCTACAAGTGTTCACATGACCTGAAGTTCTTTCTTCCTCCACCTTAAAAAGTTATACACTCTACCTTCAGTAGAAGTAGTACTTTAGCTCATCCACATGCTCTAAACATCCCGAATGCCATAACTAGCACTAGACAGAAATTTCCTTAACTCAAGTGCAGTCATAAGGAATAATTAGAGATAATGGATTAAAGCTTTCAAATGCCAACAAATGTCCACAAGCACTTGACCGGCAGCACAGATGAGTGGACATAGTTAAGAGTGGACATAGTTATGCAATGGATTTCTGTTTTTACAGAAGCAAGTGACTAAATAGCTATTAATGTTTTAGATAGTTGTCTAAATATGTTGCTACTACTGTAATAAACAAAACTGTCACACAGTCAAAAAAGCTTTTGAGCCCTTGCTTAAATTTTTATAAAATCTGTGTCCATATGGACATGAAAAAAGAAAATTATTATAAAATTGAAACTGTAGGATCAAAAAATGCAAACCCCTTTTTCAACTAACTCCCCAACATCAGGAAAAGATCAGCACCCAGAATTCATACGTCAAAGAAAACATATAGTTCAAATATATTGCTAAACTCTCTGAGATGGTTGTACAGCACAAGGCTTTGAAACTGGGCCAGTGAACACAGTCTCTTTCAGTGACCTCCATGACCTAAACTGAGACAGGATCCACATCCTGAACATTAAACCAGTTATCAGTTTGCGCGATCAAACACATAATTTAACACACTCACTCATGCCCAGATGGTCTCATCAATGAATGCTTCCCTTCTTGTGCCCAGAAAGAGCATTCCAAAGAACTCACCCACCAACAAGATACCACACTTGGGTAAACATCTCAGTAAAAAGGAATGGAGATGAGAACCTCCCAAGGCTCAACCCAGATATCCAAGACTAACCAGAGAAGAATCACTGATCTTCAGACCCCCGCTATCACAACTTTTATAACACAAACTCATGATCACCTCGGAGAAAAAATGCCATTTGGGGCTCTTACCAGATACAGCAATAATGGTCAAACCCTCAGGGCTCCCTCTTGGCCAAACCTCACAAACCTCCCATGGAAATGACTGGGGGAACAAAGATTCTCCAAATTAGAACTTTGTAAAAAAAAAGAAAATCTTTCTCCCGTGTACTCCAATACACACACACACACACACACACACACACACACACACACACACACACACACACACACACACACACACACAC
>JAOUQZ010000002.1:5003894-5014032 GCA_028564935.1 Neosilurus hyrtlii
TTTATATATATATATATATATATATATATATATATATATATATATATATATATATATATATATATATATCGTATGTGAGAAAAATAAAAGGACTACATCCCGACAAGCTTGTTTCGTGGTTGCCCACTCATCAGAGGATTTATTAAGAACATTCGTTGCCACGGTTTATATACAGTCAGTATCGTTTACATGGTGTATTTTAATTTATGCAGTGTGAAGTCTGACAGTACTAATCTAATTTGGTTTAGGTGTTGCTTTAGGTGGTGCTTAGGAGGGCTTTGTTTCTGTGGCGGCAGGAAGACACGAGTTCGTCACGTTTATTGAGTGTTGAACCACTATCCGCCCCCCCCGCCCTGCCCCGCCCCGCCCCGCCACACATTTTTCTGCTGTTTTGGGAATCAAACCAGCAACCTTAAGCCCCAAACCTGCTTCTCTAACCATTAGGCCACGGCTTCACCCGTGCATTAGAATATAGTCCATTATCTAATAAAATACAACATCTTCTTTGCAATTTTGTTCCACAAATCTACACACTATTTTTAAAAGACCAAAAATTATATTAGGGTGTAAGACTGTAATCTCCACTGTACTTTCTACGTACAGCTTTTGCTCCCGTTTTCTGTCTTTCTTTCTCACACCCTCTCTGTCCCCACACTGTACATTTGCCCAAGCATCACTGGTTGTGCCCTGTGATGATAATAACGGCAGTCGGAAAGATTATCACAGTGAGCCACTTGTGAACTTCAAGGTTAAAAGAGCATAGCACTCATGGCTTTGTATTTTCAAAAGAAAGGCTAATGATGAATTAATTAGCTGTGCACTGTGCCTGCTCTTACTGCCCCCATCTGAGGACCTTCTACATACACAGAACAGAATAATAGCTTTCCCCCAGAAAGAAACATGTGTTACTTAGATGTTTTATTTAGGCCATTCTATGACTTAAACCTTCAATATTCAAACTGTATTTTTTTAAATGAATCCATCTGTCAATCTTACTGGTTTTCTATGAAGAAAACGAACTGCAAGTTGATAAGAGAAGTAAACATATTTGATTTATGTATTGATTTATTAGTAGTGTAATAGCTTGTGCATTGCATTAATAATTTATTTTAATTTAAAATAAGTTCTCACACAAACTGCATGAGATGAGAGATGGGGATTGGTTGAGTTCTTGTTTTGTTGATAACGCTTGTCAATTAATGCTTCCAATATTGACAAACACAATGAAAATTATCACAGGGATATGATGGCTACAAATGATATACAATGTAAATAGACAGTTGAAATGTGAGCCAACATTCATGTATCCTTTGTTCCACTTAAGATCCCAGTCAAAGATGGTGGAAGAAAATACTGACAAAAATACAGGCCGACAAGAAAAGCAATTTGTCAACAGTGAAAAGTAAACCTTTAATAAGTTTAGTTTTTATTATTATTATTATTTGCAAGAACAGATGGGATGATGGGTTGACTTATTTACTACAAAACCAGTAACTTCAGGAATTCGGATCTAGCATGATATATTTGAATTGTTTGGTCACCACTGCATCCTGACTAATATTCCATGCAATTTGCAATGCTGTCACAGAAAATTATAGGGTAGACCCAGAAAATAGCACCTCAGGTATATTCTTAAAAAGTAAAATGAAATAAAATAAAAAGGCTTTGCAAAATCATTGTTCACTGCTCCATGTACATTGTGCAATTACCTGCAACTAGCAAATGTAGCATTTTCAGCAAGTGCACATACAAGTATGAGGTGTGATTAAAAAGTTCCAGTCCTGTTCCTGTAGTGAAAGAGCAGAGTATGGTTATGCATGTGCAGCAGGAGTGAGCAGTAATTGCGAGCCACTATGCCACGTGGCATTTCACTGTCAACATTGAAACCTGTGTAACATGCATTTTTGTGTCAGTGGCACAAATGCGAATGGTAATGGAAACCTTTGAATGCAACAGCCAGGGATGGATTTAGAAATTGGTGATTTGGGCAGCTGCCCAGGGCGGCGTCTTGAAGGAAACAGCATTGGCCATTCCAAAAATCTTAATGGTATATTTTTATTATCAGTTTAAACTGTTAATATATGTCAACCCGCAAGATATGTGTACTTTGCAAAGTGCTAAATACATCACAATGCGCAAGAACAAATGCATGAATATCTATGTGCCTAGAAATGGTCAAAACCATCACTTCTGAGATATCAGCTCATACATGTGACCTCAACAATGCCATAAAAAATGTGAATGGTTCCGGCTTGTGCTAAGCTAAGGTTAACACTGGATGGCCTTATTATTATTTTTTTTTTTACTGTTCATTCAAGATGAACATTTGGAAAGCAAGAATTTCATAAAATACTTCATAAAATTCATAAAAAAAAACTTTACAAGAATTGGGAAGGGATTTTTTTTTTGTTTGGTATGTTTTTTTTCACCAGTTTTTCTTTTCAGGACCAAAAGTGCCGCTAACGATAGCTTTAGCTAGTTCTGTCAAAACTAATTCCATGATAAGCAACATGGTTAAATTTAAATGTAATTATTTTGTAGTAAGAACATATTGATTTTAGGTTTAAGAATAAAAAAAAAAAGTTTTTTAAGCAAACATGATTTTAATAGACTACTGGCCATCAGCTATCCAGTTAGCTAACCAGCTAGTGCCATGCTAACCAGCCTTCCATGACACCCTCTTATCGTAAATGACTAATAACTTGCTATTAACCTTGGCTTACAAAGTACATCTTCATCTTTATCCGCTTGATCTGGGGTCGGGTCGCGGGGACAATAGCGTAAGCAGTGAAGTCCAGACATCCCTATCCCCAGCCACTTCCTCCAGTTCTTCTGGTGGGGACTCTGAGGTGTTTCCAAACCAGCTGACAGACATAGTCCCTCCAGTGTGTTCTGGGTCGACCCCGGGGTCTATTCCCGGTTGGACATGCCCAAAACACCACACGAGGGAGGCGTTCAGGAGGCATTCTAATCAGATGCCCGAGCCACCTCAACTAGCTCCTCTCAACATGGAGGATGTTTGAACACACCCTTCTGTTCACTTTTTAAAAAGGGGGAACTATCACCCCGGTTTGCCAGTTCAGAGGTATGGCCCCTGATGACCACGCGATGTTGCAGAGATGTGTCAACCAAGACAGTCCTACAACATCCATAGCCCTGAGGGTGGATTTTGTCCAACCCCTGAGCCCGGCCATCGAGGAGCTTTTTAACTACTTTGGCGACCTCTGCCCCAGTGATGGGCAGACCGCTTCCCAAATCCCAAGGCTCTTCCTCTTCCACAGAGGGTGTGTTGGTGGGATTGAGGAGGACCTGAAGTATTTCTTCCACCTCCCAACAACATCCCCAGTCAAAGTGAGCAGCTCCCCACTTCCACTGTAAACAGTGTTTGTGGAGTACTGCTTCCCCCTACTGATGCACCGGATGGTGGTCCAGAACCTTTTTGAGGCCAACCAATAGTCTTTTTCCAGGTCCTCACTGAACTCCTCCCACATGCGAGATTTTGCATCGGCGACAGCCCAGGCTGCAGAACGTTTGGCTTGTCGGTACCCTTCAGTTGCCTTGGGAGTCCCGCATGCCAAAAGGACCTGATTGGCCTCTTTCTTCATGACAGGCACCAATGACCTTCCGGCCACAGCTCTGTGCTGCCACCTCAATAATGGAGACATGGGACATGGCCCATTCGGACTCTATGTTCCTGGCCTCCATTGGGATGTGGTTGTAGCTCTGCCAGAGGTGGGAGTTGAAGGCACTCACAAAGTTAGGAGTTCATATATGATCATAGCTTGTGGAATAACTGTTACCTATCTGTCCAACCATTGATTTACTGAAACATTTGATCCTACTAGAGTTACAGGGAGGTGCGAGACTCATCTCATTCACACTCATACCTAGGGGCAATTTGGAACACCCAATTAGCCCAATGTGCATGTCTTTGGATTATGAAAACAACCATACCAAGCCTCAGACTGAAAACCAGGACCTTTGTGCCATAATAGCGGACATGCTAACCACTATGCTACCATGTTGCCCCAGTCAGCAGTGTTCAGAATGAAAAAGTTTATCCTTCAGAGGCTCCAAAAAATCTTAATAATATTAAGAGAGATGAAGTTTCAATGCATGTTAATTTGATTTTACTCCTGAAGAGAGCATTCATTAATTTTTATTTCATTTTTTCCAACCACTGTTTCCTTCAGTAGGGTAGCAGGGAGGCTGGAGCCTATACCAGTCAACTACAGTACACCGTAAGAACTTCACCTGAGTGTCATGGGACCAATACAGACACAAGCATTCACTCTCATATTCACACCTAGATGTAATTCAGAATATCCAATTCACCTAATGTGTTTGTATTTGGTTTGTGGGAGGAAATTGGAATACCAGAAGGAAGGCCACACAAGGATAGGGATAACATGCAACTCCACACAGAATCACCCTCACCAAACCTGAGACTCAACCCAGGATTGTAGGCCATGTGTAAATGTTCTAAAATCATTCATCTAGGTCTAATTTTTTACATCACAAATACCTGCCATTTTAAAACCCCTGTCACACTTATTCAGACTCAGCAGGAATCAAGCAGAACCAGCCAGAATGAAGAATTTTCAAAGTTTGTGTCCACATTCGGGGGGGAATTTCAAATTGACCTAAATTCTTACAGCTTTGTAAGAATGCCGTTGGAATACTTAGAATGCGCTTTGAACTCGCCTTGAATGATTCTTGCACATTTTGAGTGTATTCGCTCTCAAATGCAGCTGAAATGTAGTTTGAACACAGTAGGAATATTGAGAATGCTGTTAGAATGCACTTCAAATGCTGTACGCATGTGGTTTGAGTGGCCGAATATCAGCTGAAGTCTGGTTGGAAGGTGCCTCGAATGCTGTACCGACAGCAGTCTAGCTCAGTCTAGCTCATTCTGCCTCTAGTGTGACTAGGGTATAAAACAGGTATGACTTATGTCCACTGTATATTACTCATTTCTTTGTTTGTGATGGATATTACTGTATCTCATTACAAGATAATAAGACAAAAAATGTGCCCTGTTTGTGATTAATGGCTCTGCCTCAAGTATATCAGCCAGTATACTTTGGATGCAGCATCAGGTCAAGGTTAGGTTATACATCTGATCAGCAGGGTTAAACAGAAAATCCAGTTTCATTTGGCTCTTTTAAGATCAGTCTGCCATGCATTTACCTCTACTACTGAGTTGCAGTTCTATGTCATGTTCAAATCACATGCCACAGAGGTTGGTGGAGAACACTCTCCAACAAAGTGGACCTCCAGCTTAAAGAATAAGACATACCCACTGAGGGTACATAAGTGTCGATCACTACATGTAAGGTTGATTTAGGCTAATAAGTGGTGACATGCTGTGCACTTTATAGAGCTGTTGCATTTCCAATAATGGCTCTAGCATTTGTGCCTTATTTACTGCCAGGATCTCGACTCTGCTATCCATTGTAAAAAGGCATTCCTCTTCCATGGGACTCAACAATGTAGACTTCTACCTAGTTCTGTTCTTACCATTGCAAGCACTGTTTTGCCACCTATATGTATCACCTCCAGAAGTAAATGCATATCAAGCAGTATATCCAGCCTGTAGTTTGGGAAAATTTCTAAAAGTGCCAGTCAGAAATGTCTAGGTCCCAAACCATATGGGCATTGATTAAGTCCATCATCCAGCTCCACTGGGGGCTTGGCAAAATTAACTGCTCTGCAACTGCCAAACACAAAAAGCTATGCCTCTGGACCAGAAGGCTATGCATCACAGTGACACAGTCAATCATAGTGGAAATATTAATGTCAACTATTACATTTATTTTCAACACAGTGCACATCAAGCCACTATTGTATGCAGGCTCAAAAATAAAAGGATTGGTGCACTATTCTCATCAACTCAACTTCTCAAGAAGAGAAGACTGGGACAAAGTAATTCATCAGTGGAAAGCAGTAAAACAATTTATATTTATTAAAAGGGTTTTATTTATTTAGTTATTTATTTGGTTGTTTATTTATGTAAAAAATTTACTGTGGCTACTCATATAAATATCAGCCTTGGTTTGTCCGTCCATCCATTTATTTGTTTGTTTGTCTGTGAACAATTCCTGACCACACCTGTGCAAAAATTTTCATCAAATTTGTTGGAAGCACTACCATACCTGATTGCCAGATAGGATTCAGTTTTGAAATGTGAAGGTCAGAGCAAAGTCACAAAGTTTTGGAGATAGAGCTTTTCTAACTTTGAAACGAGTGTTGATAGACATGCCGTTATGGAATACTAATAGGAACTCATATATGGACTTAAATTAGACAATTACCTTTGACCTTGGGGTTAAACTTTATCCATTTCATACATTTGAAAAAAGAAACTGGTTTTTTTTTTTTGGTGTGGGGGGGGGTAATTTAGTCACAACCACATACTACAGAACATCTAAAATGAACACATGGGTAATTTAAATATCAGTATTCTTACAGGGCCTATTTGCTAGATTATCAATCCTGCATGGCATAGGTTTATTACACTCCCTTATTAATAATAATAATAATAATTATAATAATAATAATAATAATAATATTATTGTTATTATTATTATTGTTATTATTATTAATATTATCATCCCTTTACTCATTCGCCAAACCGCCTAATCCTACTAGGGTTGAATGAAGCCTATATCAGCTGACAATGGGTAAGGAAGGGTGTACCCTGAAAACCTTGCCAAACCACCGCAGAGCCAACACACACACACACAAACACACAAAACCATTCACACTCAGACCTAGCAGTTTGTAACAGCCAATCAGCCTAATATGCATGTGTTTAGACTAAGGGAGGTAACCAAAGTAACCAGAGAAACCCAGGCAAGCATGGGGAGATTATTGCTATTATCATCATCATCATCATTGTTCTTTTTCTGAACCGTTTAATAGTAATTAGGGTCGCAGGGAGGGTAGTGCCCATCTCAGCCGACTCTGGGCAAGGGCAGAGTACACCCTGAACAGCTCGTGAGGCCATCGCAGTATTGTTATTATTATTACTATTATAATTATTATTATTATTATTATTACTATTATTATTGTTGTTGTTGTTGTTGTTATTACTTTATAATAATTCATTTATTATAATATAATATATACTTTTTATAATAATTTTATTATAAAGCGATTTAAATGAAATCCTCAAATTAATTCAGTGAGATCACACACTGCAAAAATTTGCTATCTAATCAAGATTTTATATTTTATCTTCAGCCAAAAATTCTTTTTGATCTTGATTTGGGAATATTATACTATGTAAGAACAGAGTGTGTAAAATTATTAATTTTGTTTTAAGCATATTTTTCTTGATTATAGTTTATATCCTCTTAAATAAATTTAAATTATCTGCCAGTGCAGTCAGAAAATTACACTTGGTAAGATTCTTAAAATAAGAAGAATTCATAATTTTACACATTCTGTTCTTACATAGTATATTATTCCCAAAACAAAATAAAATAATTTTTGGCTGGAGATTAATTAGCAAATTTTTTGCAGGGCTCAAAGATGAGAGTAGCTTTTATTAAAGAAATGTAAACAGGTTTCCCAGCCCCCAAACACACACACACACACACACACACACACACACACACACACACACACACACACACACACACCTTTACCCCCATGTATTAGTGAAAACACTTAATCATTTTGTATAATGTTGATTTAATTCGATACATTTTACAATAATTATGGAGCTGATAGTAACATTAGAGATTGTGCAGACAATGTAACTAGAGCATTAATAAGTTCCGGATATGCCTATTAGGATGACAGCTTTGGAGGTGCAAAGGAATAACAGTTATCAGTTGGCACAGGCTGATCTTGCCCCATCTGCTGAGACTTTGCATATATTTTCAGCTTCCTGAGCAATGATTAGGGCTGTCAGAACCTCTTTAACCTTCTAACTGCTGGTCCCAACTGGCCCTAATTAGAGACTAATGATTTCAAAAGACACAGGCTGTGATTGGACTGCCTTTGCAGTTTGTATACAAATTAATCAGCATCAGGCAACTTAGTCATTGCTGATGTATAGACAAAAAATACAACATAAATGATAATGATTAGAGGACAAATGAAATAGCAATACCTTTTTTGTTAAAGCACATAGAGCAGTTATGACATATATAATACCATTAATCTTTCCACCCACCTAAAAATAAATAAATAAATAAACTTTCTGTGGGGAAATATTACAGAGGTAATCATACACAAACAGATATATCACAAACATCATACCACACAATCCTCTTTTGCAGTACATTAGTCATTAAATGAAATTATACAATAAAATCATACTTTTAAGTCCGAAATGATTAGTAATGTATCTCACATTGTCAGAAAAAGTCAATCTTTTGGTGTCGTCCTGTAGCTCAAATGTTGGCCGCACATTTAACCCCAACATATGACTCTTTGAAGCCATCTGGAGAGTTGGCTCATGTTGGAGAAATCCATTGAGGCTTTATCTCACAAGTTGCATAGACTTTTCAGATGATGGAAACCCCAGAGATTTTGTATCACACTGATGGTGGAATCAGACAGCTCATACAGAGAGAAACAAAAAAGAACAAAAAGTTTGTGTGCATGATTGTTTATGCGTATACATTGTACTAGTAATCATGTTATTATGAATGCCTATATCACACAATTGGGTGACGTGGTGGTGTAGCAGTTAGTGGTTCCGCCCTTGCTTCCGTGGGTTTCCTCTGGGGTACTCCAGTTTACACCCTGAACAGTTTGCCAATCCATCGCAGGGTCAGAAACAAATAAATGTAGGTCAAAACATCAAACTACATTACTAATCACAATGAAGTAAAATGTTCAATACGTAAATTGCATTATAATAAAACTTTAAAAATTAATATACAATGATAACATTTTACTTTTTTACTAATCCTTGTCCACCTTTAATTTCACTTTGGGATCAAGGGTGTAAGGGCGAATATTTAGCAAATGAAAAGCTTGCTGGCTCGAGAAAAATGAGTAAAAACAATAAGAAAGAATTTATATTAACCCATATTTTTTACAGCTACTACTGAACAGATAATAGAGAGACTAAGAAGAAGAGAACAAAATTCAACCAAAATTATGACAAGACCTACATAAAATATGTTCTCTTCAGTTTTGGGAATGCTACTGCCCCAAATCCCCTCTGAGGAGATCTGAACAGGCCAGTCAGAGGCAATTGCAAAAGTCAGCAACATCCATTAAAATTGTTGCATTTAGGGCATTGCATTTAGTTAATCATATTGCCAAGGCAATTATGCCTTTTGCCATCAGGTCAAAGTTCTTTCAGCAGCAAAGTACATTTGCTTTGAGCTTTTTGGCAAAGCGGCAGCTAGGGAAGTTGGGCCTGTTCCTCTCTCAGATATTCCTGGTTAAGAGGAAAATAGATGACATTACAGAAGGTGTTCAAGGCCACTCTATGACCACCTTCTCTCCAGAAAAGTGGCTTAGGACTCACACTTATTGTGAGTAAGTACTGGTTTTTATGATCGTATAGTGTTTAAGGTTGAATTTTGCTTTTATTTTGAAACTGTTAAATGCTTTTATATTTTAACATAATGTGATAGTTTAGGTCTGTAGCGTCTACCCCACCGGTCATCCGAAATATGACAGCTAGCCAGTCCTTTTACTCAAAAAAGCACTCTAGAGGGTGAAATATTCAAATTTACCTTTCATTTTCAAATTCCAAATTCATTTACCTTTCCTAAATGAACATTTCTTTTTAAACATTGTCATTCCATTGCTGGATTTTGCACAAAATCATGTTCACAATCTTCTGTTTACAACAACCGTTTCAAATCCCATCACTATTTAATAATGTTACCTCATTACTAGCCCTATATTTCACCCATTCCAAATATTTTGTAATGTTTTGCATATTTAAAAAAAAAAAAAAAAAGGAATGGATACATACAAAAATAATTATTCATTCATGCATTTATTTTCTAGGGAGGCTGGAGCTCAGCTGACACTGTGAAGGCAGTCTACACGCTGAACAGCTTACCAGTCCATTGCAGGGCCACCACACACACACACACACACACACACACACACACACACACGCACACACACACACACGCACACACACACACACACACAC
>JAOUQZ010000002.1:5015380-5030939 GCA_028564935.1 Neosilurus hyrtlii
TAATAATAATAATAATAATAATAATAATAATAATAATAATAATAATAATAATAATAATAATAATAATAATAATTGTTGTTGTTATTATTATTATAATTATTATGTTGTTGTTGTTGTTGTTTTGTTGTTAGATTGACTAATAATATATTAACTACTGGTAACTTCAAGGGTTTTTTTTAATGAAAATTCAATTGGAAGCATACCTATTTGTACTAGCATGAGGATATTTTTGACAGATTTTACCTCTGAGTAGTGCTTTGGATAAGCTGTAGATGCTGTGGATATAGATAATTTTTAAACATACACAGTTTTTGATCATGTGTGGCATAAAAACAAAACTATTTGATGCCCTTTGATAGGATTCACTCTGTTGTTGCTCTTTTCTGTATATTTGTTGTGAGGGACATATAAAATGTTTGTGCTTGCAGGGAAGAAAATGACCTTCATAATCTAAGGCCATTTATGCTAATTTGTCCATGTTTTCAGACAGGATTCATACATGGTTATTAAAGCACAGCGTTCTGAACAATGGCTGCAAAGTAATATGCAAAAGAAGCAAACCTTTAACAGGACTTAATGTCATAATGCCAAAAAATAGCAAAATAACAAGTATCCATTTTTGTGGCTTTGTGATAAGATTTTTAAAAGCACATCATAGAGAGTAACCTTTTTGAGCTATGATGGATTTTTATTACTCTAAGTATGCATAATAATTACATTCTTACTAATTTATAATAGATTCAATGTTGTCCTTCATGCAATGTTTCCATCTGAGTTAAAAACCTGTCCATAATGCTCCATACATGCAGTGCCACTATTCTCCTGGAAAACATCATGTAGTCTGAAGTAAAATGGTTGCAGTGGATTGAGATTGCATTTTACAACACATCCTTTGTGGTGGTAATCACCATATTATACTGGATTCAATTTACCTGACTCTTTATTCGAAGTGTCACTTCTACTATGACCTTTTTTAGTTTGTTTTAAAGGTGCGACTTAGTGGAAGCTGTAAAACAATTTTACTCTGGCACTTTTGTCATACCATTTTTATGGTAGCAGGGATGGTGGAGCCTATCTCAGCTGAGTCTGGGCGAAGGCAGGGTACACCCTAAACAGCTTGCCAAACCATTGCAGGGCCAACACACACACAACCATTCACACACACTCACACCTAGAGGCAATTTGAAACAGCCAATTAGCCTAATGTACATGTATTTGGACTGTGGGAGGAATCTTGAGTACCCCACACAAGCAACATGCAAACTCCACACAGAAATGCCGTGGCTGAGCCAGAGAATCGAACCGAGGACCTTCTTGTAAGCAGTTTTTAAGGGTTTTTTTGTTTGTTTGTTTGTTTATATTTTAACATTTATAACTAATTTTAGGTGTAATTCATTAAAAATTCTTAGAAGATGAAAAAAAAAATTCAGTGTTTTGCCTATTTCAGCAAATATTAAATACCAGCTTCTGTCTTTATTGTTTATGTTTATGTCTTATTGTTTCCCATTTGATTTTCTATTTTTTTATTTTCTTACTTTGGTTTTTGCATTGTTTATCGTTTTAATGGATTTTTCACCGGTCCTATTGGTTATCTCAATCTCTGCTATCTAAGCTGAATGTGAATGCTCTTGGCATGAAAGGCCATGTCAGATTTCCTCTTAAGTAGCAGCTGTTTTCTCCTGACATATGCTCTGGAGTAACATGAGCCATAGATATTACAGCTATAACCCCCCATGCATGACCAAGGCAGAGAATTCAGAGAGGAAAATGGTTCTGACATTCTGTCCAACAGGCTGTGCAGTGAGTGTTTTCCCTCAGATGGTCTTAATAGGGACTCAGTGAGAGGAAGAAACATTTACTTCTCCACAGACACCAGCCAACATGGATTTTTTATTGATGCAATTCAATGAAATTTGTGGTATTTTCTCTCTCTCTCTCTCTTTTTTTTTCTTTGTTGAATGTATAAATGCTCAAAAACAAACACAATATGACCAAAACTTATATACTGTTATAACCAGACTCCCAGAGATAACGGTGTAGCAGGAATAACGTAAATCTTTATTAAATAGGAATACCAACTGGTTTTGGGAGCCACATGAAAAGAAAAGCACAGTAAACATGAAAACAAAACAAGCCATGAGGGGCTGACAAACACAAACACGGCGGAGAAACACTGAACCCGGAAGCAGGACAAACTTTGGCAGAAGTTTAGACTGAAGGAGGAAGGTTTGCAGGAGATGAGGAAACGAGATTGTAGATGATAGGAGAAGGAATCTGACCTGCGTAGTACCAGTGGGTGAGTAAGAAGGAGTTCAAGTCGCAAGAAGGGGAACCGAAGATAATGCATAACTCCAACGAGCCTAGACGAGTGACTGAGTGTAGAGAGAGGTTAAATAGAGGATCCCATCAGTGCGAGGAAAGGAGGTGCATTAAAACCTAGGAGGCTGGGAAGGCGGTGTGTGAGAGTCGGGGCAAGAGTTTGGAGTGAATGTGACAGTTCTCCCCCTCCAGGCGTCGCTCTGGGGTCCCAGTACCCGAGCACGGGACGCTAGTCGACTGGGGTGTTGTTGGTGGATGACCTCTAGCAAGATGGGATCTACGATATCTTTGCGGGGGACCCACGACCGTTCCTCCGAGCCATAGCCATCCCAGTCAATCAGGTACTCGAGCACCCCACGGTACCAACAGGAGATCAGGATGCCCCAGACGGCGGAGGTTAGGACCCTCATCTGTAGCCAGCAGTGGAGGGGGTTTGTCTGTCTTGCCCGATTCTGTGGATGAAGAAACCAAGGGGGAGTGATATGGTTTAAATAAGAAAGTATGGAAAACTGGGTGAATTTAGGAAGGAGTGCTAAACGAAAAGTGATTGGGTTGATCTGTGCAGTGATGGTAAAGGGACCAATAAAACTTTTCACTTTTTGCGAGGTATCTGGAGTCAGATGTTTCGGGTGGAGAGCCAGACCTTATCTCCAATCTTGTAGCGGGGTGGCTCGCAGCATTGTACATCTGCCGCAGTGGCCCCTCTGCGGCTGGCACATTGGAGGTGCCTGTGTACTTTGCTCCAGACTTTTTCACTCTCTTTGAACCATTGATCCACCGCTGGGACATTGGCAGGCTCTCCATTCCATGGAAAGCAAGGAGGCTGGTGACCGAGTACGCACTGGAAAGGGGTCAGTCCTGTTGACGGTTGCCGTAGGGAGTTTTGTGCATACTCAGCCCAAGGAAACTGGTTCCAGGAAGTCGGGTGGCAGCTACAGAAGGTCCGGAGAAAGCGTCCAATCTCATTGAATCTTCTTGGTTTGGGGATGTTACCCTGATAGGAGGCTGACGGTTACACCTAGGATTTTCAAGAATGGCCTCCAGAACCGGGAGATAAGCTGTGGGCCCCTGTCTGAAACAATGTCCTCAGACAATCCAAAATTGCAGAAGACGTGTTAGAACAGGGTTCGTATGGCTTTGGACGCAATGGGAAGAGACTGGAGGGGAATAAGCTTACATGCTTTAGAGAAATGATCTACTATGACAAGGATGCATGTGTTACCTTGAGAGGGGGGTAGGTCTGTCATGAAGTCAACTCCCAGGTGTGACCATAGATGCAGAGGAACAGGAAAGAGCTTCCTTGCCGAGAGGTGCCAAAGTGTTTAAGCTAGGGCATATAACATGCACCCTGCTATGAACCATTTTGCCATGGAGGACATTCTGGGCCACCAGTACTGCTCCTGGAGAAGTGAGAGGGTTGCTGTGGCCCCTGGATGACCAGTGCTGGGAGTGGAGCGCACAGCTTCCAACACAGGAAGTCGGAGGTCCCCGGGTATATATTGCCGACCTGATGGTGTATCAGGTGGAACAGGATCTGACTCTGGAGACGAAGGGTCGTTGTAGCTCGGCCAAGCATCCCCTGCGTCAATGTGCAACTCAGATGGCCAGCTGGATAAATTTATCCAGACCCAAAGAATCATTGTATGGGGATAGTTGTAGCTGGAGCAATGGCTCTAGTAAGGGACGTGACATATATGAAGTTGTTTCCTTGACAAAATAGAATAATTCAGGAATAAAAGGCTGGCTATGATAGAACGGAGTCAGTACACAGTGCATTGCAGCTTGCTGTGTATAGGGCTGTCTCAGCAGGCCAGTCAGGTGTTGATGATGTTAAGGTTTGCTGTACATACATACACTATAAAGCCAAAAGTATGTTGAAACCCAAACATCACATACATGATATGTGCCCATCCTAAAATCATGGGTATTAATATGGAGCTGATCCACCCTTTGTTGCTGCAACAGCCTCCAAACTACTGGGAAGGTTTTTCGGGAAATTATACTCTGCCAAAAACAATGGCACTTGAATTCATCCTGAAGGTGTTTTTTGGGGGGTTGAAAGTTTGTCTAACCGTGTCCTCTTTTGATTTATGCATGGAACATTGTCCTTCTGGAACAGGTTTGGCTAATAGATCCAGAAAAGGGAATTGTAACACTCTGTTATATATATATTTTCAAGACCTTAGCAAAGGTTTGACTTGCTGATTGGTGTGATGATCAAATGTTCATATAATGTTGGCCATATAGTGTATGTAATATTTCAGATAGAATTCTTTATGTTTCCCATTGGTTTAAGCCTGAGAGGGTACAGTACATAGTAGCTCTTGAATTGCCTCCCTCAAAGGAAAGTGGGAGTCCCCTTCCAAGAGTGGTAACACTGCAAAAGATGCCCATAAAGGCTGATTACATAAGTGATGGAATAAACTACATTGTTGACAGGAGCTCTTTATTTGCTTATGAGCCCACTCAATCATCACTAACTCATTCGCTAAACCATTTAATCCTACATGGGGCTTGAGGAGGCGGAAGCTTATTTTAGCCAACACTGGGCAAAGGCAGGGTACACCCTGAACAGCTTGCCAGACCATCACACAGCCATTCACACACATCTACACCTAGGTGCAATTTAAAAAAGCCAATCAGCACAATGAACATGTCTTTTGACTGTGAGAGTACCCAGAGGAAATCCACACAAGCACATACAAACTACACACAGAAATGCCCATGCTGAGCCTAAGACTTGAACCCAGGATCTTCTTGTGGTGAGGTGAATGTGCGATCCACTACACCACAATGAAACCCTTGCTTATAAACTCATCAGTTATTTGCTGATTGCTTAGACTTTACCAGTCTGTGTTTGAATGCATTACTGGACACAAATTTTGATTCAAATAGAGAAAGAATTAACATGTAATTAAAATAAATTCCATTATAAGGACCTCCTTTCAATCACATGTTGATGAGGACAATGTTTTAAGACAAGCTCCAGTTGTATGTTATGTAAATAAGGTTTGAAGATTAAGCCTGAGTTTTTTTTTTTTTATTAAATTAATTACACATGCATTAAATATAAAATTTAAAGGTCATCTTAGAACCTTTTTATGAACGTGTATAAACACGCAGTATTTTTAACTTTGTTGCTGTTATAAAAGTATACAAGGCTTGTTAGGGGAGCTCACTATGTGCTTATCAAAGTTCCATAATGCTTCAAACTGATTTTTCATCGCTCAAACCACAAAGTACCAACAAACCAAAAAATGTTGTTTAAAAATTGAAAACTGCCAAAGGTAATATATTTTGTATTATATCTACTTTTGTTATCTTTCATGTCACACTGTGATTGAGCTGGTTGATGACACACTCAAATGTACAACAATAGAAGAACAGAAATTGCTTAGAACTATACTATATATTTTTTCCCAATTTCTTTTAAAACTTTTAAAATAAATGAATAAATAAATGCTTGTTAAAACCCTTTAATAAATTCCTAGAATTCCAGATGTGCTCTAAACTGTTACAGGTTTTTGCCAGACCTATACTCTTAGGATCTATCCTCCACCAAGTTTGGTGAAAATTGATTGAGTAGTTTTTGCATAATCCTGCTTACAGGTAAATAAAAAAACAAACACCTCACAGATCAATGATATTTTTCTGAAACCAGCCCACCAATCCTGACACCTACCATAATTAGATCATGTAATAATTTTAAAAGTATAGAAATATATTCATTCATTCATTTTCTGAACTGCTTAATCCTAAGTAGGGTAACGTGGAGGCTGGCGCTTGCTAGGCAATTACCCTTGACAAGGCTGTAAAGCGCATAGTGCATCTGCTAACCACATTAACACCATGCCCCCCCCCCCCCACACACACACACACACATTTACCAGTTAATAGCTCCTGTTTTATAATGTGATTTATTATTTACATATTTCTTACTTATATTGCTATTTTCAATGTATAAAATGTATAACATGTACCAACTTTTTACATTTTCATCTTTCAATGACGGTACAATATATTCACATTAACATTTATAAAATTTGGCTGTTGCATTTATTCACAGCAACTTGTGGTGCTTTGAAGGCTATATAACTAAATACATCCTACTGCTGGTTCATTAAATCACTCACTTACTCAGTCATTGGCCAAACTACTTAATCCAGTTAGGGTCATTGGGGGGGTAGGGTTGAAGCCTATCTCAGCTGACACTATGCGATGGCATGGTACATGATGAAAAGCTCACCAGATCATCACAGTGCCAATACACATACAACCATATACACCCACATCTAGTGGAAATTTGAAACAGCAATTAGCCTAATGTGGATGTCTTTGGACTGTGGGAGGAACCTGCAGTACCTGGAGGAAACCGATGCAAGCCTGGGGAAAACTTGCAAACTATACACAGAAACTGCTGGTTCACTAAATCACTGACTAAGAAATACTGATCAGTTGAAAAATATTTTGTGAAGGTAATACAGAATAGTAAGAAAAGCACACAGAACAATGTATTTCAGGAAAAAATAGGGGGTAGCATGGTGGTGTGGTGGTTAGCATATCCGCCTCACGGTCAGAAGGCATTCCTGTGTGGATTTTGCATGTTCTCAGTTTTCTCCAGGTACTTCAGTTCCCTCTTACAGTCATAAGAAATGTACATTAGGCTAATTGTCTGTTCCAAGTTGTCCCTAGAAGTGAGTGGGAATAGTTGTGTGTGTTGGCCCTGCGATGGTCTGACATGCTTTTCAGGGTGCACCCCACCTTTGCCCACTTTTGGCTGAGATCGGCTCCAGCTTCCCCCTGATCCTAGTAGGATTAAGAGGTTAAGTAAATGAGTGAGTGAATGACAGAGAATGGAAGAGTTAGGTCATCAGACGAGGTGCCAGAATAGAGAACAGTCTTAGTCCATGCCTTTCTTATGGGTTGTTTTCTCAGAGGTCACATTGTTTGAGTGCTTTCCCACAATCCCCTGAGTGCCACCATTTTACTTTCCTAGCAAATATTTCTACAACCGCACAATATTATCAATTCTCTGACTTTAGTACACTATTTAAAAGCTATCTATGATGCAGCTTTCAGTTACAGACCTGTGTACATGAAAAGCTGAACAAAGGAGAGCTCTGTATGGAAATTCATGCATGAGTGAAGTGGAAATGAGTGCTGGATTGTTCACAAGGCCAGCCATGAGCAACTGCACCAACACCTTGTTTAATTCCAGTGGAGATTCCTATTCTAACGTTCAACCTCCAAAATGCCTGTCAGAAATACACTGGAAATATTACCTTTATTAAAAGGGATCCTTGCAAGTTTCCTGTGAAGGAATTCAGCACTGATATTAAAAATCGGCATCTCTCCTCGCTTCCTGATTAGTGATAATTATTGGCATTTTGTAGAACATCCTTATTTATGCCAAGATTTTTAGTGCAACCATCTTCTCACATCCCCTTCCATACCCATGATGCACAGGCCACTTTTGTGGTTTCAACTACAATGTACGGTTTTACCTATGAGGGTGGCAAACCCCCTACAGAACCTGTTCTCTTCAAATGGCAACGATCCATTAGTACTCTATTTACACCTAGAGAAAATTTATTCGATTAGCCTAACGTGCATGTCTTTGAGCTGTTGGAGAAAACCTAATCACCTGGAGGAAATACATCTAAGCACAAAACCATACAAACTTTACGAACAAAAAATGTCTCCACTGGCCCCAGAGCTTGAGCCTGGACATGAGCCATTGTATCCCCATGGGAAAACTTAGGATGGTTAAAAACAAGTCATGCATCTGTATTGTGAATCATCTGCAGAGGTATAATAGTGCTCAGTGGCAGACCTGCCAGGTGTGAGTCTCGAAATGAGAAGGAACAGAACAACAATCTGTGGGGTGTGTATAAATAAAAATTGACAATCCTTCTGATGCTGTAAAGGACAAATCAGCATGAGTATGACACATTAGCTATAGAGCAGAAAAAGTTTATTTGTTCATGGTTACACCAAAGTTGAGATCCAAGAGTTAAACAACTATAGGTGTCTATAGGAGTCTATAGGTGACTTTTATGACAAAGCTTTAACAGTTTTTTTGTTTGTTTTTTGCTTGTAACTAGCACATTGTCTGTCTTAATTGATTGATTGATTGATTTGTTGATTGATTGGTTGATTGATTGATTGATTAATTGATTTATTGATTGATTGATTGATTGATTGGTTCGTTGGTTGGTTGGCAGGTTGGTTGGTTGGTTGGTTGGTTGGTTGATTGATTGATTGATTGATTTATTGATTAAATTATTCATACATTCAGTCATTACCTACCTGTACCACTTGTCCTCTAAGGGGAAACTGGATCCGATCTCAGACATTGGGCGCGAGAAGGGGTACACGGTACACACGTTTTGTTTTTTTAATATAGATTGTTTTATATATGGTACTATATTGAATGAAGCAGCAACAATGGACAAACTGAAACAAATTCAGGAATCACTTGCAAGTGGGGGCCAACACAGCTCTGTGATGTGATATGTATTATGTGATGTTGCATTGAATAAAATACCACTGTATCTGTCATACTTAATTAAGCAACATTGATTTTAATTAAAAACTATTTTTGTTTACTCCAATATCCATCCAGCTTGAACAGTAAATTTAGACCTGAAAGAAGTCCAATGCATTTTTATAAGAGGTCATAGAGGCCATACTCGGTTTAATACATAACATAGTACACTCATAAAACTCATACATACTCCACTACACTCTCACACAAACACTACTATACCCTCTTACATACATTATCATACTCTCATACAAGCACTAATATTTCCTCTTACGCACACTATCATAATCTCACACAAACACTACTATTCCCTGTTACACACACTATCATACTCTCACACAAACACTACTATTCCCTCTTACACACACTCTCATACTAAAAAATCTAAATGGTCATGTGTGTTTGGCCCTATAACACTCTGGTGAGCTGTTTACCCTGCCTTTGCCCAGTGTCAGCTGATATTGGCTTCAGCCTTCCTGCAACCCTAGTAGAAATAAGCAGTTTGGCAAATGATGGAGTGAGTGAGTTTATTTAGTCCAGCTGTACATAAACATTTGGCCTCAACTGTACTGCAATATGGTAACAAGTCTAGTCCTACTTTTTACCCATTTTATATTCCTGAAGTACACTTTGAATATACTTCAAACAGAACTGCTATTGAAGACAAACTATTTCAGATGTTTGACCTTTATGTGACTTTGACCCTCTTTGGATCAAAGTCTATCCAGTTTGTCTTCTGGTTATATGAACAATATTCATCCTACAAACATTTTTTTCTTAAGATACCATTCTAACAAGCATTTCATTGGACAGATACACAGACAAAGAATGGATTAATAGACAGATGAAAAAATGCACAGAGGCACTGACAACCATCAATCTAGCATAAAAATTGCTCTACATCAAAAACTTTTGCAAATGAAATTCTTCATATTTTATATACCAAGTGTAAGTAATTAATATAATAGTAGATTTAACCTAAATGAGAGAGAGAGAAAGAGAGAGAGAGAGAGAGGGAGAGAGAGAGAGAGAGAGAGAGAGAGAGAGAGAGAGAGATTATAACAAATGTGCTTGTAAACAAATCAGAATTCACTGCAAGAAGTCTGGCCATTACAGCCAATCACTGTTCACAGTCACCACCAAGGTAAATCAAGAATGGGACATTTCAAAGCCTGATTACGAGGTACATCTCAGCAAACATAAATGTTTATGGGTAATGATTAACAGGTAGAGTATATAATAATGTTATGGAGGAGAGCCCGAAAAGATTTTCTCAATCTTTACCAAACCATAAACATTACAAAAATGTGTAATGTTGGTGAGAAATGCAATAAATGCATTGGCCCAGCCTCAAGCATTCAGTGCTGATGAGGAAACGCATAAAAGCACTGAATTGTAGTTTTGTTAAAATGCTTTAAGAATATATTTGTCTAGAATTCTAAGATGTTTATTTGTTACGTTAGACTCCACAAGAATAGAACTTCAAGGAAATAATGTTGGTTTATTAATAACAACAAAACACGGTCTCCATGAGCCACAAAAAAGCACAACAAACTGAGATCAAAATAAATCTGCCACGAGGGGCAAACAAAACCAAAACAGAAAACAGAAGTGAAAGCAGGAAGTGGACACTACACGGGATGAAAGGAAAGTAAAAGACAAATATCCTTTTGGATTAAGGACACAAATGGGATAGGAGATGGTTGGAGAATGGTTCAGCTGATGGTTCAGGGAATCCAACTGGCACAGGTCAGACAGGTAAGGAAAGAAGAGTACAATGCTATCGGGAGTAGCAGGTTAACATGTAGCTCCAGTGAAGCTAGACACTGGCTGGCGCTTAGCAGAGGTATTTATAGGGGAACTGATGAGTGTGGGAAACAAGGTGCAGGTGATAGTCGTTAGAACTCGGGAGATTGGGAATGATGTACGTGGGAGTGTGAGGGGTGAGAGTCTGATGTGGGCTTGACAGTACCCCAAGCTGTCTCTTTGTCTCCCTGGGCCCAGGTACTGTCGGCGGTGTGGACGACCCGAGTGTGGGGTGCTGCTTTTCTCCCCTCCAGAAAAAGGCACAGGACACTAAAAGCAAAAACTAACAAACTTGTTGCTTTTTTGTGTGCTTTTTTATAATTGCTGCTAAACAGAGAGCTGCTAAACTGATTTCCATTGTTCATGCAACAGTTGACAATAAAGATCTCTTATCTTATCTTAGTTGTTCCAGGGCTGCGGGCACCAGAGGTAGTGGATAATGAAATTTTACGATACTGCTATTGAGGGTGTGGTAATCGATACAGGGATGGAGACCTCCATCCTTTTTAGTAACAAAGAAAAAACTGGAGGCAGCAGGGGAAGTCGAAGGGCAAATATGACCTTGGTGCATGGCCTCCCCCACATACTCCTCCACGGCTGGTAGAGATGGTGGGTATATTCTGCCCTTTGGCACTGGAGCAGGTGGGACCAACTGTATTGCACAATCCCAATGTACGATAAGGTGGCAGTCCTGCAGCTAGCCCCGGACTGAAGACATCGCTGTAGTTGGTGTACTCTGGTGGGATATGTATGACCACTTGAGCAGCAGGACTCTCAATAAAGGGAATCAGGCATCTTCCCAACCCACAATCTCTCCGGAGGCCCAGAATATAGTGGGAGAGTGTTGAATAAGCAAGGGTCGACCCAGGATGACATCAGCTATAGAATGTTCCAAGACAAGGAAAGATATCTCCTCGTTATGTCGGAATCCTATGCCTAGGTGAACTTAGCTAGTCCGATGTTGGTGGGTTTGTGGAGTGAGTGGTTCTATAAAGCAGACAGAAAAGGGTGTCAGACAGTGGTGTAGCTGGAGCTGGAGCCATCTGCAGAGGTCCCCGGAAAGGAAGTTGCCCTGTAGGGTCTTGACTGTGATGGAACAAGAGGTGGTAGTGAGGGAGACTGAAGTAGATAATGGCTGTGAATTACTGATGCCAATAACGGTTCAACTCACCATGGGACACGGAGGGCGAACAGGGCAGGCCGCAATAACATGCCCTGGCTAGCCGCAGTACAGGCATAGTACCTCAGCTGTCCAACAAAGTTTTTCTGCAGGGGTTAGTTGGACTGCATCCATTTGCATAGGCTCAACGGTATCAAGCGGGGGGCGTGTAGAAGGCTTGCCATTGAAGCTCGGCTAAGCATCCTCTCTGCCGATGGATGGTTAGCTGAATGAATTTTTCCAGTCCCAGGGCAATAGTTCCAAGTCCTGGCAGAAATGGTTCCAAGCCTGCTTCATTCCACCAGCGAGTGTTCAGAACTGCAGTGCGAGGTCCCTTATGTCCATCATTTCCTAGCAAAGACAGTGTAGCTTCTCCCTCTTGGTGGAGTCCCCAACTGGTTGACTGAAAGTCTCCTGGAAGTGAGTGGTGAAGTTAGCATAGGTGGACACCACAGGCTTATTCTGTCTCCACAACCCTTCTGCCCACTGCAGTGCTTTTCCAGACAGATGATAGGCCACCTTAGCGCACTTAGTGGGAAAATGAGCAGGATGCCACAGAAAGCACAACAAACTGAGATCAAAATAAACCTGCCACGAGGGGCAAACAAAACCAAAACAGAAAGTAGAAGTGAAACCAGGAAGTGGATACTACACAGGATGAAAGGAAAGCAAAAGCCAAAGATCCTTTTGGATTAAGGTACTGGACCTGAAGAAAAAAAGAGATGGTTGGAGGATGGTTCAGCTGACGGTTCAGGGAATCCAACTTGCACAGGTCAGACGGGTAAGGAAAGAAGAGTCCAATTCTAGCAGGAGTAGCAGGTTAACGCATAGCTCCAACGAGGCTAGTTACTGGCTGGAGCTTGGCAGAGCTATTTATAGGGGAACTGATGAGCGTGGGAAACAAGATGCAGGTGAAAGTTATTAGAACTTGGGAGATTGGGAACGATGTACGTGAGAGTCGGTGAGAGAGTCCGGTGTGGGCGTGACAGTATCTCAGTAGATGGAGTTAATTTCCCAGTCAAACCCATAGCAACAAATTAAATCTGCATAGATACAGTGGCCTGCAAAAGGATTCACCCTCTTGGCAGTTTTCCTATTTTGTTGCCTTGCAACCTAGAACTGAAACGGAATTTTACATTTTTTTTTTTACAACATGCCAACAACCTTGTAGATGCAAGCTATTTGTTATTGTGAAGCAAACAAGAAATAGTACAAAAAATGGGAGGGGAAAAAAAGGGTGGATTGTCAGTTTGCAGTCAAGGATGGTTCTACTAAAAACATTTACTAAGTTGACCATTTTCAAATAAATGAGGTTTCATAAAATTCAGACCATCTGCATCACATTTTATTTTAAACTGCCAAAAACCTTTCATCACTCACCTCAGTAATGGAACTGTCCCTGCATTCTGACCCTGCCTCTGACTCAAATAGTTTACTCAGTATTTTTCCACAATTATAATTGTAATAAGTAAAAAATGAATACATAAATAGATTAAAATAATATAAAACATATATGTACAGTGATAAAGTTTCCCAGCTGATTACTTTAGTGGTTGTGATTACTGTTTTAAAAAGACAGATTGTCTTTTTAATCCTTTATTTTATGAACTTGTTTTGTGCTGTGCAGCAAGCACTGCTTCTATGCAGCAAATAGGCTCCTGTTTTAAAAGGGAAATGTTCAGGCTCTGTACAGACAATATAGGAGTACACAAGCAATCTAACAGTGATTTTGTTTTTGTTTTGTATGTATTGCAATATTTTATCCTTATTGTGTCTCTGGCGATAGCATTTATTTTTGGGCTCCATCCCGAATTGTCCCCTGCTCCCTCTATAACACACAATACCATAGGGCATGTAATAATGGTGCGTACACCCTCATGAATGCACCTCTTGTCAAGTGGTGTGCTGTTTGGGACACAGCCTTTGCAGTGCTGAGCACACTAAGCATTTCTTTTACATTTTTATTTGCTTTGAAGCAAATTAAAGGGATAAACTAAGTCAATAAAAAACTCATTTAAATATATGACACAGCTACACTTGCTTTTTTATTTCATTACCTTGTTAACTGCTCTCTATTTACAGAATTTGTGTAGCTTAGCTAAAAAAGAAAGAAAGAGAGAGAGAAATTGAAAGCTGTCAGCTTGTTGCTTTACATTTAAAATTACATGCCACTGATAAGCAGAAATATGTTAAAAATTTGAATTTCAAAATTCCTCAGGCATGAATGGCATTAGGTGACGCTTTTTCAAATAGCACAGAGAGATTCCCAAGTGCTGGAAGCGCAGATGCAGCATGCTAAACTTTCAAAACATGAACAGTCAAAATATAAGCAAAGGCATAGCCATAATTATTGAGGCTACACTATGAAATGGTTTATATATATGAAAGTATAATTTATTGTAGACAAAATTAGTAGTATTGGCTTTACAGCAAGTGAAGAACCAACCTTAAAATTTTTTTTAATGACACACCTGTAGATAGCAAACGACACAAAGACTGCTAAAATAAGTTATAAACATTTTAGTCGTGAATAAAATGAAAATTATTTCCCATCGCTGCTGGTGTTTGGGGATAAATTCTAGGCCTTAAGAAACACTCTTCTCGTCACCAGAATGTTATGAAACTCAATCAGTTTTTACAATAAGTGTTAAAGTAAATATCCGTCTACTTTATAACTTTATCCATACATGACAACATGACATATTCATTCATTTAAGAGTACTTTCAATCAATGTGTGGGAACATATGAAGAGTTTGAGTTCAAAAACCAAAGATAAGTGTCATTGTTTTAATTATTAGAAAAAAATAATTTTGTAAAGTAGCTTTAAAAAAAAAAACACCTTTTTCCAGTAGATTAAAAAAAAACTTTTTCCAGTAGCTTTTAAAAACTTTTTTCACTTTTAAAATAAAGCTACTAAAAAAGTTGTTTTTCGCATAATAAAAACAATGGCACTTATCTGTTTTTGAACTCAAAATCTGACCAAGTTTCATTGTATTCTGATTATAAGAGTTTTGAGTTTCATCATTTCATTCTGATGATAAGAGTCTTTTAACATGTAAACATAAACATGATAATATGAATAGGCATTTTCATTACTCAACTTAGTAAAGAGTAGGATACATGTAGTAACTAGTGGTTGTATATAAGACATTTGCCTGTCAAGCAGGACACAAGCCACCCAGCTGCTGCTTGACTGTCAGCCACCAGTCCAAACATGGTCGCTGTGTTCACTCTTGTTTAAGATATCTTGCCGTCAATTTCTTTCTTTCTTTCTTTTTACACACTTCTGCTGATCAGTTAGATGTAATATTTCACCATCATGTTACTGGGGATGAAAGCTAGCACTTTTGTTTTTGGATAAAATACTTTGCATGCCTTTTTAAACTCAAACTGTTAGCCTTTATACAACTCTGCACCTGATCACACATGCAGTCAGATTTCACCTGTTTTTATATTACTAGAAGCAAACAATATCACTGAATGTTTTTTGTTTTTCTCACCACCCTATGTAAACTCTAAAGATTCCCAGGAGATCAGCAGTTTGACAAATATCCAAGCCTATCCAAAAACCAGCCCATCTGGCACCAACAGCCATGCCATGGTCAAAGTCACTCAAATTACTTTTTCCCTCTATTATGGCACAGTGCAGCTACTGCAGTGTGTGTGTGTGTGTGTGTGTGTGTGTGTGTGTGTGTGTGTGTGTGTGTGTGTGTGTGTGTGTGTGTGT
>JAOUQZ010000002.1:5043224-5057893 GCA_028564935.1 Neosilurus hyrtlii
CAACCACGAAACAGGCTTGTCGGGATAAAATTGTAGTACTGTTATTTTTTCCCACATACAATATATATATATATATTCCTGTTTATATCTTGTAGGGTCGTTAAAAATAATTTAATGGGTATTGGTCTAGAAAAATCTCAATGTATTTTCAAAGCCTTTGTTCATTGAAATGATTTTAAACAGACGCTTTTAGGTGTACACTATAGAGCAAAGTACTGAAAAGCTTTACCATGACAAACATACCTCCCATCTTCTCTGTTCTCAAATTATCATAGAGAGACTCACAATACCCCACCCCCTTTCATCACAGGCTAGGCAAGACTTTGTACATAAATGCTCAAAGCAAATCATATTTCAAAGCCAGGAAGTAAAAGGCCAAGTGCAATCCTGTGCCAAGAGATCCTAGTGTCTTGTGTTTAGAAAGATGAGAAAATATCAGTCAGTGAGTGAGCATTTTGTTTCAGTGACATTTTGTAAACCCTTATTTTCACAGTGCTTCCCCTTAATTCACATCTAGTGCTTCAGAGAATATCTGCAAATTGTTGTATTCTTTCTGATCATGGAGAGCTTGCTATAGTCAAAAGCACTTGCAGCACTAATAGCTGTTGCCTGGCAGCAGGTCCTTTCTTTTCATCTTTCTTTTTTTTCCAGATATGAACAGGTGTTTGCAGGTAGCTGTTTATCTTTTATCCTTTCCCCTCTTAACAACCTTTTTTTCTACAACCAAGAGCTACTAGACATCTAACAAGCTTTGACTATTTATTTTTGTCTACGAAGCAAACCTGAAAGACTTATAATTCTGAATTATAAATACATTTCTTTCTATTTCTCTAACGCTGAAGTCTTAACACATAATTTGAATGGATGAACCCCTGTGAATACATGCACCTGTCAAAATTTCAACTTTTGCACAATAGTATAAAAAATAAACTTTATACAAATTTGTCTGGATGCCTTTAATGTTTTTTTCCTGGCCAGAATGATTTTCCTCATCACATATCCTCTTTGCATCTTAAGACCCTTGATATATCCTTGTTCATTTTCCGTTCCGGATTTGCATATAGAAAATGAGAACTGCACTGACATGGTGCACATGGAAGTAACAGGGGTCAGTATGCATGGCTAATGCACTAGTTGAAATCAGCTGTCTTCTTTACAACAATTGTTACTCCTTTTAATTTAAAACACAGACTTCATGGGAAAAAATATGACATCAATGATAGTCTTTTTTCCACCATTATTTTTTTAGGATAAATATAAGTGATGAATATAGATGAAATACATATTTTCATATAGATGAAAGTTCTTTAAACAAGGGGGAAATGCAAGTACTTTGTCATTTACTTCGTATTCATTATTACAATGGAAATATTTTTATTTTATTTGTTTTTTCCCCACTCATTTATTAAAAGAAGGCTCTGTTTCTGGATCTGTTTATTTGTTTGTTTGTTTGTTTGTTTACTTTCATACTTACTTTTAATAGAATGCAAGGTTGAGCTGTCTAATCTTCCATGTTGATGAGCAGATGTCTAGAATTAATTTATGGATTTAGCATCCCTATGTTTTCTTCCCTTACACCTGGCAGTTGGATCAGATTTCAGTAGTTAAAGTCTCCGTTTCGTGCAACACTGTGAATCCAAATCTAAATCCAGGAAAAGATTAACGAGGTGGACTATACATGGCACTGCTGTTTTTGTAGCATCTCATTTGTCTATATACTGTGGTCAGCTTTTTTTCTCCACTCTCCTTCATATTCATGTTTGCATTATTTCCTGGCTGACCTTGGTTGTGGTCTGGCACTGAGTGGGGTAATGTTTACCTGGTATTTTGTTCATGAGATATTTGCGTATCCTAGAAACAGCTGTACAGACAAAGGTTTCCTTGTAGGAAATAGACTTTTGTTGATATAGTTGTTCAAGACATTACTGCGCTATTACTGATTATAAGCCTTTTATTTCAGATTATATAAAGAGTATAGAGGGAAATCATGCTGTGGCCCTTGTCCAAAACAGACTATTACATTTTGCTTCTAATAAGTCCTGATGTTTAATTAAGCTTCTTTGTAGAGTATTTTCAAATGGACAATATTTGAAAGGACCACGTAGCCAATTTGTATTCTTACAGTCAGTCGCTTTTGTACATCGCTTGCTGTGTTGAATTTTTTAAGAAACGTTTTGAGAAGAGGCCTTCACTTGAGGGGCCATAATTCTGAATAAGCCTACAGACTTCAGTCTCTGTTGCTTTCTCTCTTTTATCCTGTTATCCAGTCACTAGTTGCTATTCTTTGTTGTATACATTATAACAGATGGCTAGTGCTCTTTTAGTCTTTCCTATCAGCCTAATGGAAGGAACACCTCCTCCTCTCTCTTTGTACAAGGAGTATGTCAGAGAACATGTATAGCATTGTTGAAGAGCTCAAGTAACACAAACAGCATTAAGACAAGGTAAAACTGTGTGGCACAGTGGAGTAGAGGTTAGCACGCCTGCCTTGCATCAAGAAGGTCCTGCGTTTGAGTCTCGGGTTTGGGTGTTTCGGTGTGGAGTTTGCATGTTCTGCTAGGTACACTGGTTTCCTCTCACAGTCTAAAGACATGCACATTAGGCTAATTGGCTGTTCTAAATTGCCCCTAGGTGTGAGTGTAAATGGTGCATTGGCTCTGCGATGGTATGGTGAGCTGTTCAGGGTGTACTCTGCCTTTGCTCAGTTTTCGCTGGGATGGGCTCCAGCCTTCCTGTGACCCTAGTAGGATTAAGTGGTCTGGCAAATGAGTGATTTGGCTGATAACATAGAATTGAATTCTCCCTGACCTTACTGGTGGACGGTAATGCATATTGTCATTCTGTTCAACTTATTGTTTTTCACATCTACATAGTAAAAGTTCCTCACTGACCACATAAACTAACTTGAAGACATCATGCTGTTGAAATTTTGCCTGCACTCAACATCACAAGGAAGACATAGGTCTATGCAGATCACACCTCTTAATTGACCTTGCATGGTTCCATTGATTTATCCCCACATGTATCTTCATTTTGATAAATTATAGACCCATTAATCTGTCAAAGAAATGGCATGGCCTGTCAGCATAACAGATGTGGCTAAAGCAGGGAAAGCTGGCGACGCGCAGGCTGGGCCAAGAGCTTGTGGGGGGCAAAGAGATGTTTGGTTGTTAGGAGTGAAATGTGATGGGTAGATAGCTGTGGTTTTCTATGGCTCCTCCTGGGACTCCTCACAATATCCATCTGTTTATCAACCTATTCATCCGGCACAGGCAGGCAATGCAACTTCCAAATAAACAGAGATGGTTCTTTTTATTAAGGTAAATAGGCATGTATTGAATTCACTAATGGTGAGTATAATAGCGGGTATGGTTCAGGAGCTTAATAAAACCAGTGTGTGATCTGTCTTTGGCATAGTTCATCCATGTAAACAATGACTATTTCACTGAATATGATTTTAATTGTTGGTAAATATTTACTAATGAACCTTTTCCTTGACTACTGATTCTGCAAATCCAAGAAGGTTTATCTCCCAATCACTTGAAGAAGGCCAAGTTGATGTTCTTCTACACACGCTATCCCAGCTCCAACATGCTAAAAATGTTCTTCTCTGATGTGAAGGTGAGTCTACCTTTCAGCACATATCACATTGTCATGTTGATGGCTCCAGAACAGATGGTCAGCTCTCCCATCCTTCTTTCTCCCATCTAAAACAACTAGCTATGATTTCCAAAAGTAGGAAAATATTATAGAGCTGAAGAACTGTTTTCTTTTCATCTGGTTGTTTAAAATACAGTTTATTGCAGAACAAAAGACCTAATTACTATTAATATTATTATATATATAATAGCTACAGTGTGGTCCTTAAATGGGTCTCCTTTGACCTGTTTGATAAACTGATAAAGCTGGCTAAAATGGTTAATGTTGAATCAGGTTTCAATTTAAAAAAAGCAAAAAACAGTAAAAAGATGAATATAAGTTTTTTTTTTTTCGGTGTGGAATGTAATATGACAAATTATAAACGCAGGAAACAAATTTATCATGAACAACCATAAAAGAGGAAAACAGTGTCATCATAAATATTTGAAAGGATTCTAGTATATTGTCAACATTTTTCTGCATGAATATGCCATGTAGTTGTAATTATCACATTGATTATTGCAAATTAATTTAACAATATGGCTTCCACTTTCATTATTTAGCAGTTAATAAAATAGCACTTGATCCACCACATTTTTCTTTTTTATATTGTATACCGACTGAACTTAATAAACTACGCCCAACATATTAAAGCCGTATAAGATACTGAATTGAGGACATGAAATCGTAATGTCTCTTAGTTAAATAAAAATAAAAGAATGTCTCAGTTGATTAATGAAGGCTTTTCTATAAAGAAAATATCTTCACAGTATGAAGGATAAGCTAACCAATATGCACTGATCTACAGGATGACCCAATAAAACTTCCCAAATTTCAAAGGTAAATACAAAGAAAAATGTATTAAACAAATTATTATTTGCACAGATTAAACTTCATACAATACGGTTTATATACATCATGTGTTAAAGATGACATCCTCCGAATGGTGGTCGTCATTGTCTAAACACATATAAGGGAGATTTCTGAAGGCTGCCGTGGCTCGACGGGTCATGTCAGTTGGAACAGCGGCTATCTCCTTCTGAATAGCAACCTTAAGTTTGAGTTGATGACTTTAGACTTGTGATTTAAGGTAGCCACACAGGGAAAAAATCACAAGGGGCAAGGTCAGGGGAACAGAATGGCCACCCAATATTTCTCTCAACAACCCGAAACATTTTCCTCAGCACTTCCAGTGATCTTCAAGCTGTGTGTGCAATAGGTCCATCTTGCTGAAACCACGCATCGTGTTTTTCAAGCTTAAGGTGTTCAAGTGTTGACATTAAAAAGTTTTCAAGCATATCTACAAGAATTTACGGTAACAGTTATAAATCTCTCTTTAAATGAATAGAAACAGTATTTATCGACATTTCATCTGTGCACAAAATAATTATCTTGAACTTTTTTTAATTTACCTTTGAAATATGGGAGTTTTTTGGGTCACCCTGTTCTACACTTCCAGCTCACTTTAAGTTAATAATTTTATTCATAAAAATTTCAATCCTCAAGGAAAAGCATGCTTAAATAAAAGTAAATAAATAAAATGGTTGATACTAATAATGGAATCATGCCACATTTATGTATCTAATATTACATATAATTTTCTGTCCATATAATTTCTATATGTATTTCCTGGCCTCAAATAGCATTCCATATATTGTGACCTGCCTCTATTTTTAGTAAGCTAACTAACTAAATATTGTTTATAATTTTAAGAATTATGTGGTTCTTAAAGATCTTTGTAAAAGATTGTCAACTTTCACAGGTCATGCCTTTCTAAATAAAGTACATTTATAGGTTAAAGTACATGTATAGGAGTACAAGTCAAAATATTAAAAACAACATTGGGGTGCTGGGAACAATTAGTTTTGAGTGCAAAAGTAATAATGAGGAACAATGGGTGGCATGTGTTTTATAGGTCATAAAGTATGTACGCTAGGTAATTGTGCATAAATTACTGACTAATTACATGGAATAAACTCATGAAAGCTGCAGGAATGACTAATTAAAAACTGTACTTTAGCAAAGTGATGACATCCTAATAAAAAATAATGATTGGAAGAAATATATTTGGCAGCTTCCACAGAAATCATGCTTAATGGAACATTGAGAAGGCTACAATTCAATGACCACTATATATATATATATATATATATATATATATATTCATTCATTTATTTTCTAAACTGATTAATCCTAATTAGGGTCATGAGGAGGCTGGAGCCCATCTCAGCCGACTCTGGGCGAGGGCTTTTTGTGTATCACTTCCTACCATTTGTGAATCATTCATGCTTGTACAAGCCAATTTTGTTGCTATCAGCTGACTGGGGTCAGAAAAATGCTGTACATTAAGGATGAATACGAGTAACCTACATCAAAATTTACAGGAGTCGTGGACACCTATCAACAGAGATATCTATCGGGAGCTCTGACTTTAGTTTGTATCTAAATCTTTATATTATTTTATAGTCAGATATCAAACAGATATTCGTTTACATATTTACTTTATAATTCTTGTAGAACAGATTAAATAAATTTTTGAAATTAAACAAACTAGGGTATTTATATAACAAGAGCACTTGGAGAGTGCCAACATTATGCCAAGCCCAGCAATCCCCCATATGAACCAAAATGTTAAAAATCATCCTACCGTACAATGTTAAACAATCCTTTAACCATTTTCTGGATTCAGAATTTGATCCGGATCATCTTGATACTCTTAAGGAATCTTCCTTGTCCAAAGCACCACCTCTGGTAGAAATTACATTAAATTCTGCATATAACCTTTCACATAATCAAACTGAGGATAAACATAATCTCCTTGGTGGAGGTAATTATTTAGTGGTTAATTGTTTGTGAAAACTCCTGTCTGTCATGTGTGGGTCTTTTTTTCTCACTTGAGTACTACATTATGACCTCTCGTTTAGTTTATCTTTAATTTGAGAGTATGCAGGCAAATTACTTCAGCCCACACACAAGGTAACATTTTCCTTTCTCTCTCCCAGTGAGAGTTAGAGTGGGTCAGGTGGCGTAGCGGTTTGTCTGCCAGGCTCACGATCGAGAGGTCATGGGACCCCCACCGTGCTAAGACCCCTGGGCAAGGTCTTAACCACAAGTGTGCCTCTGTCCACCCAGCAGTATAAATGGGTACAAGGAAAATACTGGGAAGGTATCCTGCGATGGACTAGCATCCAGGAGGAGTTGAACTAGTCGCTTCATGCCTCAGAAACCAGGGATAACCACCAGCCTGATGAGCCACTGGGCTTGGGTGTAAAAGCCCAACAGACTTACTCCCAGTTACACTATTCCCTTAGACCCTGGGCCTCTCTCTTGTTCTCTCTTCTTTTTGATGTTCTATTTGTCAACGTCATCTAAACAACACCCAAGCACAATGTCAAAGCATTACAATTTCGATATGTTCCATGTGTCTGAGAGTCCACCTGTCTCTCTGTCTGTCCCTTCCTTCACCTTCATTGCTGAAGTACCTTCTAGCAAGGCACATAACCCCCAGCTGCTCTCTGGGCACCACAGTGTGTGGCAGCCCACTGCTCCGAGTGTGTACTCACTTTGAATGGGTTAAATGCATCCCTTGTGGCAGTAATACAGTGTATGTAACATTTTATGTCCTATACATTTAACTTGCTAATACCATTTTAACTGTTCTGAGAATTTACACAGCAAAGCTGACGTCTATTATACACAATCATAGGACTTTATCATAAATCCATTTCTATTTCAGTATGCTATTTTCTCACCAGCATCTTTTGCATACAAAAATGGAGCCCAACCAACTTGGAGTGGTTGAATTTAATTTCGCATTTCTAGTTTCATGCATTTAAAACTATTCTAATTGCGATTGCCAGTCATAAAATTCTGCCTCAAAAACTTGGCCACTCTGTTGCAAATATTGATATGAAGGCTTACCCATCATTCTTAGGGTCAATAATTAAGCATGTTTGTTGAATTCAGTATCTTGATGACAGAGGTTGAACTTCACAATATATTTACATATGTATAAGTATTAGTATTTAGAAAACTTTTCACGAATGTGTCCATCTGTGTTATATCCAACTTGTCCTGCAATAAATTGTAAACTCAAATGTCTCTGTTTCCTTTACAAAGTTCAACCGCTGCATCACCTCTCAGTTGATCAAGTGGTTTAGCAACTTCCGTGAGTTCTACTATATCCAGATGGAGAAGTTTGCTCGGCAGGCCATTAATGATGGGGTGGCTGGCGCAGAGGAATTAACAGTCAGTCGAGACTGCGAGCTCTATCGCGCTCTCAACATGCACTATAACAAGGCCAATGACTTTGAGGTAAGCATTGTGCATTACAGTGCATGTATGTGCCTTTAGTGTCAATATTTTTTTCAATATTATCAAAATTCAATTTTAAAATATTACTTGAAAATGAGAATTGAAAAGACTACACACTTGGGGCATATTTTTGAAATGTTACAATGATGATCACAGAAAGCAAATAAATTATTTTTTATTTAATCCAGTATTTTTCTCTCATTAATGCCACCACATTTCTGCATTAATAGGACACTTTATTCAACTATGACCCATAGAACTGATGGAAGCATTTTATTCATAACAAATAATAACAAATAACTATGATTTTTACAGTATTTTGTAATACAGAACACAATGTTGACTGCACTACAAATTTTGGCTTCATTTATATGTGTCATTTATTTATTTAATTTTATATTTATTTAATCGATTCTGTTAAATTTGTGATGATCTGTGATTAATGATGCTTCATGCTTATTATTATTAAGAGGCTACAACAGAGGGTTTTTTTTTTTCAAAGTATGTGATATGTACAACTACGAAAGCAATAGCAGAGCAATTTGACATTACTCAAATGATTCCAAAGGCTTCCTATTGTTGAGTTTAGAATTATTGATTTTAGGATTAAACCCATTCCATAATGGGTCAAACAGGTTAATAACTCTAAGACCTCAATGTCATGTAATATTTTTAATGATGATAAATTATAATTTCCAGCACTGTAAGGAAAAAAAAACAACCCTCTCACGGCTATGCTCACAGATCCCCGGGGTTACCCTGGCCCCGCATTTAAAACTGATGTAGTCGATAAACTAATTATAGGTTATAAATTTGCTTAGCATTTGGGTGAAGTACCCTACACTGTAATAGTAGAACCTTCATAGTGAATATCTACAAAGCCTAATGACACAGGCAGCAGTTAAAACATTTTGGCCTTGCATTTATTAGCCAATTTGGGTCCAAAATGAGTTTCAGTGTAACACAGATGATTTCAGACATAACATTCTCTGTTGTGCTGCTTCACCCTTGTCAAAGATAGCAAGTGGATTAGAATATTGTAGGAAAAGATTTATTCCTATAGTAGAGAATAACACAAGCAGACACCACCACCTGTTCCACATTAGAATTTTATGGGCCTTTTACATACTTAATCATGTGAAAGCTTCCTTCTCATGCATTCTTTTGTTTCCTCCTTACAAGAATTAATTGAATCCAGGGTCTTATTTTTTCTTAAAAAAAAAACAAACAAACCTCCAAGTTGCAGGGAAAATCTGTGGCAGAGGGGCAGTGGAGGGTGAGGGTTAAGCAGTATCTTCTCCTTTCTCCACCTTCATGGTTGGAGTAAGGCAAATAGTCCCCAACTGTCTCCAGGTGGGCGATGCAGCATGGCCATACACTGCTCCAAGTGTATGTGCTCATTCTGGATGGGATAAATGCAGCCCCAAATTTCCCTTGGGGGATTAATAATGTATATCAAAATATATACACATTTCAAGACCCACAGAATTGCTATATTTATGCTTGTTTTTAATGGTTATTAACTGTGAAATTCCTATTTGCTGTTTCAGTGACCTCTAAAGATATAACATCTACAATTTGTGTGCAGTATTTTATGTTAAATTGTAAAAAAAAAAAAAAAAAAAAAAACCAATTCAGTACACCAATATTCATTCAAGGATTTTGTAACATTTCATGAGGGATTGTTTATATTATTTTTAAAAAACTAAATGTCAAGAGAGTTATACATTGAAGTACACTGAAGAAAGAATAAAGGAAAATATTCAGGTTCACCCTGAACAGCTGACCAGACCATCGCAGGGCCAATACACATACAAAACCATTCACAATCACACCTAGGAAACCCACACAAGCATGGGCAGAGCATTCAAGCTCCACACAGAAATGTCCTTGGACTCAAACACAGGACCTTCTTGCTTTGAGGCGGATGTACTAACTACTATGCCATCGTGCCACCCCAAAGTAATAATAATAATAATAATAATAATAATAAACAAACAACATCAGTTAGCTGACTGATAATGCAAACTGTCCCTCATCCCTAACATACTTCCTATTTCAGTAAAATTGTGTCAAAGCCAAATTATTATACAACTGCAGCTAGACAACGAATATGCTTGCTGAAGTTTTGCAAATAGGAACATATTTATACAAGGCATTCCCTATTTACATAATTTGCATGGCTGGAGAGGAAAAAGCATGGTCCTATGAATAAGACTGTTGTTGCAAGGCGTCGGACTGAGAGAAACTGATTTGCATAGTAAGAGCAGGCTGCACAGGTGTGCAAGCAGGTCTGTGTTAAATACCACTGATTTGCTTTTCTTTTTTTTCACCCAAGGAAATTTTTTATTTTTAATGTAAATGAAACTAAGAAAGATGGACTTACTGGACATGTAAGCATTGTGTTTATATTCTTGCAGCAAAAATATCACACACTTCCTTAAGTGCAAAAGAACTTCTTTGTTTCTCAGTTTGCCAACAGCCACACAGCAAGTCAGTTCCACTTTGCTAATGCCTCCTGGATAAACACTGAATGTTGTTCCTATATCTGAGCTTTATTTAGTCTGTCAGTGTCTGTTAGTAATGTAGCATGACAAATTTATTAGAATATTTTATTTTAGTCATGGGTCCTTTTACTCTGTCATCTTCTTCAAATAATTCCTCATATATTTTATATTTAGTGCCCTAGTTGTGAGAGTGAATGATTTTGTGTGTGTTTGTGCAATGGTCTGGCGAGCTGTTAAGGGTATACACGAATGCAGAAAATGCCATTGTGCAACAAACAACCAATCTTTTAGAATTATGCCCAAACAATCTACCAACTCTCATTAGATCATAACATATTTTTTGCTGATGCTTTGTAGTGATTGGGTGCTTGGATTCCTAGAATTTACTTCGATGTCCAACTTCTTAAATAAAATTGAAGGCATCAGAGCAAAAAGGAGGTTAAGTCACATTCTTGGTACAAACATGTTTATGGTAACAAGTAACAGCAAAAACAAGGTGCTTTCCATCAACCAATTAAAATGTTTAACTGTCATGTGACTCTGGTATGAAATTACCATGTCAAGTTTCTACAACAATGGGGATACGTCCAGCCACGACTTGACCTTGGTGCTGCTTTTATGTATTGTATGTAAGTGACTTAACCTTTGTTTTGTTCTTACCCCTTAAATTTGAACACTATTTCTAACTTATGAATCTCTATTACCTATTCTTTAACTTCCTTAAACTGAATAGGCCTTGTAGTGTGACAAATACTTTTGCAAGCAGCATTATTTAATACTGGAGCTTCTGAGCAGTTCCCCATAGGTGTGAAACATGACTTTGATGGTTGCCCCATGCTAATGCTACAGAAAAAACAGTAGGGCTGCTACATCACTGAGTTGAGGCTTATTGGCTCTTATGTAACATTGATTTGCATCATGGTGAGCAGCTAAGTAAATAAATAAGTAAGTAAGTAAGTAAGTAAGTAAGGTAATGAATGAATGAATGAATTTATATATATATATATATATATATATATATATATATGAACAGCAGTGAACAGCAACACGAAACGTGAACTTATTAAATAAATAATTACACTAACCAGACGTGATACAAAATAATGGGAAATTAAGTGAGGTGAAAGCTGGTGTAAAGAATTTTTTTTTTCTCCAGGGCTGTAGTTGATTCAGCTCTTAAAGGAGCCACACACTTAAAACACCAGCCTCGGACACCTATCCATATAGATTTATTAGGTGCACCTGATATTTTATTAATTTCAATGGTTATTTAGTATTTATATCTGTGATAAAAAGCTGAAATAAAAGTAACTTTGTTATAATCTGGGCAAGGGTATAAACCATTTCTAAGGCTTTTAATGTTCTTAAGTGAACCGTGGGCTTCATCATTGTGGCATGGAAGAAGGTTTGAACCACAAAGACTTTCCCTAGGGTTTGCTATCTGGTGCAACTCAGGAACTGAGCAAAAAGGACCAATTCTATGACCACAGTTCAGAAGTCCTTCACAAAAATTTGAAAGCCTGTCAGAAGGATAACAATTTCAGAAATACTCCTCATTTAAAGGCATTTGTTAGGCACATAAAGAACATTAGACTTCTGTGAGCATGAAGAAAAAGTTTCTCTTGTCTGATGAGACAAATCTGAACTTTTTAGGCTGAACTCCATCCATCCAAAAATAAAAATAAAATATAAAATTACTGCTCATAACCAATCAATCAGTCAGTCATCCAATCAATCAATTAATCAGTCAATCAATTAATTAATTAAATTTAAACATAATAATAATAATAATCCCCTCCCTATAGTGAAACATGGTGGTAGTAGTATAATGATACGGGGGTGCTTTTGAGTGGAAGGACATTGACTGTTTAGAAGCTATATTAAGCAAGGTCCTTGAACTTAATTTGCTCCTGAGTACACAAGACCTCAGACTGAACTGAAGGTTCACCTTTCAGCAGGACAACAGACTAAAGCACATTGTCAGTACAGCACTGGAATGTCTTTGGCACAAGTCCCTAATGTCCTTGAATGGCCCAGCCAAAGCCTAGATTGAAACCCGCAGAACATGGCACAGAGATCTCAAGTCAGAATGCATCCAATATGATTAAGCAGGGAATAGGAAGAATGGGAGAAACACCAGGTGTGCAAAACTTGCACAGATATACTCAAGAATACTTGAAGTTTTAATTGCTTACAGACATGCTTCTATAAAAATAACAAAGGCTCTCAATAATTATTACTTGTAGGTATATACAGTACAACGTGCTTATGCTTTTGACCAAGAAAAAGATTAGAAAAATCTAATGAGTCATTAGACTTTAGAATTAGAATTTTGCTGCACAGTTCAGCTTTGTTAGTCAAAAAGGTGTTTTCAGGCAGGATAGCTGAGGTCTCCAATTCTCAGGAACAGCTTTCACACTTGCTGTATCACATCACAAGCACTATTCAAGAGCTCCAAGTACAGTGGGTTCTAAGGCCCCAATGGAATAAGGAGATATTTTCATGACAGGTTTTGGGAAGGTCTAGGTTTTTTTTTTTTTACCTAGAAAATAGTTCAATACTCTTCTCTCAAAGCCTGTTGAGTGCAAACCTCATTTTCTGCAACCCCCCCTCCTTCTCTCTGTTCCTCCTTCTTACCCTACACTCCCCCAAACTAGTCTGAACTGGGCACAGAATGGTCTGTTTCCCTCGCTCTCCTTTTTTTCTCTCTGTGATCTGTGAGCCTATTTTTTTAAGTTGGTAGTTGTATACCCATAGCAGATGCACCCAAGTCTCAAATTACAATACATTAATATTTCTCTGTAAACACCTGGACACTATTTCAGAAAATAAAAATACATGAGTCTTTGATCAGTGCTATCTTGCCATCACAAAATTATTAAAATTAATTATTCCACATCAGCATCATTCTCCCTCCTCCCTACAATCCTCTTTTGTTTCTCTCATCATGTCAGTAGCTCATGCCTAGTGTGACCTATAGCAGAGGCTTTAATTATTAATTATCCATTACTCTAAAACTGTAGAGGTTATTTCTGTACTATTTTCTGTATGGATAGCTCATAATTTATTTTTGCTCCGGAATTGGCTTAAAAGAATAAGCACACAGAGCTTTAGCTGTGTCTGTCGTACTGGGTACTGTGCATGTATTGTTTCTGTTCAACAAAGTACTAGCACATTTAATGCAGCACAATTATGAAATGAAGACTTTTACTTCGAATTTGTTAGAGTAGTGCCCAAAGCTCACTGATGTGTGTTTCTCCAAACTCTGGAAAGTCTCCAGAATCTGGAAAGTATAAGCTATGTATATAAATGGAATTACGTGACTTAATTGAGCTGTATTTTAACTTTGGACTCGCCTATAAAGACATTGCCTCTTTGCTTGCCTGGCGTCACCGTAATGTTATCAGGAGATCTGGTGATCAAGGCTGGTGTATACCCTTCACCGAAACAGACCACAAGACTTCAAAACTTGCTTTAAGTGTCGTTAAGAGGTAACATAACATCTTTATAGGCTGTAATGCCTTTATAGGTGAGTTTAATGTTAAACTACAGCTCAGTTAAGTCACGTATTTACATTTATATACATAGCTTATATTTCTCGTACTCACCAGATACTTTCTCTTGTGCATGCGTCACTTTCTCGTGTGCACGCAATACTTTCTCATGTGCACCAGATAGTTTCTTGTGCTTTTCTCAAAACCAATTTTTTTTCTTCTATGTCCACTTACATACAGAGTCCCTCTGGTGACATTTGATTAAAAAAATTGTGTGTGGCCACGCATTACTATCTCGTCACGAGCTAATAACACTTTGCCTTGGGATAGTTAATGTGTGGCTACCACGCATTATTTTTTTATCCAATGTCAAAAGAGGGGACACAGAAGAAAAAAAATATTAGTTTATCTTGTGCAGGATAGAGTATCAGGTGCGCATGAGAAGGTATAAGCTACAGTATGTATATAAATGGAAATACATGACTTAATTGCTTATTTTAAATAGCTGTATTTTAACCTTGAACTCACCTATAAAGACATTGCAGCTTTGCTTGTCTGCCGTCACGTTATGTTATCTACGAACGACACTAAAAGCGGGTTTTGAATTCTTGTGGTCTGTTTCAGCATAGGGGATAGGCCAGCCTTGATCAGTCACCTGATGACATAACAGTGATGCCGAACCACCAAAGCTGTCCATAATGTCTTTATATATATA
>JAOUQZ010000002.1:5057993-5081070 GCA_028564935.1 Neosilurus hyrtlii
CTCTCTCTCTCTCTATATATATATATATATATATATATATATATATATATATATATATATATATATATATATATAAAAAATATAGAAGCAGAATTAATACAGAACACTAAAAAATGTCAAGGTCAGAGCAGGGGTAACAAATTTTGCAGATAGAACTATTATAATTTTTAAATGAGTGCAGATAGACAGGTAATTACTATGGAAAACTAATATATGGAAACCATCGTAAGTCCTGCAAGCATTTTTATCTTTTTTTTTTTTTTACTAATTTGGTCATGGCCACATACTTTAGCACATATCATAAGACAAGCAATGCCTATTTCCTACACTTTTCATGCTGTGTGGTGGAGATACCTTACCCTCTAGTGTAATGTGTTTTTTTTTGTGATCCATGCATGGAATGTCTATTGCTGTCTCTTATGGAATCAAATGTTCTTGTTGTGCTCTGGTTAATCAGTAGCAAAGCTGTTATAGCTACATACATCATGTGTACTGCAGGGTTAGCACTTTTACCTCACAACAAGAAGGTTCTGGGTTCAAGCCTCGTGCCTACAATGGCAATTTCTGTGTGGAATTTACATTTCCTAATTGTGCTTGCATGGGTTTCCTCTGGGTGCATATTTTTTCTCCAACAGTCCAAAGATATGAACATTAGGCATATTGGCTACTCCATAATTATTCTGGGGTGTGAATGTGAATTGCTGTGCATCTGTGTTAGCCCTGCAGTGGTCTCGTGAGTTGTTCAGGGTGTACATCATCTTTGCCTGTAGTCCTTATCCCTGTTAAAGGATGAAGCAGTTCAGAAATTCAAAAAATCTATGCTGCAAAGTAAAGTTGCACACAGGAAGTGATGGACAAGTGAAAATGCAAAGTCAAGGAAACGCCAGTTAAATGAGTGACAATGGGCATGCAAGGAGATCAGATGAGTTGAACTTTCACGCAACAAAATTTGAGCGATTGCTGATCAGAGTTTAAGGATACAGTTGATAGATGCCATTAAACACTTTAAGTTTGAGTTCACCAAAACCTTTTCAGATTTTCTTCCATTTTTACCTTTTAACAGCCCCATTCTTCTTTCCTTAAAGTGTGTCTATTATATGAGTTGGCTTTTAAATTTAAATGCCAACTGCCATGAGCTATGATTTTACCCTTGTCAAGAAGGGACCTGTCATATCCTTAACAAGAATTGATTTAGAGATGTGTTTTGGCATAAATCTGATAAACATACAAATACACTGAAAATACAAACACACCACAGCACAGCCATTTTAAAAAAACAGGCATATGGTGTTTTTAAGTAAACAGAATAGAACAGAGTGGCGCACTGTCACTGTTTGCTTTGCAATCCCACGAGAGCGTGTTGTAGACATGAAGGCCACCAACAAAAATGCAGCAGCAAGAATCCTTTAAAATAATCTCTTTTTAAAATAACATTAACCATGAATATGAGATACTGTACCTTTAAGGATATCGTTATGAATGCTCTCAGTTAAACTACATAATTATTAATGGGATGTAGCACACTGTTTCTGTTCAAAGAGGATATGATTCCCAGATTCAAGGCAAAAGGCTCTAGCCTTAAAGAACACCAAAACCTTTTATCCATCTGCCCAAGACTGAGATACAGTATATGTATTTGCTCCTGTTCATATTAGCCTGTTTTTTTCTTAAATTACCCAAATTACCCATATTGTTCTTATACAAACGGCTTGTACAAACGATTGATTCTAAGCTAAAATGTTTATTTCGAACTGATTCCAATACACTGTGTCTACACTATGTGTTTCATAGTTCCAAGCATACTTAAATAGTTTTTCAAAAATCAACTACAATATCAGTGCAAACTTATTTAATTAGCAAAAGTTAGTTAAAGTATATATTATACAGAAATGTTGTGATCTGATTAGTTTGTTATTTCAGGAGATTACCAATTATTCACAGAAGGTGAGTTGGATTTTAGGTGAGGCAAATAATTGTTTACGTATATACTAAATGGAAACAAAAGCACCCTCAAAAAAAAAGAAAAAAATCACTTTTTATTCTTGTTTAAAATAGTTTATTTTTTTATTTATTTCCATTATTTAAATCATGGCAGATGCAGGGGATCTCAAGTATGTTCATAAAAGCTGCATCTCTTTAAATCACTTTCAGTGTTTTAGCGTATTCTATGCAGAAACATAAAGAAAAGACAACTAAAATGAGCTATTTGTCATTTATTTTTATATATTTTAACCATTACAGAGGCAAGTCAAATGAGCTCTGCATACTCCAAACAGCCATACACCCTGCTACAGCATTTTTTGGGCCCATTCATTCAGGGATTTAGCATACACTACACAGAAACATAAGTAAACCACACTCCATAAAGGTGCGTTAATTCACTAATTCAAAGTTGTCGTATATACTACATAGAAACATTTTAAAGCAGGACAGTGCCCCTGCTCCAAGTAACTATAAGAAAACCGTGACTATTTTTGATTCATTCAGTATTTACTCAGGATAATGTTTTTAATCATCTGATAGAGGACCAATTTGTGCTGTTCATGTGTAGTATTTACTAATGGGTATTATTGACCTCGCAAATTCAGGATAATGCTTAAATCAAAATGGTGGGCAAAAACAGTTTTCACTGATTCTTATATCCTAGAAATTCAAAGGATTTTCCTTTACAAAAAAACCTTGCTTTTCTCTTGTTTCTGTATAGTATGTACAAAAACTCTGAATAAGTTTCAAAGGATGCCTTAACAGAGCACGGGTGACCATTGAGAGGGAGTATGTGTAACCACGTATTAAACATGTCACACGTATGTGTGACGTGTTAAACATGTCAAAATAGGCCATAAAAATTTATTATTAATGATCCTTTTCTTAAGTTTTATTGTAGTATATTCAAAAACAATGATTCGCCTGAGTCTCGGTCAGTATTGAAGAATGAAATCGATATCCACCTCTTTCGTTGAGCAATTGTTAATTATTATTCTTTCAAAATATTTTATTGTTTCTGATTGGTGGAAAGCCACTAACTAATTTTTGGTATTCTTTTATGAGCAGATTTATATATATTGAGATCTGATAAGTTGAATGATTACTGTATGACTGGCACACACTAATGATTCTCCTCATACGTATTCACTACCAGTCAAAAGTTTGGACACAACTACTATTTCTTTATTAAGGCTCATTTTATTTCCTTCCCCTGACATTTTGCTGCAATCCACTGTTCCCATAGCTCTGAAAAGTTCCTGCATTCAAAGATATGATGAGAGTGCAATGGGACAGTCATGATTTTGTTGAAATCAGCAACTTGGGCAACATCCACCTTTTGTGATGTTATTCCACTGATTTTAATTCAGTTAATATAAATTAAATAAATTTCTAAATAATACTTTTTAAGTATATGTTTTTATAAAACAAAAATGTCATTGATGTTCAGTGATTTCAGTATGCAAGTTCTGGTATGAGATAAGATAATAAGCTAACTTCATTTTACTGCCACACAATGTTGCATAGCTTCAGTGTGGATGAAATTAATGATAGTGTGTTTGTCTGCATGACTAGGGAGAGGCAGATGTGCTAACCAAAATGAAATTGTGTGTGTATCTGTGATTCTGTGTATGTTGCAAAGTGCAACTAGTCCCAGACTGGGATGAAAAAAGTTGAAAATGTGAAAAGCGATATCCAAAAACTGAAAAAAGACCTACTTGCTGCCCGATGTGCCGGGTACTCTGGAATTCCTCCAGGACTCCAGGAGTCATCGTGCAAATGTCTGAGATCAAGCACCAGGTGCTATTCAAGATTCAAGAAAACTTTGTCAGTGTGCCGAAAACAATGGGACATTGTGCAATGCTAGGGCAGCTCCAATTCAGTGTAGTGCTCTAAAGCAAATATGCAAATAAATGATAAGTTTAAGAAAAATAAATAAATAAAATGGTAAACAAAAATGCAAGGAATAAAGTAGAAATATATTTAAATGTGATTAGAAATAATAAATAGTGGTGTGCTGAATGTGATGGATTGTTGATGATCCTGAGGGATCGACGAAGACAGAGGGGGGAAGTGGATGGAGAAAATGTCCAGGAGCTGTGTCCCTATGATTTTCTCAGCTGTCTTGATGAATTTCTGCAGAGAGTGCTGCTCTGCCTTGGTGCAGCTGCTAAACCACACTGACAGGCTGTTGGTCAGCACACTCTTTATGGCACAGTGGTAGAAGCTGACAAGGAGTTTCCAGGGCAGTTTTGCTCTCCTGAGTTTTCTCGGGAAGTAGAAGTATTGTAGGGCCTTCTCGACCAGAGCCTTGGTGTTGGCGGCCCAGCTCAGGTCCTCTGTCACTCTCAGGCCTGGGAATTTAACACTGGCCACTCTTTCCCCTGCCTCGCCATTAATATAGAATGGTGTGTTTGTGTGTAATGATAGCCTCACCTGTGGAAGTCCACAATCACTTTCTTAGTCTTAATGATGATCACAGTTAGATTGTGGTCAACACACCATGCTGCTAGTTGTTGGGCTGCTCTCCTGTATGCAGTGTTGTCATTATTTGTGTTGAGGCCAAGCACTGTTGTGTCGTCTGCAAATTTAACAATGGTGTAAGAGGGGAAGGAGGGAGAGCAGATATGTGTAAAAAGGTTGTATAGGAGAGGACTGAGCACACTCTCCTGTGTAGCTCCAGTGCTCAGGGACAGAGTGGAGGAGACATATTTGCCCAGTTTTACAGATTGAGTGTGGTCAAGAAGTCCAAAAGCCAGCTGACAGAGTGGGAAACTGAGACCAAGGTTCTGTAGAATGCGAGTTTGTTTGGGGGGACTGTATTGTAGGCGGAGCTATAGTCAATGAAAAGCATCCTAGCTTATGTGTTTCTGTGTTCAAGGTGCTCTAGCAAATATGTGTGCAAAACAAGAGATGTGGCGTCTTCTGTTTATCTGTTCTCCCTGTAGGAAAATTGATGTGGGTTGAATGGGGCTGGTATGATCCTCCTGATGTGTCTCACCACCAGTCTGTCCAGGCATTTAGCAGGTAGTGGGGTGAGTGCCATTGGTCTATAGTCATTTAGGCATGTGACAGATGACTGTTTGTGTACAGGGTACAGGGAATATTGTGGATGATTTGAAGCAGGCAGGTACACAGGACAGAGACAGTGTGAGGCTAAAGATGTGAGTAAAAACGTCCTTAAGTTTGTCTGCTCCGCCTCTGAGTAATCGGCCCAAAACTCCATCAGGGCATCTGTAATAGTGGAATCCAGACAAGTTTTCATGAAGATCATGCTGCAACAGTTTCCACGTGTCGCTGAGTTGTCAAGAGCAATCTAATTTCATCCAATTTGTTATGGATCATTTAGACATTGGTGAGGAAAATTGAAGGAAGCAGTGGCCTGTATAGTGTAGACTTTAGCCTTGCTCAGACACCAACCCGCTTGCCTTGCTTCTACTTCCGCTCACATCGCCTCCTTCATCGTCTCTCTGCTGGTGCCACTAGCCCCATTGCTCTGGCGATCTCGGGTGGGATGAAAATCTCTACCGGCAGTGGATGGTACAGTCGCTCTTTTAAAATTAGCAGCCCTGCTCGACTGTATTTACACCCAGCAACCATATGAAGGTCAAAAAGTAAACAAATAAGTAATAAAATGAATACACTATGCTGCCATGGAGAGCTCCAAGCTGCTGCCTCTACATCATCTCCTCCACCGTTTCTCTGCTTGGTGCCACTAGCCCCGTTGCTCTGGTGATCTCGGGTGGGATGAAATTGTCTGCCGGCAGTGGATGGTACAGTCGCTCATTTAACATTTATACCCAGCAACCATGCAAACGACAAATAATAAACAAATAAGAAGTAATAAAATGAATATAGTACGCTGCCATAGAGAGCTCCCAGCTGCTGCCTGTACCCATGCTGCCATGTTGAGAGTTTTTCAGGATATGTCAGCATACAGACAAAAAAGCCACCAAAAGGCCAAAGAACCTTATTTGGGTGCAACAGGACGAATACAAAGCCTTGCTGTACGCCACCAAGAGCACTTGCTTCACCCCCACACCCCCAGATGCCCCCCCCCAGCTGCCATCACAGGATAATCATACACAGACCTTAGCAAAATGAGGTCTTCAAGCAAGCAGATTCAGCATGGTATTGACCAAAGAATGAGCATGCATTGCAGCTGCTTTCCCTTCTGCAGGAGAGGTCTAACTCACTGGCATGCAGCTTCCTGCAGAGACCAGGCTGGAGTATGAGGGCTTGAGGCAGCCCATCCTTCAGCAAGTCATCTGCGCTCCTGAAAAACACCACCAGCACTTCTGGTTGCTGATGCTGGAGAAAGCTGGCCTGCTGATTGCGTTCACCCAACAGATCCAGGATGCCTGCCAAAAGTGGTTGCAACTGATGGCAGTGCTCACTGTGGAGGAGGTTCTCCATGCAGATGGAGCAATTCGTCACACAGTTGCCAGTGGGGATGGTGGAGAGGGTGCAATGTCATTGTCCCACCATACTTATGCGAGTAGGCAGAAAACCATTTGGCAACATTCGCAGCAGCAGGAGGAATGTACAGCACTTTCTGTCTTCCTCTCTTTTCCATCCTATTGGCCATGCTCCTACCCCTCATTCACAGAGGCAGGGCATATAACTCTTGAAGCTGGTTTTGCTCCTCTTTTTCAATTCCACCCTACCATCTTCCATTTCTGTTTGTGTGTGCGCCTCCTCCCTTCCAGATATGAGACAAGAGCAGCACAACAGCTTCAAGAAAACCTGGGCTGGTATGGTGGCACTGTGGGGAGCCTGGGCACTTCCAGGACCAGTGTCAGACGATAGAGGTGGGGACAATGGTCTGGATCCCTGATGCACCATTTATCACCCAATGGGCAGGGATGTACCAGGTCTCTGGGATTCAAGCGGCTACACACCACACCTAAGTGGATTCTGACTTTAATCAAACCTCAAGTTTGTAAAGTTAGGGAGGAGCCACAAGCCTACATGGGGTTTTCTTATTATACATATTATTATACATTCATGTGGAATTCACGTGTGGTATTAGATATCGTCTGGGAAAATTTGGAAGAGGGACCTTCAGAAAGAAGAAAAATCTTAAATTCAGAACGTTCTTGACCTATGAGCAAAACTCTGCATGACCATTCCCCTAACCCAGTGAGAATTTCCTTCAAGAACATCAAGGAAGACTGTATAACAAAAAATTCAAAATTGAGTTAGCCATACCATTTTAAAGCAAACAAACAAACAAACAAATAAAATAATAAAAATTAAATTCAGGAAATGATTGGCATGGAGTAATCAAGGAGTTGCACAGTGACTGAAGCAGCCCGGTGTGGTTCCCAAGGCCAATGGGTCAGTCTGGTTCTGTGTTGATTATAGAAAAGTCAATGCAGTGTCTAAATTTGATGCAGACCCAAAGCCTCAGATTGACAAGTTAATCTGTTTTGTGCAGCTCACTTTTACTCGACCCTGGAATTAACCATAAGGTATTGTCAGATCCCCTTGGCTCCAATGTCTATGGAAAAAAACAGGCTTTTCCACTATTACACTAATTCATCGCCCTTCTTTTTGGGTTGTTGAAGCACTGTGTCCTCCATCAACATTATGCCACTGTATATCTGGACAACATAATTATTTATAGCAATGATTAAGAACAGCACCTTCAGCACCTCAAAGAGTTTTTGAGATCAGTGTGACTCAAGGCCCAACCCAAAAAGTGTGCAGTATAGCAGTTAGAAGACGGTATCTGATCCTTGATTTGGGACATGCTCCAAAACTAAATGGAGGGGCAGCTATTATAAAAGGTTCATACTAAGGTATTGTGATGTCACCAGTCCCTTTACTAAAAAGGAGGTACGAGATCCAGTCCAAGCGATGCCAATAGGCTTTCACCCAGGAAAAGATGGCCCTTTTTGGGGTCCCACTGTTTCATGCCCCTGACTCTTGTGTTGCAATCCAACACGTCAACAGAGGCCTGCAGGTCGTGCTGTCAGAGGTACTGTAGGGGGAGGAGCACTCAGTGCTGTACATCAACAGGTAGCTCTCGGTGAGAGAGACCAAGTACAGCACCAGCCACAGAGAGAGAGAAGGTCTGGACATAAAGTGGGTAATTCTTACCCTCCACTCCTAACTGCTGAGATAGGCATTCACCTTCTACTCCAATCATGCCCTGCTCCAGTGACTGCTTCAGATGAAGGACACCAGTGTCCAAATCACACAATGGTATTTGGCCCCCCAACCATTTAATTTTGAGGTGGTCTTTAGGCCATGGTCTCAAATGGTGGCTTCCTACCTCATGAAAGGGGTTCTATAAATTCAATCAGACAGTGAAGGGTATGTGGAGGGAGAGCAGGGCAGAGTACCAGGTAGAGAAAGGAAAACGCTCAAAAGAGGCGAGTTGAAACATCACACCTGGAACAGATTTAATTAATAAATGTATTTGTCTGAAGAACTGCTGAGGTATTTAAAATCAGCTGAAGACTGAGAAAGTGGGAGACTACAAGTGAGAGTGAGACTAAAAATAATAAAGCTTAAAAGTGGCAACATCAAAAAAGTTAATAAATAAAGTCAAAGTCCTACTTGCTGTCTGGTGTCCTCAGTGTCCCGAGGTTAACCTCACTCGATCTGACTGATTAAAGCAACAATGCCATAGAGATTACGCAGTATAATCAAGGCTAAAGGTGATCCAACAAAATATTATATTGTGCAACTTGTTTTTTGGCCGGGTAGTGTAATTTTCTTGGAACATTCTCATCATTCTGTATGTTGTCATACAAGCACCACAAATAAAAGAAAGTGAAAGTTTAATTGTTTTAATTTGTTTTCACAAACTTCCTCAGGTGGATCTGATTTATATTCTGGACTCCATATACTTATACACATACTTTATTCTCTTCACCATATGACTCTGCACATGCACTTTTTTCAGAACGAATTCTCCAAGTGAACAGATATATTTAATCAATTTGTAGTGTTTAAATGTAACAATCTTTTGACAAGCCTCCTTGCACAAACACCGCTGTGAGTGAAATGTTGCTGTCAGGAAGATGGAAACATTTAAATTTTGGCCCACAAAGCAATAATCGGCTGTATCTCTAATGGCTAATTCTTACCTTACTTCAGACGGGTTTGGTGCTGAAGGGCACGCTATTGCTAGGTGCCTTTAGTGAACTACTTGACGATTATGCACCAGAGGCAAGGGGGATGTCACTGAATATTCACAGAAATAGAACATTGATTTTAATGATATCCACTGGACCTGGGGTGCATAATTGTAGTGCAGATCTTTAAACTGTTTAAACTGTTATAAAATTTTTGAAGTATTGTGTGCAAAGATAAAGAAAAGCAAACTGAAACAAGATTTTTATAATTTATATTTACATATTTTAACCCTAACAGAGACTGATGAGGTGAGCTCTGAGCTTTAAGCCTACGGAGTGTTTTAGCATAGTCATATTTAGAGTTTGTACATACTTTATGTACACATGAGAAAACTGGCTCCATAAGGATGTGTTCCCACATGCATTCATTCATTCATTTTCTGAACCGCTTAATCATAATTAGGGAGGCTGGTGCCCATCTCAGCCAACTCTGGGCAAGGGCAGAGTACACCCTGGACAGCTCGCCAGGCCATCGCAGTGCAGATGTGTTCCCACACTCATTCAAACTTTTATAATAAACTACAATAACATTCAAGAAAAGCAGAGTAAAATAAGGTGTTTATTGTTTATATTTACATATTTTAACTATGACTAAATCTGTTCAGGTGCGTTGTGTGCTTTGAGACATGATAACAAAGCTACTGGGAGTGTATTCTCATTCAGAGGTTAACCTACATTCAACGGAACACAGAAAAATGGCTCTATACAAGTGTATTTGCACACTTATTTAAAAAGTTAGTATATGCTACAAGGAGAAACAAAAAAAACATATTTTTATGGTTTACTTTTTTATTTTAAATCATGATAATGGTGATGGTGCTTGCTCGAGTGCCCCTTAAAAACATTGAGCTGATTCAAACATTATCCACTTGGAATGATGATTGATAATCCAGAGATTGCAAACTAATTAGATCATGCCATTTCTGTATACTATGTACTAATTAATCTATTCATTCATTCATTCATTCATTCATTCATTCGTCTAAACACTTTATCCTACTAGGGTCATCGGGAGGCTTAAACTGTCTCAGCTGAATCTGGGAGAAGGCGGGGTACCCCCTGAACAATCCTATGCAGGGCCAACACTCACATTAATACCTCTTTTTAGCAATTAGAATAATATGCTCTTCTTTGGACTGTGGGAAGAAACTGGAGTGCCCAGAGGAAACTTACGCAAGCACAGAAAGAACATGAAAACTCTACACAGAAATCTATGACTTTGTTGTTGCTGCTCATTTGGTAACCACTATGCAACTGTGCCACCCCATACACTAATTAATGTTATTCATCTTTCATTTGTCAGTGTCATAATGTTTTTAATATTGTGGTTGTCATGGTTGTTAAGATGAAAAAAGAGCCGCAGTGATGATCCCGTGAACAAGAAGTTACAGCGGTTTTCTTTTTCATGTTTTTAGGCCAATGAAATTAAAAGAATTAGCTTCATTCCAGATTAAAACAAACTACTGGATTTATCTTTCATGCTAGCATGTTAATTTATCCCAGTTTATGCCCACATGAAGACCCTGTCTAAGTGCTAAGTAACACTGCTTTTGTTTTGAAGCTACAGTAAATCCAGTCAGTATAAATGCTGAAAGGGAAAACGGAGCCATCTCCTTTAATAATTAACCACAGTCAGTAAACCATTGAAAAAGACATGGAAAAATTTAGGGAACACAGGGACATGTGAGAAAAAAATAACAGAAAGAATGAAGGTGATACATACAAACAATAACCATGAGGAAATCCTAATATATTCATTATAATATCTAATGGATTTCAAGTTAAATGATTAGGTCTTCATCTGGACCTCTTGTTCAGAGAAAAACACTATCCAGACAGTCTAGAAATACACCTCTCTTCCCTGATCATGCAGACCTTGGTTTGTCTGACAGTTACTGTGAGTTAGGTCATTCATCAATCAATATTTACCAAGTAAACAGAGGGACTTGCAAAGGTGGCATTTGTTTAGAGAGACCAAGCATACTCGGAAGGTGAATGAATACATGGCTGAAGTGCTCAGGCCACTCATCTCAACCCTTGCTGTACTTTATCCCAGAACCCTCCCCCAGCTAAGATAGAATACACTGCCTTTCATAAGGTGGCCTCTGTGTGGTCTTATCAGCTGGAGCTGCTAAGCTGATATGTTTGCACTGCCGAAGAAGTGATGAGACAGAAGGACAGGCATTGGTGGCTGGATCCCATGTTGTAAACATGCAGATTTCATATATCTGAAACAGCCAAATGAGTTTTTTAGTTGTACTAGAGCAGTCAAGCTAATAGTAAAAAGGAGCATTAAAAAAATAGCACACCGACAGTGTGACTAATACACAAGGTACAATGAAGCATGTGCCTCCTGTTAAGGCCAATTAACTACAATTCTTGGAGACCTTGACAGTGACCTGTTTAACCTGGACCGAATGTATTTTGCTTTTCAATTCAGATGACGTCGGGGTCATCAAGACTGAGTATAAAATACTAATGTGAAATTGCCTGGTGTGCACTTTATCAGTAGAGCAGAGAGATTGCATAGGATTATTTCACACAATAGCTATAACAAAAGCACAACAGCTGATCTGTGAGAGGCAAGAAGGTGAAAAAACAGTAAAAGAATACTGCTGGCTAGAGGCTAGCAATCAGCAGATGTAGACAAAGGGTTTTGTGACAAGAATAACGTGCCCTCCCTCCCTTTCTCACACTGTCTTTCTCTCTCATTTCTTCCAAGGCAGCAGTCAAGAGGCTCCAAAAAAAAAAAACTAATACGCTTTTCTCCTTGACATTGTCTTTTGTTTCATAGTCAGCATTTTACTGCCAGAGCAAAAATAGGACCTAAATTCCATTCAGAAAGGTTGTATTTCTTTACCTAATGTAAAACAATTCAAACAAGTCAACTGTTTTTCTTTTTAAGAATACTTCAGGAAAATTTTATTTTATTTGTCTAAGTCTGTGTTATACTACTGTTGCTATAGTGATTCAACCCAGCCCACAGTGTTTTTTTTCCCTTATTATTATAATTTTACATAATTGCAGCTCTGACGTTTATAACATAAAAGGTAAGAACAAAAAATTGGGTGACATGTTAATACAGAGTGCTCGTGCCTCAGCTTCTGGGTCCAGGAAATATTCGTGTCACATGTTCTGCTTATGTTGCACAGACAGTGTCCAGGCACATGGTGGCACAATTGTACAAAGTGTTTTGGTTAAAAGTAATTGTTACGAATAGGTATCATGTCAGGTGTAGGTAGGTGTGTGTGTGTGTGTGTGTGTGTGTGTGTGTGTGTGTGTGTGTGTGTGTGTGTGTGTATGTATTGTATGTTGAGTATTGAGTACACATATTAAACTAACAAATCAGAAATGTGCTAGTGAAGTTTACATTTATAACATTTGGCCAGCCTCATCCATAGTGACTTACATTTTTGTTTAATTTATACAACTCAGAATATGACAGTTAAGGGCTTTGCTCGATTGCCCAACAGTGGCAGATTAGTGGGACGGGTTTAAACCCCAACTTTCCCAGAGCTTTAACCACTGAGCCACCACAGCCCCAACTTCTGAATAAAATCAAATTCACATCAGCACATAATACTACATTACATTTCTATACATCAAACAGGAATCAGCTCATTTACATGGTCACATGGTAGCTCAGTGCAATTAATACAAAACACTTTCACATTAACCATTTCTTCAACATCACTCCCACCCCACATTTTACAGTAAAATAGCTTTATTACCCATTATTACCAAAAAAGATTTATTACCCATTTAAATTTTTTAACAAAGGTTTTATTAAGAATAGTGCATTTTGATGTGTATTGACATAAATTACACATGCAGGCTTTTATTATGTGTGGTTTTAATTTCCCTTTAAGAGAAAAAGATGTGATTGCAGACCAACATCCCACATGCTCGATTGTAGGCTCTACTCCCCTGCTCAGAGGTTAGCTTACCTCACTAGGCATGAGGAAAAAAAAGAACACAGCACACATGGATGCATGGTCAGCAGTTTTTTTAGTTTATTTCATCAGCTTATATAAATTTTGGTCATTTGATAAGGCAACAGTTGGCTAATTCAAAGAAAGCATGACGGAGTTCACAGGATAGGTTAGTTAGAGTGTGGTCATCTGTAGAAGCATGGCTAGTTATATGTTCATCTGTGCTGGCTTTACTACACATAAGAAAGCAGAAATGCAGAAAAGAACAAAAGTCTAGTATATGTCCAGTTTTACCTAACAGTGACACAGATATAAGGTATATCTAAAATGTGTTCAGCATGAATTGCCCTTCACCTTTTTTTACTAGATGCCAGAAAAACTAAATTTCTACCTGTTTTGGGTATACCTATGTTCAGCATTAAATTTATTAGTGGTGTCACAAGCCACGGTGTTGTAGTGGTTAAAATGTCTGCCACATAGCAAGAAGACCTGGGTTCGATTCCCAGGGCGTTTCTGTGTGGAGTTTCCATGTTCTCCCTGTGCTTGTGTGGGTTTCCTCTGGCTACTCCGGTTTCCTCCCACAGTCCAAAAACATGCACGGTAGGCTAATTGGCTGTTCCAAATCGCCCCTTGGTGTGAGTGTGAGTGTGAATGGGTGTGTGAGTGTTGGCCCTGCGATGGCCTGGCGAGCTGTCCAGGGTGTACCCTACCCTTGCCCAGAGTCAGCTGAGATGGGCGCCAGCCTCCTCGCGACCCTAATTGGGATTAAGCCGCTTAGAAAATGAATGCTTTGCTATCAAAACAGCACTAGTCGTATTATGCGGTTTATCTGTGTACCAATGTCATTGTGGAGAGAGTAAATTGTTTGCCGAGCAGAGGGCTCAAGCTCCTCCCCTTTTCCATTATGCTGTTAACAAGTGGCTAAACACAGAGTCACGATACTCTACAAATGGAAACACAACAGTGTCCTATTTAATCTTATTTTTAAAATACAGCGTTAGATGAAACTGTTTTCCATGAAAATGTATTTATGTAGATGTATTCTTATGCACATTTGAGGATGATCTCTGATATGTCGTTCATCAGAACACATTCATACCAGCTAATTCATTTTTTTCTTAAGAGGGCAATATATTTGTCAGGCATGGTGTGTAATGGGCAGCCTCACATGCAAGAAAATTCTGAGGTCAAATCTCGCAGCTGATTGGGGTATTTCTTTGTGAAAGTTGCATAGATTTTTTTTCAGGTGCTCCAGTTTCTTTTCACAGTCCAAGATGCAGATTATGTTATCTGGCTTCTCTAAATTGTCCATAGGTTTGAGTGTGAATGGTTCTTTGTGTTAGCTCACAATGATGAGCTGTACAGGGTGTATCCCATCTCTCGACTGAAGTCAGCTGGGCTTGGATCTAGCTTCTCTTTTACCCTGACAGATTAGCAGTAAAGATGATGGATGGATGGATGGATGGATGGATTTGTTTACATAATGGGTTTATTTATTTTAATGTTTTTAAACACATAATAATGTCAGCTGTCTGATTCTTTTCATAGCCAAATTATTCATAGCCAATCAAATTATTTGGTTGTACTTCCTGAGTAGTTGCTAAAATGCAAGCCACAAGAGCAACCACACTGTATTTACATAAACATTCCTAAAATTCTATTGAGATTGTTCATGTGTGTCTATCTTTGACCAAGACAACTCAAAAAATAATGAACAAATTTCCATGAAAATTTCAACAATGTGTGTCTTGGGTCAGTGAGGAACTTATTGAATTTTGGGTGTAATCCAATCCAGGAAGATTTTAAAGGATTTTTTAACATCACACCAAAGAGCAAGGAGGTGAAAATCACCCAGAATGTGCTGGAAGAAAAAATACAGAGCTCAAAAATAATTGAGGAACAGGTGTCAAGGGGCAACGTAAGTCTTCATAATCTGTCACTATAAACCATGTAAAGAAGAGAACTACCATGGTGAAAGTCTGCACTCATTCATTTTCTGAACCGCTTAATCCTAATTAGGGTCATGGGGAGGCTGGTGCCCATCCCAGCCGACTCTGGGCAAGGGCGGAGTACACTCTGCACCAGGCCATCACAGGGCAGAAACACACTGACGGCAATGCAGCCTACTCTTGATGAAAATCAGCTTTTACATGCCTCTCACCATAGACAGTGAGAGACATGGTCGGCCCAGTTAGCTGGGGGACAGCAGTGACAACCCGTTGATAGTGGGGCTTGAACCCCCAACCTTGGGATAAGTAATCCAGCATATGCCCCCCTCTGCAAAACTGCTTCTACCAGCACAAAAGACAGCAAAACTTGGCCTGATGATGCCTCTTAGCAGCTGCGGGACTGCTTCAACAGGACCGATTGGGACGTGTTTGAACATCAGGACCTGGGAGTGTTCACAGACACTATGCTGGCTACATAAATAACCGTATACACACTGTCACAGTGGACAAATGCATCTGGGTTTATTCCAACCAGAAGCCCTGGATGACCCAGGCGGTCAAGCAGCTTCTCAGACAGAGAAACACCGCATTCAGGTCTGGAAATTAGGGGCAATATAGCCCGAGATAACCTGAAGAGCGGCATCAGAAAGCTAGATAATAGGAGGAGGATCGAGGACCACCTGGAAAGCAACAACAGTAGGCAGGTGTGGCAGTGAGTCGAACATCTCATCAATTTCAGGACCAACCCTGGAGCTGCTGAGGGTGACACCACACTGGACAAGAAGCTAAACCTCTTCTTTGCACGTTTTGAGGTGGAGCCACCAGGGACAGCCACACCCCACCTCAAGGACCTCAGCAGTTTAACCCTCACAGTCAAAGAAAGTGAGTTTAGGCATACACTGAGGTCTGTGAACCCAAGGAAGGCTGCTAAACTAGACTGTGTCCCTGGCCAGGTACTGAAAGACTGTGCAGATCAGCTGGCTGGAATCTTCTCCAAGATCTTCAACCAGTCGTTAGCCCTACCTACTGTCCCACCGTGTCTGAAATCCTCCACCATAGTACCCCAGCCAAAAAAATCTCACACCTTGAGCCAGAGTGACTACCGGCCAGTTGCACTCACACCAGTGGTGAAGTGCTTCGAAAATCTGGTCCGGAGTCACATTACCTGGAGAAGTGGGGGAGCTATGTCCCGATGCTCTTTGTGGATTATTGTTTGGCGTTTAACACCATTCTTCCCTACAAACTGGTGGACAAACTTGATGACTTGGGGCTTCCACAATCCACCTGCACGTGGATTAACAGCTTTCTGTCAGATCGCAGTCAGAGATTCATAGTGGGCCAACAAACATCTATGACCCTCAGCCTCAGCACTGGCTCACCACAGGGCTGTGTCCTGAGCCCCCTGCTTTACACTCTTTTCACCCACAATTGTGCCCCCGCTCACCATAGCAACACCATTGTGAAGTTTGCAGACCACACTGCGGTGGTGGGACTCATGTCAAGGGGGATGAGTCGGCTTATAGGGACGAGGTGGAGTGGCTCTCATGGTGGTGTAAGGAGAACAACCTGCTCCTCAACAGCACAAAGACCAAGGAGCTGATCTTTGACTGCAGGACGAAGAAAACAGACATTACTCCCTTTCCATCACTGGGGACTGTGTAGAGAGGGTAGCTGACTTTCAGTTTCTGGAAGTCCAGATACAGGATGGCCTGACTTGGAGCACGAACACCTCTGAGCTGCTGAAAAAGGCCCAGCAGAGACTCTACTTCCTTAGGAAAAACAACGTCACTCAGAGACTACTGGTGTCCTTCTACCGGTGCTTCAAAGAGAGCATCCTAACCTACTGCAATGGTGTATGGTTCACCAGCTGTATGGTTCTCCAGCTGCACAGTGCGCTCCAGAGGGTCATAAACATGGCCCAGAAGATGGTCGGCTGTCCTCTCCCAACACTGGAAGAACTTCACAGTTCACACTGTATTAAGAAAGCCCAAAGAATCCTTAAGGATACATCACAGTATGGACATGATCTGCTTGAACTGTTACTATCATACTAATTATATAGTAATTAGTACTTTTTTAATTGTTGAAGCTTTTGAATGTATGTATCACTGCTGCCCTTTTTTGACTGGTTAACACTTTTTAAATTTCGTTGAACATGTAAATGGTACATTGACAATATACATCTATCTATCTATTATTTTATGGCATCCCACCAATCAGAAAAAAATCTCTTAAATGAATAATAAAAGGAATTAACGTCAGACAATAGCCAAATATAAATAAAATATAGATAAAATGGATAAGTCCAGAGAATGTTCTGATCGACAGTTTTTTTTTGTAAGTAAGTTATTGTAGAAGTACAAACAATAAACTGTCTTTTTTTTGTTTTGTTTTGTTTTTTAACTGACTAATTTTCCGAACAACAGTCAAATTCTATTTATGCTTCCAGGAGAATAATATGAATATCTATTAATCAACTTCATGGTATAATCATCTGCATGGATTACTTCAATCCTGTATGTATGGATTAGACTGCTAAGTTTACTCTATTTAGCAGATGCCTTTATCCTGATTGATTTACAAGTGCTTTGTCATTTCAACTGGAAAAAAGGAATTAAGAACACCATCCAAAACATTTTGTAATTTTTTTTCATTTTGTATCATAGGTATTAACTAATGGATATAAAACAGGAAAAATCATGACAAATATCACGGCTAATAATTAAAGAATGTAAAATGCCAAAAGTTGTAATGATATGCCTTAGCTTCAACGCAAGAAGTAATGCATACCATGCTTACTGTATTAGGGAAAGGATATTTAAAGACTGGTATATGTTTTTTTTCAGCGGATGAAAACTCTGTCCCATCCCCATTTTATGTGACATTCATTTATCAGCCAAGTGTGTTTGGCAAGCCCTTTGCCTACAAGAGCTGTCCCAGTGACCACTAACCTTGGTATGTCCTGACACTCATGATGAGTGTCTGCAGAACACAGTGGGCAAGCTGGCTGCTATGTCAAGTCTTTATTGTGTACTGCCAAGGATAGGGACAGTCAGTATAATAAAACAAAGGACCCTGAAGACTCTATACCTCATCAGTGGAGAAGGAAAAGGAGTTAAACCTCTCTCCCCTTCCCCTATTTAGTCCCAATATAATCATGACATGGGGGGAAACCAGGAGAAGAACCCAGAAAGTATTGTATTGAACTGCACAACTAGATGTAAACTACAGTACAAAAATAGTAATAAAAAACTGAAGCGTAATTAAACCAATAAAATTAACAGGCCATACACGATGACCAAGTTAGACCTATCAACTTTTGTTTTAATAATTATCTATTTATCGCCATGCTTTATGTTGATGGGGCATAATCTGATATCAAAAGTAGTCTGTGGTAGAGCTCCCGAAGCTAAACAGTTACTCAAGATTCACTAAACCTCTCTTAATTTCAATACATTTAATTAATAAAGAGGGTGAGAATGGTTATACTGGGGCCATGATGTCCAAGCTTCAAAAAAAGCATGTTCTATGATTTATTACCAAAGTTTGACCAAGATTTCCATGCTTGGAGCATGACTAGGGTATAAAAACAGCGCATTAAGGTCTGCTATCCTCTGTTAAGGTCTGTTAAGCTCTACTATGCTCTACTTTGATTCCCACATTGTATCACATGCCTTCAAATCATAATAAATCATACTAATTGTGGCAAAATATTTGACAGTCAAAAATTTTCTCACAATCATCATGATTCCACCAAGTTTTCCCAAGATCTTCACAATTTCACCAAATTCCTTTAAGATCATCACGAATCGAGCCCGTGACCCCCAACACTCATTACAATTCTCTTAAATCATGGAGACCTGGACATAGTGGCCCCAGACTAAACCCAGGGTAAGGGTTACATGGATGGCATGCAGGGGCAGTGTTTAACTTGGACGTCCTCTGTTGTGCATGTATACTCAATCAAAACCTCATGCAATGAAAGTGATGTAGTATTTACATACAGTAAGCACCCAAAGCACCAACACTTTGTGATTTGGCAGTGTGAACTGTGCCAAGCGAGATCATGCTTGCCAGTGGAATAAGAGGAGAGTGGGTGCTCAGTGCCATACAGAGCAATGGAAAAGTTCAAACTTATAGTGTGAACAGTGAAGAAGTAATGATTAAAAAGTCTAGCAAATTAACAACAGTATCCAACTTAGTTTGTAGCTACATTTAAAAAAAAGTACAGGAATTCACTATGCATAGTATGAAGATGTGATGATATTAGGAGATCACAGGAGTCTATTGCCAGATCTGGAGGTTATAGGTGTAGCTCCAAACGAAGTCACAAGCTGTTTCACAGACTGTTCCAAATTAAGGTCCAACACCATATGGACAAGTAAAGTAAAAGTAAAAGTATGTTAATCACTTATAACAACTACTATATGATGTAATAGTAGCAGTAATTACAGTACACTTTGCATTTAAAGAGTATCAGTATTGGCCATCTTTACAGCATAATATAAAAAGTACTATACTTGGAAAATTTAATCCATAGATTACTTGGATTACTAGTGGGGGCTGAACCCATGTGGAACAACCATTTTTTCCCCCAGAAGTGACGTGAAGTCATTGGGCCAGGTTGCCCAGTGCAGGTAAACAATCAGCGAGCAACATTTTAGGTGAGAAAACTCCCGCATACTAAAGGCTCTTACCTTTGACTAGTTGATTTTGATGAGGCGCTGCTCCTGTACATTGCTACCCTTTGACTTTAAATGAAGGAATTCCATAGGAACAGCATCCAGTTTCAGACATAAAAGCTTCGGCTTCATGCCAAGTAGATCTGCCTCGAGGTCATGCCAATAGCAGATCGGCTTGAAGTGGTCTTCGCAGACTACCAAATTGTATTCAAAAGGAAATGTTTTCAGAGTATGGCCTCTACTGATGTTATGTTTTCTGTAATTTCTGCAGTTGTTGTTTGTGCACCCGTATGTATTTAACTCTTCCATTTTGTTGGCGACACAGCTCAGCACTGGCGGAAAATGTGTTGTCTTAGACTGGAGTCTGCTGCACGCAGCCCAGATGATAGGACAAAACAATGAATTCACATCACTACAGGGCTGGAACTGCCAATGAAGAAGGCAAGATGTCGCTGCTCATGCCCAGTAGTAAAAACAGTGTGGCAGCACTTGGCAAGAAGCATGAACTGACATTGCCTGTCATACATTTACATTTATGGCATTTTGGCAGACACCTATATCCAGAGCAACTTACATCAGTTTTACACAACTGAGCAATTGAGAGCTAACGACCTTTCTCAAGGGCCCAACAGTGGCAGCTTGGTGGTACTGAACATTGAACCCCAAACCTTCAGATCAGTAAGATGGAGCCTTAACCACTGAGCCACCACAGCCACTCATACATGATTGTTTTACAGGAATAGTATTACAAATTCTCAATCCTTTAAAACAGGAATTTATTTTGCTTTTTCTTTTCTCTTAAAAAAAATTTATTTCAAAATGGAAACGTTATGGTTAGCTCCATAAAATATAGCCCAGGAAAAGCTACATAAGTAGTCAGTTTGTGATGTTATGGATATGACTGGACAACTTTAAGCTATCAGTCAAAAAGTAAGAACACCCCTATTGTTCATTCATTCATTTTCCAAAATGCTTAATCATATTAGGGTTGTGGGGAGACTAGAGCCTATTGCAAGAGTAAACTGTCTCAGTTTGCCAGTCCATCGTAGGGCCAAAACACACACACACACACACACACACACACACACACACACACACACACACACACACACACACACCATACAAACACGACCATTCACACTGACACCTACGGACAAGTTGGAACAGACAATTAGCCTAATATGTATGTTTCTGGACAGTGTGAGGAAACTGGAGTACCAGGAGGAAACCCATGCAAGCACTGAAAGAGCATGCAAACTTAACTCAGAAATGTTCTTACAGAGCCCGGGACTTGAACCCAGGATCTTTTTGCTGTGACACGGACATGCTATGTGCAGGCTTGAAAATAGTGCCCTTCAGAAACAGATGCTATCTGATAAAAACACCCCAAGAAAACTGTAGAGTAGGACTGAAAATCTGCTTGATGTTGACATTCATCAAGCAAGGAAAATAGTGTTGACAAAACTGACTTCATGCTAATATTGAATAGAAGATTTCAACAGGAGCGGAATAAGGTTGCTACTGTGCCAAGAGGGAAACAATAATGATGATAACCATTATGCCTCCGTGCCACCCCTATTTTTCAGTTTTGTTGGAAATTAAGCAGTTCAACTTGACCTTAAAATGAACTGAAAGGTTATCAGTATGTCAGAACTACCTTAGAAGAAAAGAACAAGATGGTAGGCTTCAGATCATGGAATGTCCATAACACTCTCCAGATTTAAACCGTATCAAGCTGGTTTAGGTTGAAGTGGTCAGAAAAGTAAAGACAAAGTAACGAACAAGTGCAACACATTTGTGGAAACTTCTACAGTGTTGGAAAGAATTTACATTTTTTTGTCAACATTTTTGTTGTTGTTCTATTCTTTAATTTCAGAGAACACTGAGATATTAAAATCAATTTGTTTCAATAAAAACTGAAAAAATGGTGGTTTGATATGTAGTGTATAAAATAACTCAATAACAAAGTGGTTAAACAAGTCTTACTTAATAAGGTATGTATTGTAACACATAGCTACAGTTGAGTAACTTACTAATAATAACAATTGAAACTTAGATACCGAATTTCCCAATGGAGCGAAGTTGTGACACACTCACACATGCACACACTTGCGAGAAAATAAATGGGAAATAAGGGACTGCATTTTTAAGACTTGAATATTTGGGCAATAAATACATTATTGGCCAGCAGTGTGAAATGGAGATTAGCACGTCTTTCTCAGAAAGAAGGTCCTGGGATCGAGTCCTGGGCTCAGCAGTTTTGTGTAGAGTTTGCATGTTTTTCCTGGGCTTGTGTGGGTTACCTCTGGGTACTCCAGTTTCATACCACAGTCCAAAGACATGCACTTTAAGCTGATTGGCTGTTCCAAATTACTCCTAGGAGTGAGTGAGAATAGTGTGTGTGTGTGTGTGTGTGTGTGTGTGTGTGTGTGTGTGTGTGTGTGTGTGTGTGTGTGTGTGTTGGCCTTCTATTGGACCTTTGGATAATGAATAATGAACCGTTTAGGGTGTACCCTAAAACCTTCACCCAGCCTCCCTGTGACCTTAATATAATTAGAGGTTTCACAAATAAGTGAGTTAGTGGATGAGTGAGTAATGAGTGAAAGCTTTCATGCTTGGGGTCACTGTCCATCTGCAGTGTGAAGTGCCATTCAGTGAGTTTTGATGCGTTCAGTTGAATTCTAAACAGATAATATAGCAATATATACTTCAGAATTTATCCTGTTTTTGTCAGTACTCAAATAAAAAATCAAAATAGAATCAGTTGCACTGCCACTCTGAGATGCTTTAATTACTAAGCAGTTCCTTACCATTTCCATAGGCTTCTCTTCCAGTCATTCTATCACAAGTTAACCGGTGTATCTTGCGTCCATAGGATGTTGCTCCAGAACTATATTGTTGTTTTTCTGGCAAAATTTCATAGTGTCTTTATGGTTTTAAGGCATAACAGTCCTTACAGTCAAAAATAACTTTTTTCTTGGTCCAAAGTAAAAAATCTCCAGTATATACTGTATACTTATAGGGCAATCTAATAACAACTCTCCAACTCAGCCCAATTAATTATCCTGCACCGCGCACCTCCGCACTGACTACAAAACTTGCATACATGAAGCTAGACCTGATGTGAGGTTGGATTGTACGCCCCACTCACATCTATTTAATAAATGATGGGCTTGCATGGAAATGACTGTACACACAGTCTTCTGGGTTTTTTTCGGTTCATTTGAAAAAAATGAGACCCATTACATTTTAATTGCTTTAACTTTTATAAACTTTTATGTACTATAGAACATATCATAAGGCATCTTTTACACACACACACACACACACACACACACACACACACACACACACACACACACACACACACACATATATATATA
>JAOUQZ010000002.1:5100993-5112417 GCA_028564935.1 Neosilurus hyrtlii
AGAAACGCCCGAGCTGGGAATCAAACCCAGGACCTTCTTGCTGTGAGGCGGACGTGCTAACCACTGCGCCACCATGCTTCCGCTATAACTGTGCCAACTTATAGTAAAATCTTGTAGTCTGCAGATTTTTCAGCTTAAAATGCACTTGTCACCCTAATCCATTTATGCCTGTCGGAGGTAACCTGCCCCTGTAGTTTTTGTATTAAATCAATTATTGTGGTTTCCATACCAAAACATGCACTTTGTCACTGCTCTACAAGGGGCTTGCCAATGTTAATCTGCACCTTTTTTTTACACATTTACAGAATCTGCCATTGTGTACCCCCTACTATATTTTTGTAGTTATATTTTTGCCATTCCCTTAGAAAGGAGATTGGTCCATGCATAAGCTGGAGTGTTCTGCCATGTGTTCATATGGAGAAAACTGGTGTCCCTCAGAAACGGTGCGACTGGTCGCTAGAATCATCCTGAAGCAGGTAAGCACGAGTTTCCTGGATTATAAAACTACTACACCATATTTTGAGGTATTTTGTAGCTCCTCCCTGCAGTGGTCTGTTCACGGTGTACTTCAAAAACTTGCTGTTCTAATCAAGATTTAAAATCTTATCTCCAGCCAAAAATCCTTTTCGATCTTGTTTTTAAATCAAGTTAGACTCTCTGACAGTGGACTAAGATAATCACCCTTGGTAAGATTCTTAAAATAAGTGAAATATTCTTCAAACAATATTCTTACCAAGTGTAGTTATCTTACTGCACAGTCACATAAGCTAACTTGATTTAAGAGGATACAAACTACAATCAAGAAAAATACTCTTTAAACAATATTAATAATTTGACAGATTCTGTTCTTACATACTGTGTGTTCCAAATTATTATGCATATGAATTTGCTTTATCTGAAAAATATTTTTGCTAATTGTTACTCAGTTTTAATTTTTTTCTTTTGCAAATACATATTTGCAATATTATTTGGCAGTTTTTGAATTTTTTTTTTTGTACCAAAAATTTTTTTCGTATTTATTAGAATTGGAGTGTTCCAGATTATTATGCAAGTCATACCGAAAATTATATTTCAAATAAATATAAAGCAGAAATTTATTTTTATATCACCAAGTATTTCATTGAAAATTTCATTTTTGTTTGGTTGCCAGTTATAGCTTTCTAACTCAATACTTGACCAATTTTAATAGTGGGGTTTTTTTTTGGTAATTAATTATTTATTTGTTTGTTTATTTTTGTCCCTAATAAAAACTCTGAACAAAACAGAAGAAGTGTAGATCCCGTGTAAGATTAAAAACACTTCAGTTTGCCTTTAACCTTACTTGAGTAAATATGTTTATGGCTTTGATAACAAAGTGTTAAACAGTGCAAAACCATTCTGACGTACTGCATTAAAATAGCCTCATGCTAGATGGGAAGAAAGGGTTTGAGCAACACATGGGGTACGAAAGAGGAGGGAGAATGTTGGTGAATGGTTGCGGATGCTACACTAGAGCTAGTGTGCCAGATTGCGTGTTTGTACTTACCATCTTCCCTCTTTTTTTGTCAGAAATTCCAGACAGACTCGGTTGGAAAGACTCAGTCGGAAAGATTGTTATCCCTGAAAGAGTTTGAATCACGTAAGTGTGGTCTATTGTCATCATTATTTGCAGACCTACCAACCGTAGCAAAATGTTATGCTGTTTTCCTGTAATTTTTTTAAATAACAATTTTCTGTTAAAGTTGTTTATGTTGAATCATAAAAAAACCCTAAGAATTGGCTAGAAACGAAGTGATGTTAATTTATTCTCTGACATTCATAATCTGGACTCTGGCCAAAGCATATCTTCTGCTAGGACTTTATGGTCCTCTAATATTAGTATGGCTCTAAGATCATAATGAAGCTAAAACCTTGTTAGCAAGGAGTTGGTATTGTGACTAAAGCCTCGGTCTCACAAAGCTGGAATGATTTTATGGTAGGTGATTTTTTTTTTTAGCCTTCCGGGGATCAACCGGCATTATGCTTAAGCATTCCGGGTAGAGGAACAGCTAAATGATTTTTGGCCAGAATCGTTCAGTTGATGATACAAGCATGAAATTTGGAATGAATATACTTTGTAAATCACTATTTAAGAAAAAAGTTTAAAAATTCCAATAAAAAAAAAAAATCCAATTATGGCCCCGTTTTTTTCCAAGATGGTCATAAGCGCACCAAAAACAGCCATAATCAGAGAAAAAAAGCACTGATCTCTGTCCAGTTGCTCTGGGCAGATGAAGTAAAGCAGGACCAAACCATGATTCTACCACCATGAGGTTTTACAGATGGAAAAGGTTCTTATGCTGGAATTCAGTGTTTTCCTTTCTCCAAACTTAACGCTTCTCAACAAACTCCTATAAGTAGTCATAACAATCAGGTTTTATGGACAGATATGTAGCAATGCCGTGGAACTTATTCTTAACGTAACGCATATTTTGCGTATTATCTTGTTAAATGGCTGCCATATTGGATTCCTGAAAGGCCAGAACTGTTCTCAAGTCAGTAATGATATGGCAAAGAAACACAAAGTGTATCTCAATAATATCATTTTGGTAAGTGTGAATGGTTGTTTGAATGTTGGCCCTGTGATGGCCTGGTGAGCTGTTCAAGGTGTACCCCGCCCTCGCCGGGGTAAGTCGGTGCGAGCCTCCCCACGACCCTGATTAGGATTAAGCGGCTTAGAAAGTGAATGAATGTTATCTGCACTTTGGCTATTTATGCAACAATATGTTGACATTTTTTCATGATGAGCGTCATATGGTGGCTATCATGGAAAATGGCCACCATGTTGGAATTTCAAGTTGCTAGCACTTTTATCCTTAAAGTCTACCCAACAATGAGTTTTTCTGGCAAATTTCATGCTTATATCATCAGATGAAGGATTGTTTGGCTTATCTGCTCCACTAGGGCACATCCATCAGAATTCATTCTCTCCATTGGCTTCCTGTAGCTGCTCGCATTAGATTTAAAACACTAATGCTTGCCTACAAAGCCAAAAATGGACCTGCACCCTCCTACCTCCAAGCACTTATCACACCCCGCACAGCACCGCATTCTCTCAGATCCTCTTGCACTGCTAGACTGGTCCCTCCTACCAAGGGACAAGGAAAATGTATCTAAACTCTTCTCTGTTCTGGCTCCAAGATGGTGGAATGAACTTCCTCTGAATGGTCGTACAGCGGAGTCACTGTGTGTCTTCAAACGATGGCTGAAAACCTACCTTTTTCGGCAGTACTTAGATTAGCACTATGTTTTATACAATCTCACACACACACACACAAACTAGTTTGTCCTGACAAACTAGTATAAGAATATATTCACTGATAGTGACTTGAAAGCACTTCTGTAAGTCACTCTGGATAATAAGTGTCTGCTACATGCTGTGAATGTAAATGTCATGAGAGCTGCCTTGAGAACTGGGAGAGCATGGCTTCCGTTCACGCAAATGTGGGCATGTTGAAGTTAACCATGGGTGAAGCACCAGATTCAACCGTTGCAACCAGGAAGGCATCCCTGAGGCGTACATGGCTTACCAGCTGTTACCATTGATTTTTAGAGATGTAAAATGTACATAGAACAGTGGCTGCAATGTATGCTTCATAGTTACTGCCAGTAGACATTACAGCTGTGACATTTGCACCACAGATACTCATGTTTTTCAGGATAGTGCATATTTCCTCCCCTCATATTTTTTGCATGAGACCAACTCAAACCTGCTGGAATGACCACGGTAATCCCAGCCACGGTGCTCATGTATCAGTCGGCTATGTGAGCTTTATGCTTTATTTATTTTTCTTATGTAGATCAAGTGCTTGTTTAACTACATAGTGAAGAGGTGACACTTCAGTCTTTGTTTGGAGACAGTCAGTGATGTGTGTTATGGGGTTCTGAGCTTTTAGGCAACTAACAATAGAATGAACTGATACACTTTGTTTCACACCAGAATGATGCATCATATTGTAGGTACTGGGGAAGTGAATATCTATCTGGAAACTTTATGACTGATAACCTTTAGTCACAGGGCTGCAAATGTTAAAGTAAAATTAAAAAATAACTGTACATTTTCAAATTATGTGAGCATGCCTGGTATATTTGAATGCATTTTAGTTTGGTTCTGTGTTATTTTGTCAAGATTTGGATGAGGTAGACAATGAGAAAAACCAGATGAACGAAACTGATATCAGTGCACTCCATCACTTTTATTCGAAATATCTGGATATGCCTAGTAATGCTGCTCTTGCAGAACTCTTTGCACAGGTAAGTTACTTTACAATATTTTTTCAATTGTTTAAAGGCTCGATTTCATTTGGGCGATAACGGCTGAATGTTCAACTTTTTGTTTGTTTGTTTGTTTGTTTTTAACTTTCCTGCACTTTAAATGTTTGATCGTATGAGGTACCTCCACGTTCTGTCCTTGGACCAATAACAATAGTCACAGGTATCGTCAGCTTGATCTGCGACTATGGTTGCTGATTTTAGCCCACAAAGTCTCAGACACTCTGCAAGTGTTTGTGACTGTCTGCAACCATAGTTGGGGATAGTTAGCGATATGGTCACTACAAATAAGACATGCCAACCACTGCAGATCATTCTGTCACTGACAGTCGCCAACTCAAAAAAATCATGGGCAGTCACCAAAGAATCGCCCAAATGAGATCAGGCCTTAAGGGAAATTTAGCAAAACGGCACTTTCTCTTACTTTGCATATTTAAACAGTTCATGTATATTGTGATGCTGGGTTTAACATGTTAGCCCAAAACCATGTAAACGAATATAAATCAAATACCCATGTAAATTAAGATATAAGCACAGTGAGTTGTAATCACACCAGAAAACAGTAATACTTGAAGTAAAATGAAAGGCAAGCCTTCTAAACTCCTGTTACACATGAACATTCGGATTTTACTTGTCACATGCAAAATCATACACAGTACAACAGGTGGTGAAATGCTTATTACAACTATCCTATATTTGAAGAAGAATAAAAACTATCAGTATCAAGAAGAAGAATAAAAGATCGTTAACTATTTGGGGGGAAAAGCAAATCAAATATTGATGTATGTATTTGTGTGTGTGTGTATACACATACACATGTGAATATTTTTCATTATCAAATGGTTTTTACGTACATTTTCAAAGATGCTACATGGTAAAATCCGTTTGATAGCTTGCATAACCAGTTTAGAAAGACTGCTGTTTCATTTTCACGAGAGTGTGAAATCCTTAGAATAGGATGTGAATTCCCCAATTCATATAAGGCAAATAAATGCAAAAATAACAGTATTTAGATATTAGTAGATATAAAGTAGGGAACTTCTGAATAAAATAAAACTAGGCACTTCTACAATTCATATGCAATTCTGTATATACATTAAGACAAGTGTGTGCTCAAGCATAAAAGAGAATGAATACCGCACAAAGTATTCATATGCTAATTAGAGGAGACAAGAATTAAGAATTATTCACCGAAGGTGAGGTAGATGTCACTGAATACTGCAGTAAGTAGAACATACTTCATAATTCAAAGTTTTAGTATATACTATGCAGAAACATAAGGAAAAACAAACTAAAATGAGATTTTTAAAAAATGTATTTTGACCATGACCTAGTCAGCTTCCTTTTAAACTCCTTCAAAATATGTATATACTAAATGGAAATGTAAGAAAACCATCCATCATACTCAGTTCAAATTTTAGAATATACTGCACAGAAAAACAAATGATCGAAAGAGATGTAGTGGAAATTTAGTACATTTCCTTGGGAGAGAAATTAATTGTATTATCTTTGCAAAGTGATACCCGTCATACACCCACATAGGCAAATGTATGAGTAACGTACTTCTCTTAATCCCCATATATACCCAGCTGGTTCATCGATTCTGGTCCATAAGCAAGTTCTGGGGTGACTGTGCACTGTTCTTTTATTGGTTAGGCAAGGCACGCCTAACCAATCATTGTCCAGGAGCAGCGCGTCCTATGGATTAGAGCGTATTAGACAGCAATATGACAATTCATTTCGCAACATGTACCCAAACCCGAATCTAAAACTTTGTGTCTTCTTCTCATCATGAGGAACAATGTATGCGCATGTTGCTGAGTAGTCAGAGAAAAACATTTCTCTCAGGGTGAGTATCTTTTTCTGATTACACCATCACTTTTCACTCACATCGGCCAGATATACAGTATAGAAAGAAAGTTGCAAGCAGTCATTTAGGCTTGATCTTCTGTTTCTTTGTCAGATTCTAATTCTGGGTTGTAGTTTAGGGTTAGGAGGGGTCTTGTTTTGGGGGTTGTCAGGTATGTAGAAGCAGCAGGTGTACAATATCTTTCACTCATTTCTTGTAGGAATATATCATGGGCCAACAGGTTTTGTCTTTATTGTCAACAATGTGTAGGCCAGACTGTTTATTTAATTCAGTGCCGCAGCAGTTCCTCATACAACATACAGTGTAACACGGCTATTTGGCCACACTTGTGTGCAGGTTTCTGTTTCAGCAGTTGGGACACATTGTGTGGAACTAGGAGGGATAATTCACTGTATCCCACAATATCTTATGAAGCATTAACAGCCTTTTTTGCTGCCACAACTGCTCTAAGACATTGGAAGTCCCGCTGCGACGAAGTTTACCCTTTAATTATTTCATTTAAATAATTAAATCCCGTGGTGAAGAGGTAGTTAATCCAAAAGGCAAAGCTCTCAATTTACCGATCGATCTATGTTCCAACCCTCACCTATGGTCAGGAGCTTTGGGTAGTGACCGATACAGTGAGATCACAGATACAAGTGGCTGAAATGAGCTTCCTTCGCATGGTGGCAGGGCTCTTCCTTAGAGATAGGGTGAGAAGCTCGGCCTTCCAGGAGGAGCTCGCAGTAGAACCGCTGCTCCTCCACGTTGAGAGGAGCCAGTTGAAGTGGATCAGGCATCTAATTAGATTGCCTACCAAATGCTTTTCTGGTGTGGTGCTTTGGGCATGTCCAACCGGGAAGAGACCCCAGGGCCGACCCAGAAAACTCTGGAGGGACTATGTCTCTCAGCTAGTCTGAGAACACCTCGGTGTCCCCTGGAAGAGCTAGAGGAAGTGGCTGGGGAGAGGGGCATCTGGACCTCACTGCTTAGCCTGCTGCCCCCTCGACCTGACCCCGGATCAAGCTGGAGAAGATGCCTGGTGACTTGTCTTTAGCACTTTTCTCATCTTTTCTGATTACAGCGGATCAGAAAAGCACAAACATTGCACTCAATTTAAACTGAACACATACATAATTCTGGTCTTCTCACATTACACTAGTCTCATAAAGGTGTTCATGTGCATATCCATTATAACTTTAAAATTTTCCACTACAGATACTAAGCAATTATTGTATGAGGCAAAGTATGAAATTACAGATTATTCATTCAAGGGGTTATTTACCGAGGCTGAATAATTCTGTGTCATACGAATTCTATAATTCTCCTAGCAAAAACATAAATTATTGGCACAGACTACGTAATTTACATAGGATTCCATAGGGTTCCCAAATTGACTTTGGGAAGCCATTCGAAAAACATACGGTAGCCTGATTTATCCACCATCTAGCTGATGGTTATGCTGAAGAATTATGATGTAGTCCTTTATTGAATTCAATTTGTTTAACCATGTTTACTCACCGTTTCTTCTTCAAACATACCTTTGTTTCTGACCACAAACCAAACATGTCCTCTTAATTTAACCAAAGTGGCTATAACTCCCAGTAAACTGATAATGTTTTATGCAAAGTCTGCGGTTGTTTAAAAAAAAAAGGTTCAAAAAACATTTCTGAGTTGCATAAATCTACTCTTGTCCTTCACTGATCTGTAGCAAGTCAAACACCACTGAGTGCTGTCTAACAATCCATTTTAATGTCGGCACAGTGAAGCCATTCAATAGTTCGGAGACTTTATTTGGAGATGGAGACTGTTCTTCTTAACATATTTCACTTGCACTTCTTCCTTTTGTCAAAGGATCATCCCTTTTCATCTGTTATTGTCAGCAAAAAAGCACCAAAAACAGTACAAGTTGAGGTGTTTTATTATTGAATTGATTTATCTCATTGAAGTTTTCAGTGAAGAGCCAGTTTAAGTTCATGGGCACAAGTGTCAGTACTCAAGAGAATTTTGATGCATGGCTTCCTTGTATCTTCTGGAATGGTAGGTCAGAACAATGCAGGGTTTAATAAGTGTCTTCAGGGAGGATGGGGCTGCTCTGGTTTTGTTTTTTACAGACAGCTAGAGGAAATCAATATAAGTAACACAGTGATGAAACAATGTTGGAGAACTTTAAGAGTTTACAACCGTGTCTTGCAGCTAGGATTAGGGTAAACTGTAGTAGTCTAATAGTCTTTGCCACAATGTCAGTTATAAAAAGCACTTTACAAATAAAACTGAATTGAAAAAGAAGTAATTTCTTCAGTGACCTCCATCAAACCTGAGGTGAATAGTTGGTTTAGTATACACTACACAGGAGCAAAAGCTAAAAAGCACACTGAAACTAGATTATAATTTAATTCTTACATTTTTAATATCATGACAGCAAAAAAAAAAAGAGCTGCACGCGTGAGCAGGGGTATATTAACAGCGTCTTTTTAACTCTCTAAGAGCTTTAGTAAGTACTATGCAAAACCATAAATAAAAACACAGTGAGACAATTGTTTGTTTTTACATATTTTAACCACTGCAGAGGCAGGTCAGGTGAGCTCTAAGGCTATGTTTATAGCCTACCTATTCAGAATGTACTATGTATTACACCGGAATGCAAGCAAAGCACACTCTGTAAAGGTTTTTATTTTCATTCAGAGTTTTAATATGTACTATGTGGATACAGAAGAAAACAAGCACTTAAGCAAGATTTTTATCGCATATTTTTCCATTTTAAAGCAACTGCTTTAATGAGGCCACCTTGTCCCAAGTGACCGTGACAAACCATAAGTGGTGTTTTTATTCAAATATTATCTACCTGGGATACTATTTTATAATCCTGAAATAGCGGATCAATCGGATTGTTACACTTCCATGTAGAATATAATAAAGGTTAGTTAGTGAAGGTTATTACTATAGGCCTTGTTAGTCCCTTAGTTCTTGTTCTACTTATCTATGAGGATATGGAGACTTCAAGGCATTTCTGTTAGTAATGCTGGGAAAAAAAGACGTCTTCTATATGCTGTCAATGTGAAAACATCTTATGGTGAAACTTAATTGATTGGACATGCATGTACTGCCACACTCTCTTGCATAAATTTCTGGACTCCGAGCTAATCTCTGTAATTTAAATATGATGCTGGGTTGCATGTCTGAAGCCTAAACTGTGTTTTATTTGACTTGTATAAGACTGCTTTAGATGCAGAAAATATATGAGGAAAGGAAATGTATTTAATAATTGCATTCCACAGTATTGGGCTTAGTAAAGGCCTGATATGAGCATGGGTACAGACTGTTCAGGAAATCAATTTTACTCTGTCACAGGTGAACTGTAATGGTTTTACCATTGAAGATGAGGAGTTGTCTCATTTGGGCTCTGCAGTCTTTCCAGAGTGAGCAGGATGTTATGCTCTCTCTCTCTCTCTCGCTCTCTCTCTCTCTCCCTCTCTCTCTCTTTCTTTCTCTTTCTCTTTCTTTCTCTTTCTCTCTCTCACTCACACACACAATTTATTAGTATCAGTATATTAATGTTTTGTTGTTATCAATGAAATTTGTCCCTGATGTCTTTTTGTGTTGCAGTGTTGCTTTGATGAATCACAGCTGTAATCCAAATGTGATAGTGACTTATAAAGGTACAGTAGCAGAGGTCCGAGCTATTCAGAAAATCAGCCCTGGAGAGGAGGTGAGAATGATTCTTTTCAAGGGTTGATTGCTTGTGCTACAGTATAGTGCTCAGTGGCTCGTTACACTGTATTAACCCCCTCTTTATGAACAGATTTTCAACAGTTATATTGACCTTCTATATTCCACTGAGGACAGGAATGAAAGGTTGAAGGATTCATACTTCTTTACTTGTGACTGCACAGAATGCACCACCAAATCAAAGGTGATTTTTCTTTATATATAAGAGACACAGAATGATATAAGTTATAGCACCCTGCATCCTGACGATGGTGTATTACTTTAGGCTTTAAGCACCTAAGTAGTTTGCTAGTGGAATAATTTGGGTAAATCCCCGTGGAATGTCCCATGTAATGTGGCAAAAATAGGGCAGTGGTGGCTTAGTGGTTAAGGCGATGGGTTATTGTAACTCGCTCTGGATAAGAGCATGCAATAAATGTAATGGTATAGGCCCCCTAGTGGACTCTGTATCTCTCTTTCACAATGATAATCACTTATTTATTGACCTACTCAGTCTGTGATGCTACCACCATGGGACATCTTGCCTGCAAGTCTTCACACACTGCCTCTAGTTCTGCTTTACTCTACTCTAAGTTTCCTGACAGTATGCATATTAATATACTGCAGGACGCCAAAAGGCAAGAAGCAAGTAGTAATGTCTGCAAATGCAATGAGCAAATATTTCAAACAAACAGCCATGCTTGATATTTAATTAATTTCATATTCCAAATGGCTTTAGACTTGACTATGGTTGAAGGGAGGCAAGAGCCCATTCCAGCCAGTTCTGGATGAAGGCAAACTGCCAGACAATTGCAGGGCAACATACACATACGCAACCATTCACACTCACACTTGGGGCAATCAAGAATATCCAGTAAGCCTAATGTGCATGTCTTTGGACTGTGGGAGGAAACCAGAGGACCTGGAGGAAACCAATGCAAGCGTGGGTCATTATTATGTCATTATAGATTCAAAGTTCCTTTAAAATTTATATTGCTTTTGTTTATATGTGATTTTAAGGAATAATGTTTTGAGTAATAATTTTGTTGACTCAGAATACAAATTTTCTTCTCAAAATACTAATTTTCAGTCCATTGGTCTTTTTTGGTAGGGGCGATTATTGTTTTTTCTTTTTTAAAAAAAACTAAACTTTTTTTTAGCCCTCTTCAAATCAAATTCAAATTTATTTGTCACGTACAAAAATATTACACAGTACAATATGTAGTGAAATGCTTGTTGACTGTCCTAAAAATTGAAGAATAAAAACTATCAATATCAAGAAGAAAGGAACAATAACTATAACTATTTAAATGACTTTATAGTTAAAGGTCAATATAAATATGAAGATATAAAATAAAATAGAATATAGGATACAAAAATATATAAAATGAAATATAGATGCAGTATAAATGCAATATAATGAAATATAAATGCAGTGGCGATCTTACAAGTAATACTGTCTGTAAAGTGTCATGTGTCTGTAAAGTGTCAAGTGTCGGTGTGCAACAATCAGAATGAGGTGGAAAGTCTACAAAGTCCAGGTACCAGTGTTCTGGTTCAGGGCCCGAACGGCCTGC
>JAOUQZ010000002.1:5161213-5176071 GCA_028564935.1 Neosilurus hyrtlii
ATTTTGGACCGTTCGGCTGAAGTAAGGGTAGGTCTTATTATCGGGATAGGTCTTATTATCGGGGAAACACGGTACATGCCTTTCACCATAGACAGTGAGAGACATGTCCGGCCTTTGATAACCCAGTTAGCTGCACCGGGGGGACAGCACTGAGAACCCGTTGATAGTGGGGCTTGAACCCCCGACCTTGGGATCCGTAATCCAGCACCTTACCACCAGGCCACCATTGCCCCTCTATCGCAGATGTCTACTGAAAATTTTTAAATATCTAATGCCCAATTATAATTGCAGATGAATCAGTTTTGACTTATAAACACATTGAAAGAGAAGTATAAATATTTAATAAAAGTTAGGATAAAAATTTTACCAATAAAACTAATGTCCAGACTTGCAACAGTGTGAAAATCATCTGTCTCCTAGACATATAAAAAATACTAATAATATTAATACTACTGTTACTACTACTACTAATAATCATCATCATCATCATCATCATCATTATTATTATTATTATTATTATATCCAAATAATATTACATCATTTACGAAACAAAATTCAATAACACAAAGTTTGCTCAGACACCCTCATCCTTATAATGTGTCAAAATCATCCCTCTGTAAATCTTCTTAAATTGTTTTATGTTGTTCCAGAGTTTAACACCACAGACTGATATGCAGAAATATTTTCTGGTTGTTATTATTTTTACAGTATTGACACAAAATAATCCCTGTAAGTTGTAACTGCCTTTTATTTTTGCAAACAAGTTTGAATAGTTGTTGGAAGTTTTTTGGTTATTTTTGGCTTTAAACATGAGTTGTCTTCTTCGATATTCAACCTGATCCATAATTTTGAATATGTTAGACTGCAAGAACAATGAATTTGTGTGATCTCTATAACCGTCTTTGTGAATAATTCTTATTGCTCTTTTTTGTAGAATAATTAGTGACTGTAGTGTGGTTTTATAATTATTCCCCCAAACCTCTGTACTGTAACTGAAATATGGTGAAACCAGTGACCTGTAAAGAATGAAAAGTGAGTTGTGATCCAATACATGTTTTTCTTTGCTGAGAACTGTAATCGTTTTTGATATTTTTAAATTTACATGTTTTATATGTTGTTTTTAGTTTATTTTATCATCACCCCAACAAATTTAATTTCATTGACTCTATCAGTATCAGTTCCACCTATTTGTATTTTTACTTGCATGGTTAATTTAGAGTTTGCTTAAGTTTAATGATAATCTGTTTGTCAGACCACAACTTCAGTTTTCTACTAATTTACATAAATTCCATCTTCCCCTGCGCAAAATAAGTTTGTATCATTAGCAAATTAAAGCAGTTTTAGCATTTTTGAGACTTTACAAGTCATTAAAGTCATTAATATACAAAATAAACCGTTTTGGGCCCAACACTGGTCCCTGGGGGACACCACAAACAATGTCCAAACATAAACAGCACCATTTTCCCAAACTCTTTTATCCACTGTAACTTATACACTGCAACTGCAATGTAATTTTTTTGATCAGTGGAATGTGTTATGTCCTCTTTTGTTGTTGTTGGAGCAGTAAACAATTAGTGTCACGCTTTAAAAATGGAAAAACATAAATACCTTGCTTTCACTGTTAAACAGCCAATGTGCACCAGGAGATACTACAGATTTCCGCTCTGTTTATTGCCTTAATAAAACAACATATACTGTGAGATACAAGTCATAATATCAAAAATAGACAAAATATTTAAAAAATAATAATGGGAATGTTTTTGGGGGCAGCCGCGGCCTAATGGTTAGAGAAGAGAATTTGTGAGCCAAAGGTCACTGGTTTGATTCCCGAACCAGCAGGAAAAATGGGTGGTGTTGGGGACAGTGAGCTACACTTTCCTTACCTCCACCATCATTGCTGAAGTGCCCTTGAGCAAGGCACCTATCCCACAACTACCCAACTGTGCTCACTGTTTGTGTATGTGTGTGTGCTCACTTTGGATGGGTTAAATACAGAGAAAAAAAACAATAATACCATTAAATGATTTTTTTACAATTTGTTTTCCACTTGTGCCTGTTTAAGTGTTAATTTGCTTTCATACTGTACACTAAAACATTGAAAGAGTGTGATTTTTTTTTTTAGCTACACAGTGCTGATGCATGGAGCCTACCTAACTTGTTGCTGTATTGGTTAAAATACATTACAAATAAATACATTCTATATATGATTTTAGTTAGCTTTCTTTAAATTCTAGTATAGTGTAGTGAGGCTTATTTGCACAGGCTTGACATTCCATCACAGGTACTATATATAGGTATATAGCGATATCCATCCTGTCTTCATCAAATAATTGTTAATCATAACAATGTTCATTATAGTTTAAAATATTCTATAGTTGTCAGCATTTATAAACTGGGAGTGTGTGTTTTGTGAAAGAAGTTAAACAGACCTTGTACCAAAGTAGAAACTGTGTTTTAAAGGAATTATTTACATAGCTTTCTTTACTGTTTTTGTTTGTTTGTTTGTTTTGTTCATTTAGACACAGCAATATGAAGAGGAGAAAAGGACACTCAATAAAGAGATCACCGTACTCAATAATCATTTAATGGAGGCCAAAATCACTATTAATAAGCTAAAAGAAGACAATGTAAGTATTTTTATAATTAATCAAATTAATAATTCTAGTTTATAAAAATGCGGCAAACACATTTGTATTGTCTTCACTAGACTTGAAGCAGCATGAACATTATTTGGATGAAGAATTTTGTCTATGAGGAATTGAAACATTATCAGGGGCCTCAAATAATCCAAAAAAACAACAAATTGGTGTTCACCAAAGAAAGAGGAAAAGGCCATTTTTTTCTTTGGATATGGTAACCAAGGGAATGTGGCAATATCCCTTTATTTAATCCAGTGTCGTACAAAACCAGTCAAGCAGTTTATTAATGCATGCCATTGAATAAGCATCAAATTTAGACATTGAGTTGACAGACTTGGGCACCAAGACCACCGGGATGCTACAGTCACTGTGTGACATTTCCCCCATGTCAATCATGGTCTTAAGTTCAACCCAGACCACATTGTTGTTGTGTTTTGGGAGTCTATGCAGGCACCTGCACACCAGGAGGGATCTCAGTTAATGTTCTATGAGATCAGTATTACCTGGTAGAGGTGAGAATAATTCTGCAAATCCCTCCTATAACTGTGCGGCCTGTGCTGTCTGAAAGAGTGAGAGGTGGTGTCCACAGGGAACTGGGGAAAATTTGGCCACATTTCTACTAATCTCTGGTTTCAGCCATGTCTTCTTCTGAACCACCATTGTCAGAAGCACAGGAAACTCGTCTCTCCACAATTTCAGAAGACTAAGTTATATAATAGTAATATTTTGGTGTTATATTTGACATGCATCACTTCTATCGGTGTGCTTAACCTCATAGATGAGGCCCCCCCTCACCTCAATTCAGTTTTCTGATTCCCCAAGTTCCCTGCCACAATATTAAAACATGGGAAGCTTATACATGGAAAAGCATTTTAGCATCTGTTTTCCCAACAACTATGTTGTCTCTTCCTGTGTGCAAGTGTTCTGCATCATTGGGTACAGCATATCTTTAATAATACAAAATACATGGAAAGTTTAGGGTGAAGGTTTTAAACATCCATTACCTTCGCTTGCCCAAGACCTTGCCTCAGAACCTCATCTCATGACATCAGGAATTTCCCTACAGAAAAGAGAAGGGCAGATCCCTCACTTGTTTCAGTGTGTCCCTAATGTGGTGATATACTGTACATGGCGCTGCGACTGCCTCCCTAGCTAATGTTGTGCTGGAAGATCCCAGTGCTTTATATGTGCAGGCCCACTCACCAAACTATGCTTTGATAAGGTTTGAATGGTTGATGGAGACAAGGTTGATTCTATTGTCATTACAGAGTTTTATGTGTGAAACTCATTTGATCAATGGTATTAATATAAATATAAACTATATTATATTAAATATAAATTATATAAATTGTTTCTAGCAATTAGCTATGCCACATACACCAGGAGCAAAAGAGTTGTCTGATTTTCAAAGAAGGCATATTGTAGCTCAATCTGATGGTGGACTTATTCAGCATCAGACTGTACAAAATCTTGGGATACTTCTTGCCACAGTCAACAGAGTTACTGTACAATTAATAAATTTAAAAAATGAATTAATTAAAAAAAAATTCATGGTGACAGTGTAATAGTAAAAATATAGTTGTCTTTCACCCATCCCAACTACCAGGAGTGGTGAGAAATCCCTGGATACTCCTTATGTGTGACACACAAAGTGACATTATGACAGTATACTGCCTAATAACAATTGTCATGCTACCATAATTCCCTTTCTTCTTCATGCTTCATACATGCTAGTTCTTATGCAAATTTCAGAGATGGCACTCACTGCAGTGCTCAACCTTTTGTTAAAGGCTGGGTTTGAATTCCTTTTTGGGTTTTCCACACTATCTATCCTTTTGACTCTCTTTCTAGCACCATAGGAGTTATTGAGATTTTATTAGGAATGTCAGCCCTCCTGGCCTGTCGATTTGTAGCTGGTATTATCCTACTTGCCAGTCAAGTTCTGATGTATGGAATAAATTTAAGCAAGTTCAGATGTCAAGCGCCTAATGCTATGCCCCAAATACCACCAATAGAGTAAGGGCTGCAAGCTTTCACAAACAGTGCCTCATCAGAGACTGCCTCTGTAGATGCCTCCCTCACCTGTTTAGTGTGTTGCCACAAAGGCATAGTATACTTTGTCAATATACCAATCCCAATTATACATGCTGTCATGACAGTGTTCAATCACAATAGAGTGCCATCTGTACCTAGAACACTAGATCTTCACACAAATCTTACCAGTCGATAAAGAGAACCAAATTTAAACAAATAAGATAAAAATATTATGCTTGATCATTTACATACTGAAAAAAAAAATCTTAAAATACTAGTGATACCACTGGAGCAGCCAGTCAATCAGAACTAAAGCTGTTTCCAACCTTTCACAGTCACTGGAAAGCTATGGCAGCATAAGGCACAGAAAACTACTGCCATTGCTTAGTGGAGATTGCTTTATTTTACTTTATTACCGAGACTATCAAACAATGTCATGGTATGTTGGTGGTACCTGCGCAAGATGAACATTTTTTTTTTTAACATCATAGCAACATGTTCCTTGAGGAAGGCCCTTAACTCTTAATTGCTCAGTAGAATTAGGAAAGTGATTATAAATGTAAGTCACTCTGGAGAGGAGAGCCTGCCAAATGCCGTGAACATAAACGTAAATAGATGTTAAACATCACACTGCTCAGTGACCAGTCAGAACTGCATATTTCATAAACCCAGAATTAAGTTTGTATTGAATATTCCAAGAAAGTGCTGTTGCTAGGACACCATACTGACATGAGGCTTTCTCACAGGACCTATACAAGAAGGACTACAACAGAGCAGCTCAACTCCTGCAGTGTGGAAAATCCCATTACAGAGAACATAAGCATTCCAAGGTAATTAAATAAAACTTTTTGCTCTATTCTTCAACAAACCTGCCTAACAAGACACAATATAGGCTTTCACAATAAGCTTACTTGACACAGGTATTATGCCAACAAGGTTTTTTTAAGGTCACTCCAAGTTATAATAATAAATTAGATCAATGAGCAGGAGTTGTTTTAGGCTTACATGTATTTCCTTAACGGAGAGGAAAACTGTTCTAATAGTTGCCCTGACTACCAGAAAATTAAGTATGCATTTTGTACCTATTAAGTATATTTTTTACATGACAACATTTTATCCTTAAATAATTACAGTTGGGTCCATAAGTATTTTTACAATTTTTGTAATAACACCACCACACTTTACATAGATTTGGAGCTGTAATTAAAGTGGGTTAACAAAATCGTTGCATAAATTAAATGGGAGATAAATGTCTCAAATTGATCCCAAGTGTTGAATTTTCCTTCAGCAGCTGTTTATAGGAACTCTTAATGTGTTCTAAAGGCATGTCAACAGAAGTAAAGGTAAAACACACACACATACAGACACATACACACCTTTCAGGGAGGGAGGGAGGCCACATCAAGAATATGGTACATTCCTATAAAGAAGTAATAAACTGGTGAGCTCAATAACACCAAAATACCTGGAAAACCATGTAAAACAATTCAACTGGATGATAGTATAATTATTTTTTAGTAAAGAAAAACCCATTCATAACATCTAGTCTAGTAATGAACACTCATTGTATGCTTATGAATTTCAAAGTCTACAATCATGAGACACCTTCTTAACTCTTAATACAGAGGGTTTAATTCAAAATGCAAACCACTGGTGGCATTCAAGAAAAGTAAGGCCAGATTACACTTTGTATGAAAGCCTGCCCAGTGGAAGAAATGTTTGGGATTTTTTTTCTTTTTGGCCAGATGAAACAGACATACTTGTATAAGTATGATGGGAAGAATATAGTGGAGGAAAGGAAGGGCTCATCATCTGTCAAGCATGGTGAACATGGGCATGTATGGGCTGCCAGTCAAAATGGGTCACTGATGTTTATTGATGTGACTGCTGAAGTAGGGTGAATTCTGTGGTGTACAGAGATATACTTTCTCTGTGAAAAAAAAATGAATGTTTAGTAAGGTGTTCATTTGACTGAGCATGCTTTTCACTGAAGACAAAACTGAAGGAAGAAAGACCCACAAACAAGCAGCAATTGAAGGCAGTTACAGTAATGGCCTGGCAAAGCATATAAAGGGAAATTACATTTGATGTTCATGGATTCAGACTACAGGCAGTTATTGCCTGTAATGGAGTATTTTTGCAGTTACATTTGAGCATGTGAAAATGGATGGACTCTTTAAAAATGTCAAAATTCCTAAAAGGTTAATGAAATGTTTTTGTTAATTCCCTTGACTTAAATATGATTAAAATACACCTTGATCTTGACTGCTCCAATCCATTATCTGGTGGTGTACAGAGACAACATTACAAAATAAAAGTGACACTGTCTGAATACTTATGGACCTCAGTGTATATTACACCAAGGAGTAAGCATGCTGATGTAATTTAAATATTAGAAACTGCCTATAGACTTGGTACTAGGTTTGATGAAAATGAAACATAGATGTACTGATCTACCCGAGAGGCAAAACAGAATGAATTTCTGAAAGGCAAACTTATGTAGAACTTATTTTTCTGTAAGCCAGCAGAAAGTTGACAGCGAGGAACAACTTCAAATTTGGACAGCAACAGGTTTGGAAAACAGAGTGGGAAACTGTGGAAAATGTACAAGCACCATTAGAAAGATGTGGCAGGTACAAATAGATCCATAAGTATATGCATTTGTGAGCCAAGATACAGCTTGTATATAATAAATTAACATAATAACATTAATTGTCAGTTAGTAGAATATTATACTAGAAGGTGAAATGATGGCTCAGTGGTAAGCCCTGTTCTCTCACAGCAAGAAGGTTCAGGGCCTTTCTATGTGTAGTTTACATGTTTTGACAGTGCTTGCGTGGGTTTACTCCAGTTTCCGTCAACAGATGATTTATTTACCTTGCCTTTCACCCGATGCCAGCTGTGGCTCCAAATTCCCCTGTAACACCTAGTCTTGGAGTACCCACTGCCTTGCATATTTTAGTGTTTTTCTACTTATGTTCACACCTAACTAACTAGCTAATTAACAGCCCTTCATGACTTGAAGTGGGTGTGACAGAGCAGAGAAAGCATTAAATGTGCGAGAGAGAGGACCTATAGGACCAGGCTTGGGAACCTTCAATAATGGACATATGGATGCAATGTACCAGAAACTGTTTTGACATCCAGCATAAATAGTCTGGCAAACTCATGGAAATTGCTACTGGTCTGCATGGACCAGTAGCCCTGAATCACTACTGGTCCATACAAATTGCAACTTTTCCGTAAATGTAAGTTTTTTCGGGGGCAAAAAAGCGCATTAAAAATGGTTCAAATTGTCTGACAAAGGTGTGACACGTGGTTCTGTGTGTACACTCTTCATAATCATTCTTAATAATTAACAAGTGTCCTCCAGCATCAGCATCCCACACAAATAATTGCGCAAAACACCAACTTTAATAATATGCCGGACTTTGCTCAGTGTAGCAGCCAGTAGTCTTAAGAAGAACCACCGTGGGGAGTGTGTGTTTATTTGTCTCAAGTCTTTCAAACACCCTGAAAATTATAAAAATTAAATAGATCTTGTTTTTTTGCTGCTTCCTAAACAAATATGTCAACAAAAACATGAATTTACAGCACAGTACGTTCACCCAAAAACTATGCCATTGTGGATATACAAGCATGTAGTTTAGACCTTCAACACCTTACAGAATAACATAATAAGCACTCAAACAATTTAAGTTTAACAGAAATCTCTTTCTACTACAAATAGCGCTAAATACCTGCTTTGCTTATCCATGGGTTGCAGCTCTATAGACGGCTATCTGGCACGCTAGCTATCAGAAAACTCCTCAGATCGCCTATTCACATGAGCTAAACATAAGAAGACATATTCGCTAACTGTACACAGCTCCACATTCAATATGCTGTGTTTATAACTAGTAATATAATTCATAACATACCATGGTAATATAAACAAAGTATGTGGAAACGTTGATGAAAATGCTACTGATTCTGATGCGCTGCATCCCTCGTAAGCACCCTGGAACACCAATAACAACCTGTCTAATGACGTCACTTGGTGTCACACTTTTTTTCTTTTTTCTTGTAAGTAGAGAAGGCCCTTAATGAAACCTATGCTGATAGTATAAAACGGACCAGTGGATATCAGGTCCACTCACCCGGTAGGAGTTTCACTCGCATTTGGCGAGCGGGCGAGTGTCCATTTGCCACACTGAGCATGCATATCCATACTGACAATTCAGACACTCAGAATCTCTAACTTAATTACTGATAAAATATTTCATTTAATTTCAGATGTTTATTGGCAGTTATACAGCTTTATTTCTTAACTGATTGCTTTTGAATGTTACTTATTTAACCCATCTGACTGCTGTGTAGCCAATTTGATTACTACTAGTAAAGTTTAGAATTTAGAAGTTTAGAATCCATTTTGTCTTCCTAATTTTCTATACACCTCTCTCAGCTGCCTATTGACTTTCAAGAGACAGCAAGTTCTTATATGGAAAATCATGTGCATGAGAGGGACAAGGACCTGTGCCACTCACCTTATTCTGATGCTGCACCCACGATCCTTGCTAATGTATTAGAGAATCCTGAGCCAGGTAGTAGCTGCCCCGTCACATGCTCACCTAGCCCACGGCCTCAAGACCCAGATTTTGTGGTAAAGAATGAAATGAACAGTGTTGATACTTTCCAACGCCATGTTGTATGCAAATCTTCTGACCTATACTGCAGTGACACAGCACTATATTGTCCCATGGATGATAGGCGACAGGATCGCTGGCAGGGGTGTCAGAAGAGTGTGGGCCTCCAGAGAAGGCACACTAGCATTCTCCAACCACAGAAATCCACAGACGGCAACCAGGAGGAATACAACTTCCACTCTCAGTACACCCACAATGATGTGGCTCTTAATGAATTTGCAGCAGGATCCACACCTACCTCTAGCTCCTACTCTAGCTTTAGTGTGGCTTCAGATGAGAAGGGCGTTGCTCCCAGCAGCACCCTTTCCTCCTCTCACCTGGCTCTATACATGGACTGGCAGGATGGCGATTATGACTGTAAGAGTTTACCCTCATATGGCAAAGACAGTCCCAGGTATCCCAAGATGCATAGCTTCCAACATGTGACCTCAAGCCCAAAAAAGGGCAATTCCCCAGCCTATATGCGGACAGCGTCCTGTTACAGTGAGCCATACCATTTGCCACGGCTCACTTCCTCCCACAGCATTGGCTCACCAGAAGTGCCAAAAGACAGTTGCAGCAGCATTACTGAGGAAGAGCTAATGGGCCGCTGGAGGCATTTAAGTGTAGAGGACATCAACAGTTTTTCATATCAGAATCCATGTGTTTCCCCTTACAGTTTCTCTGACCAGCACTTTGCAGTTGGCCCTTCCAAGGTAAAATTAGGACCCCTATACAGCACTGACCATGAAGGAGTCAACACCTTCCACACAGGTATGCTGGATTCCTGCTTCTCCAACTCCCCTGGCTTCAGCTTGGCACCAAGCACTAAGCACAGTTTGGGCTTGTTTGAGTCAGAAAAAGGACCAAAGTATCAGTTAAATAAACGCATCCAAGAGTCTAAGAGCAGTCTCTTCCTTGCTGGAATCTCAAAAGACAATGAGAGCACTGTGAACAAAGAATATGTAGATTTAGGCCCCAACAGCTCAGCTGAATTATTACATCAAACTCCAATGGAGGCTTCCAATCAGCAGCATTACGAGCATCAAAATCCAGAGCAACACAGGAAGACCTCTCCACAGCACCAAAAGTTTTCAAGCACAGGACTCTCCAGAAAAGACAGTCTCACCAAAGCTCAACTCTATGGAACACTGCTTAACTGATGCATTTGTGTTTAACTGAAGTCTCACCACTGACTTGCCTGGATGCATTTTGGAGAAGGGCCTTAGCTTTAGGGAGGGGTAAGTGGTTGGCTTTAAAATTGTTTGAAAGCAAAAGAGAGTGTTGTTTAAAGTGTTAAGATTTGAAATACCTCATTCCAAGGTCATTATATTGTATAATACTAATATTAATAATAGAGATTAGGTTTCACATATACATTCCATACTCACTTCAAATAGTTTAAACATTTATGCTACTAACTGGCTCATACATGCTTCTTTAAAACATTATATATACTAGTACATGTACATTGTTTACAGAAAGTACTAAGTAGGGCTCTAGTCTTCAAATTCATTCATGGCAATTCCAGACACATTTTGCTGTACTTAAACTACTAGCACACCTATGCCAAGCAAACATTTAGTTATAAAAGTTACACACAACCCTGCCTATCTGCCCTAAATATGAAATTTTAAGGCAACAAAAATGTGTAGTGGGAAGGATGTTACCTAAACTTAGGTTAAAGACCTCTGCTTTAAACGCATGTCTCAAATTTGCATGGAGCACTTTTATAACTACTTTGTTAACTGAGGTAACCTAGTATGTGTTTTATGTGAATGTGTGTGTTCTGTTCTTAAAAATGAACAGATGTCAGATGTGCAAAAGAATGAAAAAAATGCCAAAAAAAACCATTCCCTTCAGTCTCCCCTCTTTGAGAGACAGAGAGAGAGAGAGAGAAATTAAATAAAGGCCTTTTTGCTTTGTGTCTTTGCATTAATTGTTATAATTATTAATATTATTATTAGTTTTATTTGTTTATTTTTATATTAATATTACATGGCTTACTGAATATTGATTTTGATATGGCAGTTTCAGCATTCAGCTATGGAGTGGGTCATTAGCAAAAGCTAGAAAATCATTCTAAAGTCAATGAATTTTTTTTTTTTTTAATAAATATTTTCTGTTAAATTGTAGATTAATTTAAAAAGAAGGTGTATAATAAGTGGGACAATATTCCATATCAATTAAAAAAATACTGAATAAAATAAAAACAGCATTTGGAACATTTGAAAAAAATAAACTGCAGGGATGGAATTTCACGCTCACCCACGGCGACAAAAAATATTTAGGATGAGGAAAATGATCAGCCAATTCTGTAATTAGTCATCCTCTCGGCAAATCAGCAAAAAATATGGGGTGAGTATTCATATGTATCAGTTTGTCCGAGCGACACGCAACTTGTCGAGCACTCTTGTTCCTTTCTTATGAACCCAAATTACTACTAGACTATACATCCATGAATGCACGGATTACAGTGAGGAAACGCTTACAGTTTATTACTATACAGTTACTCAAAATACCTGACAGTGGGGGGTTTAGTATAACTTTAAAAGTATAACTCATATGTTTCATTATGTTTGTCTGATTTATAAATTGCATATCATGGTAATGTATATAAAATGGAACCTTCATGGTATATTATTATTATTATTATTATTATTATTATTATTATGATATGAACTCAGGCAAATGGTGAGACTGTGAGCTGATTGAAGTCTGTTGCAATGGAGACTGATTTTTTGTCAAAGACACGTATTCTGTTGAAAAGTCGACTGCATCTTGTATAATAAAAACTTGATCACAAATAATATTTTCTGTTTTGAACTTTTATTGGATTTCAATAATATTATTGGCCAGTAGAATATGAAAATCACTAGTCCTACTGGCCAGTAAATATAGTGAAGAACTAGTATTTCTGTTTACCTTACTGGCCCTGCTGGCTAATAGCATATTTTTTTGAAATTCCATCCCTGAATACTGTAAGAGATTAAAAAAAAACATCAGTTTTCCTGTGTGCATTTAAAGTTGCCTTCCATTAAGGTTTTTTTTACAAACAGAATGGTACATGAACAGAGCCTTTAAAAAGCCAAGGACTTATTTACTCTGAATTCTTGATTTGTTTTATTTTTATCTCAACTGGCTAGATTAGTGCAATATTTGTTTGGAGATTTCTGAATTTCTGAACAAAACTTCAGAAAGTCCCCCAAGATAGTACCATAATTAAACAAAAATTTCATTGTATTTGGATTTTCCAATGCTTAATGGGAAATTAAACCCAAACTTAATAAATGTTTGCATGCATCATGTATGTCTTTGCACATTAAATGTGCTATTGTTAGTACAAGCTTCTTTGTGAAAAAAAAAACAATAAATCTGTGCATAGGGGGGTAACATTGTACTGCGAAAGGTTGCATGTGTATCACGTGTATGCAATGGTAAATATGTAAATAATTTGCATGAATATACATTTCATTCATTCATGTAAATGAGACAATGTCTGTCTGATGTATGGGAATGCCAGCTTGTATTATATGTGCCTAGTTTTATTTTATTCAGAAATTTGCTAGTTTATATCTGTCTTTTCAGTTTAACTGTACACAGTACAGTTATTTTTGCTATTATGTTGCCTTATATGAACTGACAAATACACGTCCCACTCTCACAATTTCATGGACTCGCGAGAGTAAAACAGCAGTTTTTTGTCAAACTGGCTAATGAATACTATCAAATGAATTTCAGCAGATTGCAACTTCAAAAATGTAAGTAAAAAACACTTTATGGAGAAAGGTGATTATTTTGGAGATATGGTTGACTAGTCATACAATAAAAGTTTACCATGGCTTGCCACATAGATCATTGTCACGATAACAAAATAAAATAATTATAGTAGATATAGTTTTAAACGGTTTTGAATGGTTAATGCTTTTTAACAAGGGTAAGGAGGGCTTGCCAGATGCTTCTAATCTGGCTATATTTCATCTATGCTGCACTGAAATGCTTTACATATGTAATTTCTGGCCCAGACACTCCCTGAGGAATGAAAATGTCATTTTCAATTTACTAAGCTTTTGCCATCCCATACAGAATGGTGAACCAAGTCCTATTTTATGGGGATTTAAATAACTAATATTTCAATGCATGGGTCTGTTCAATTGTCACAAGTCTCAGAGTAAAACTGGCAATTAAAATTTTGGGTAGACGATTCAGTGTAGTAGATTTGGATATGATGAGAAGAAACATCTCAAGGGCCCAACAGTGGTGATAGTGGGGATTGAACCACTGACCTTCGGATCAGTAACCCATCGCCTTAACCACTAAGCCACAACTACCCTACTACCCTACCTAATTAAGTTAATTTTTAGTAATATTCACATACATGTGAATGTGTGTGAATGGTTGACTGTGTCTGTGTTAACCCTGCAACACACTGGTAACCTGTTTAGGGTGTACCCTGCCTCTTGCCCAAAGTTGAAAGAATGAAAGTGAGAATTAATTGATTTCTTGAAAAGTCAGAGGTTTTGGACTTTCCCCAATATTTCAGGCTTTTTCTGTCACCGTTAAATGATGCCACAATAGTAACACAGGCTCCATTTACATACGAAGGGCTGAGAACCAGGCTGGTCTAGCCAACAGAAAATCTGTTTTTAAGAAAAAAGACATGAATTTTTGCAGTATAAAAAAAATCATGGATAATGTTCACGATATGATTCAAGCTCATAAGAAAGATGAAGGGACCTTATGGGATTCTGGCAACGCATTATCCACATCTGTCGAAATATGACCTTACTAAATGTTTAATTTTTTTAATATGAAGAAAGAGAAAAACTCAGAATATAAAGTTTTTGGATGAATGTTTTGTTTGTTTGTTTTAAATTCCTTATTGCTGTCTGGCAGCAGGGTGTTCAAATTCCCCTGCCAAAGATGTGATCCTATACAAATTTTGGAAGACAGCATACACAAGCCTTCTTGACACCACTGGAGTCATCGTGGCTATGCAGGGAGCATTTCACCACTGACAGCTTTGAAGCTACTGCAGAAGTATATGGACAAATGGGTATTGTCACAGCACAGACAACTCAGAGGTGCCTCAAGCCCACAGCAGTCTCTACATGTTTCAAAGTCATCACTGTATATGCCAGAGTTGTTTTAATTAAAGCTATGGAGATTTTTTCCTATATTCATAATGACAATGTAAATGGCATTAGTGAAAAAAGGTTTAAATTGGTCAGCCATTAATGAATATGTGAAATTCTCACATACAAAAGAAACACTGTACAAAAACCAGCTGAGTAATCTCGTGAAAAAAAAAAACATGCAGAGGTGTCTGTTCTTTGTTTACATCTGCAGTGAAGCTCTGCAGTCAGAAAAAAACTACAGGAAAGTCAATGCAACCCTTTATCAATACCGTGTTTCCTCGATAATAAGACACTGTCGTATTATTATTTTTTTTTTGGTTCAAAAAACACCATAGGGCTTATTTTCGGGGTAGGTTTTATTTTAATTAACATTAACAGCAATT
>JAOUQZ010000002.1:5192906-5224963 GCA_028564935.1 Neosilurus hyrtlii
AAACAGATATATATATATATATATATATATATATATATATATATATATATATATATATATATATATATAAACTGAAGTGGTTGTAGTGCAGAGGTAATGGTGTGTGCATGTACAGTGTGTACAATGAGCATGCAGATTATTGTGTGCAATTTGTCCAGTCAGCTGGTGCGAGTCTACATGGTCCTGTACCGCCTGCCCAACAGCAGGAGCGTGAAGAGTGTGTGGCTGGGGTGGCTGGGATCAGAGAGGATCTGCCAGGCCTTCCTCCTACAGCGCTGTAGAGGTCCTAGATGGCTGGCAGCTCAGACCTGGTAATTAGTTGTGCTGATCTGACAACCCTCTGTAGAGCTTTGCGGTCCAGAGAATTATAACTGCCGTACCAGGTTGTAATGCAGCCAGACAGATTGCTGAACTGAACAGACAGACAGAACTGAAGCCAGTTCTAAATGGCACCCTTGCCCTTAAGATATGCGCTTCCCTGCCGGCACCCCGGATAGTGGACAGCTCCCCAACTTACACCGTCCGGCGCATTCTGGACTTACGGCGGGTTAGGGGTACCACCCAATACTTAGTGGACTGGTCGGGTTACGGTTGGTCGCACCTGCTGGCAATTAACCATTAGGCACAAAGCCTATTTAAGAAGCCAGCACCGTTTACAAGGTGCTGGGTCTTTGTATGTGTGAAGCCACACATCTCAGAGCTGGTATACGGTATTTCTTTCCCTGGGTTTTATGTGACCAGGTTCATGTGTGTATGTTTTGTTAAATGTGAAAAGAAAGAAGAAAAAGAAGAAAAAGAATATAAAAGATAAAAAGAATAAAAGAATTTTGTTGAGAGAGCAGGTACTCTAGGTGTTACCTGCAATTTTAGGCAAGGCCGGTTCTCTCTCCCGGCATGCTTGTTTCCGTTTTTTCCCCCTGTCTGTGTTCTAGTCCCAATTTCTGGCTCAGCATTTGGGCCCTATATAAGTAAGGCAAGTGGCTGCCATCGACATGTTACAGCAGGTTTGTTGTGGTGCCAGATTCCACATATACCATTTTGTGATGTTAAATTTAATGGTTCTCTGTGCGATTTTCATTGGTTTGTATATTTTTTATAATCCAGCCATGATTTAAACTTTTCCACAACATTGTCCCTGACCTGTTCGGAAAGCACCTTGGTCTTCATGGTGTTGTTGCTTGGTGGTGCCTCTTAAGTAGTGCTGCTGGAGACTCTGGGGCTTTTCAGAATAGGTGTGTATATATATTGAGATCATACACACAAACTTATTATTTTACCCCTGAAGGTAGTTTGTTGCACCAGATCTTACAGTATGCACCCAGCATTTCATGTTATTTAACATTTATACAAATATATGTATATAAATTACTTTACCAATTTGGACTATTTTGTGCAGATCCAATACTTAAATTCCAAGAAAAAAATCAATTTAGTCCATTTAAAAAAAATCCATCCAAATCCAACAAAAGAGGCTGGAAGCGCAGCACTCACTTGACTTGCCTTAGTGATGGTTAAAATATTTAAATATAAATTATACAAATTTTGCTTTTAGTTAGCTTTTTTTGTTTTCACATAGTATATACTTGAAGAAAAATTGAAGGAGTGTCTTCCAAACTCTCCTGTTACACTGAAAATATGTATATTTTTATCAAGGGTTTTTATTTAAATTTCTGAAGTTGCAATTTGTTAAAATGCGTGCAGAAGTTTGCATTAGCTTGTTTAAAAAGCATATTTGTCTGTTTCACTCTCATGAGTGTGCCAAATAACAAGAATATGACATGGACAGTTCAAAGAGGGAAAGATAATGGCAAAAATCACACTATATAGATATTAATGTAACAAATCAAATATAAACTAGTGACCTTCTGAATAAAATAAAGCAAGGCACATTTGCATAATATACTACATTATGTTACATATTTGTTCACAAAGATGTTTTTATAAAGTATAAACTATGCATGCAAACTTTTATTAAGTGTGGGTTTAATTCCCCTTTAAACTTAAAAAAAAAAGTTAAAGTGATGCCATTATATACCTGCTCACAGAGGCACTTTAAGTTAACCTGTGTCTGTCATGATTTTAAAAATGTAGGAAATCCTCTTTTTTTCGTCTGCTCCTGTTAGTCATCCTTCTCAATCTTGCTCTGTCCTCGGCATCACTCTCCATCACACCAATCACTTGTATGTCTTCCCTAACCACATCCATAAACTTCCTTTTTGACCATCCTTGTCTCCTCCTACCAGGCAGTTCCATCTTCAACATTCTTCTACCAATATACCCTTCATCGCTCCTCTGCACATGCCCAAACCATCTTAATCTGGCCTCTCTCAGGTTATCCCCAAACCCTCCTGTCTGTGCTGTCCCTCTAACATATTCGTTTCTAATTCTGTCCATTCTTGTCAACTTGAATCCAGCCCCAACTTTCTTTGCCTTATTCCCTTCCACCTGGTTTCTGTAAACACATTTCTGTGCACACATTCTCTGCTCCATCATATCTGCCATATCTCCCTTTACCAGGCATCATGCCAACATTCAAGGTCCCTACTCTGACTTGGACATACTTGACTTTACTCATCTCTCTTTGTCTCTGGATGCATCTTTCTCCCCTTCTCCTTGGCCTAACAGTAGCCCAATTCCACCGGTACCCTGCTAGCTGACAGTACAGGTGGCGGTCATTTCTAACCCAGGCCTTGACCGATCCGTTATGAACATCCTGCTTTGAATCCACGTGTTTGCTTTGGCATATGTTGTACTGTGCTTCCTTTGCTCATCTTTAGCTGTATTACTAAAACAGTTATATTCCTCAGGTTCAGTGGATGTTACTGAATTTAACAGTCAGCTCAAAGAGTACTAGAATTGGTCATCTTTACAGCATAATTTGTGTTTGATGTGATACATTTAAGCTATACAGAGCTTATTTTGACATAAATGACCATCAAAAGTGAAATTTTAGGTGATGAAACTCCCTTCATACTAAAGGCTCTCACCTTTGACTGGTTCCTTTAGACAAGGCACTGCTCATGTCCGTTGTCATCTTTTGACTTTTTATGAAGTAATTCCGAATGAACAGCATCCGGGTTTAGACATTAAAGCTTGGGCTTATGCCAAGTAGTTCTGCCTGGAGGTCATGCCAATAGCAGATCGGGTTGAAGTGGTTTTCACAGACTACTGAATTGCACCTGAAAGTAAACATTTTCATACTATGGCTTGTGCCAGTGTACTGTTTTCCGGGACTGTTGTTTGTGCAGCTGTATGCTTTGCACTGCGTGTGAGTGTATTTAAAATTTGCTTTTATTGCAGTCAGTCCCCAATTCTCTATGAATAGCAGACATAGTCACTGTAATAATTGGCCATAAATGTGTGATTACAGAAGCCCTAGGCAGACATGCATTCATACATTTCCCCCTTCATTAATGAGATAACGGGTTTTTTATGTAATTTTCGTGGGATAACAAATATTGTTTTCCCATGATAACAGTTTTTTCATTTGTTTCCCCAGTTAATATTAAGGCATAAATGCTACATATACAACCACATGCTACATATACAACCACATCATCCAATGTAAATGTAAACCAAATCTAAATCAACCACAAAAATTTGTGATATAACAAGGGAAAGCATGGGTGTACTGCTGACTGCGGTAAACAAACTGACGCACGGCAACTATCGTCTGCCCCTGCCAATTAACTCGAGTCTGCCCTTGCCGACCGCCGGGCCCTCCCGTACAGTTTGACTACTCCAGACTTTGTCCGCAGCTTCCGATATCCGTTAAACTGGGGTCTGTAGAATGGAGGGTCAAGTGAAAAGAGAAATGAGACACAGTGAACTGTACACCTGATCCATGATGTTGATAGTTTTCTAATTTAATCTATGTATTGTTAACTCTAGATAATGTTATTATGGGAAAACCAAGTTTTGTATATCGAGATCTTGAGAAAATTATCCTGTTGTCATGAGAAAACAACATAAATAACTGGAGACAATCACAGGACAATAAATGAAACTGACTCACTATCTCAAGAAAAAATATTTGTTTTCCAGAGAAAACAGGCAAGGGCACAGTACACCCTGGACAGCTCGCCAGGCCATCACAGGGCCAAAACTCACAATGGGGCAATTTACAACAGTCAATTAGCCTACTGTGCATGTTTTTGGACTGTGGGAGGAAACCAGAGTACCCAGAGGAAACCAAAGCAAGGTGGGAACGTGCAAACTAAGCACAGAAATGCCCACTATGGGAATCAAACCCAGAACCTTCTACCTTTGAGGCGGATGTGCTAACCACTACGCCGCCGTGCCACCAAAAGCGACATAATTATCCCGTTATCATGAGAAATCGTAGGGAGAATTGTATGGATGTACGTCCGATTAGAGCTTCCATAAGTTATACCCCAGTGAGTGCACTACATGCAGGATTAGTGGTTGGTTTAAGACGCGACCTGTTGTGTGCGAAGACAGAATGCGTGGATGGCACCTGCCAAAGCACTTCAGCCAGAACAGCGCGTGTCCAGTTCAACAGTCTGGAAAATATAGAGTTTGCCAGAAAACAAAGTATCAAGTCCCACATTTGGGGGTGAAATAATACCTAGGTAGAGTTATATTCTGGTAACCACAAGAGTTCAGCAACTACTACTACTACTACTAATAATAACTATAATATGAATAGTAGTAGTAATAATAATAATAATAATAATTACTATTATTATTATAATAGTAATAATAATAATTATTGTTATTATTATTATATTAATAGTAATAATAATAATAATTATAATATGAATAGTAGTAGTAATAATAATACCTATTATAATAATAGTAATAATAATAATTATTATATTATGAATAGTAATAATAATAATAATAACTATGATTATAATAATAGTAATAATAATAATTATTGTTATTATTATATTAATAGCGATAATAATCATTATTATTATAATATTAATAGTAATAATAATTATTATTATTATTATATTAATAGTAATAATAATAATAATAGTAATAATAATAATTATGATGATGATGATGATGATGATGATGATGATGATGTTTATTATTATTATTATAATCATGATGCAAATTCAAGTGCTTTAACTAAGAGATGCTAAATCCTAGCAAGTGTACTTTATTTTAATTTAAGCCTATAAATAAATATTCGACGTTTTATCTTTGACTCTTGAGCAGTTCAATAAGGTAATAAGTGTAGAATCATAAAAACACCTGTACAGTGGAAACCCCTCAGCTGGAATTGGCCCCCAGTGTTATTTTAGTGTGATTCAAGGTGTTGCTAGTCAGCCTGCTTGCTAGCTACAATAGTGCTACAGTATGCTTCTGTCTATGGAGGACAGACATGCATATCGCAGACTTCATTGCTGGCTCTGTTGGAGGTAAAGTCGTTTTCTGGGTTAACACACGGTCTGCTTTATACATATACAGATATAAAAGTAAAGCCGTATTGGTGAGCTGGTTTCCTTTCTCGTACTGTATTAGCCTGTGATATGCATGTTCTGTTTACATTAGCGCTGCTAGCTTAGCGGTTTCACATAGATAGGGTGAAGGACAAGCTGGTTAACGTTAATGTTTTTCAGAAAAATGAACGACATTCCCCTGCATTTGTGTAAAAGTGTCTGGTGTTTGCTTGTGTGTAAGGTTTTTGTATGTTTGTTTTATTTCGCTTGGTGTTCAGGTGCTTTTGGAGTTGCAGTCGGCTATCCTCTGGACACTGTTAAGGTAATATTGAGTCCTTGTTTGTGGTTAGCATGTCACAGCAGGAAGGTCCCGGGTCCGTGCCCCAACCGAGGGTGCTTTGTGCCCTCCTACAGTCCAACGTCATGCATATTAGGCAAATTGTTTAGACCAAATTGCCCCTAGGTGTGAGTATGAATGGTTGTGTGTTATTGGCCCTGCGATAGACTGTCGAGCTGTTAGGGTCGGCTGAGATAGGCTCCAGTCTCCCCATAACCTTATAGGATTAAGCAGCTCTGAAAGTAAATGAGGGCGGCACGGTGGCGTAGTGGTTAGCACGTCCGCCTCACAGCAAGAAGGTCCTGGGTTTGATTCCCAGCTCGGGTGTTTCTGTGTTTGCATGTTCTCCCTGTGCTTTCGTGGGTTTCCTCCGGGTACTCCGGTTTCCTCCCACAACCCAAAAACATGTACAGTAGGCGAATTGGCTGTTCCAAATCACCCCTAGGTGTGAGTGCGAATGGTTGTGTGACTGTTGGCCTGGCGAGCTGTCCAGGGTGTACCCCGCCCTCGCCCAGAGTTGGCTGAGATGGGCGCCAGCCTCCCCGCAACCCTAATTAGGATTATTAAAAAATGAATGAATGAAAGTTCATTCCTGCTGTTTTATTTTCTTTAGGTCAGGATACAGACCCAGAGGAAGTTTGTTGGGGTTTGGCAGTGCATTCACAGCACCTGCAGGAATGAAGGCGTATGTATGAGGTTTCGATGAGGAAAGAGTGTTGTATTTCTTTCCTACTGATGGTTTAAACTCTTCTTCTAAACTACCACTTTTTTCTACTTTAAATGTCTAATTTCATCTATATTCACAGGTGTACGGCTTCTATAAAGGCATGTCAATGCCCATGACTACAGTCTCTATCAGCTCGTCTGTGGTGTTTGGAACTTACAGAAATGTGCTTCAGGTGTTGCATCACCTGCGGGGTAATAGTGCTAATTCACCCAGTGCCAAACAGGACATCTTTCTAGCAGGTTTCACTGGTGGGATTGCACAGGTATCTTGCTTATGTGCACTTTATATTATTATCAAATACACTATGTATAATTTACATTTCAATACTGAGGGTTCACACGAATATTTTGTGTCATGAAGCAGGAGATAGCTGTACCTAATAGCCATAAGATGAAGCAATAATACTGAAGAATTTATGACAGTGGGACTCCTGAGATGAGCACCATAGTCAAGGAACATGGCTTGGATGGTGTCCCCATGTCCATCCATTGTCATTAGGTGCCCACCACAGAAAACCCAATAAGGCTGCTGCATTGTTAAGTTGATGCTGATTGGCTGTTATGTATTGCTCACTTGCATAATGATTAACAACATTAAAAAATATGTTTTATTAATAATGAAAAGTAGATGCCCACACACCTCCACTCAGACTTGCGCAGAATAAAAAACACACAACCTAACTCAGATAGGCTGACAGACTTGCAATTAAATAAATGTTTGTTGAGCAAATGCCAAAATCAGAAGCTTGCCAGAGCATGAACTCATTAAACAGACCAATTCATGAAACAGGTAATAAAAAAGACAGCAGAAATCAGCTAATGAAAGAAAAGACAGTGAAAACCAAACACAGGGCTGGATGTCTGTCAATAAAGATATCTATCTTGAGCTCTGCTTTCGGGTAGTGCCCTTCTTGCTTTTATAGTAACACTATGTAGTACAAAGGGAATTCTAAAGTAGATGCAAAAGAAATCTAAACCGATCAAAAATATTTCAGTACATATTATGTGTTGATACCTTCTGTGCTGAGATTTTTGGAAGGATTCTCTGGTGTTACTGCGCTCTAATGGTGAGTAAGTTTTTCATCACAGAAAAGAAACAAGCTTCAGATAAAAAGCTGTAAACCTCAAGAAAGTGAGAAATAACAGTTGCAAAAACAAAAGCAAGGAGTGTCACTCATTACTAAATTAATAAAGCTTTTTCTAATTGTTCAGAGATTGCTATGGCGTAAGGTGATTAAAACATTTCAGGACGTGGATTTATTGGAAAATTATTTTTACACCAACCAGAAATGCATTATTTTTTCTGCAACATAACATTCTCTAAAGTGTACATAGAATGGTCCAAAAACATCCTGCATGTGGAAGGTCTGTAGGCTGAAACATCTTATTGGTGAGAGAGATTAGCATTTCCCAGGAGATCAGCAGCTTTGGTAGGTGTTCAGTAGGTGAACTGCGCCTTAAAAACAGTCCTCAATAAATATACTCTGCTGTGATAGTCAAGAAAAAAAATCTCAGAAATGGCAAAGAAAGACTCGCACACAGAGAAGAAACAGACTTGAGTCTGTTGAAATGTACAAAAGTGGAAAAAATGCAGAAGTACAAAAGTTTCAGTTCAAATTTGACTTTTCTCAGTGCAAAATGAAGGGGAGTACATAGTACATGGAAGCATAAGTAAACCTCACTTGTGAACGTGTTTTAGTTTAAACAATGCAGAAAAACACAGGAAAAAACCCATGATATTGATAATGCCACCTGCTCCAATCATGAATCATGATCGTGAAAAACTTGAGTAAGTGTCCATTGTTTCGATTCAAACATTATCCAAATAGTATAATGTTTTTTAATCCCAAGATTGTGGACCAATCAGATTGCATCACTTCTGCGTAGTATATACTCATACTCATGCTTAGTATCTTATGATTATGACAGTTTTTTTACTGGAACAATAGTAATAATAATACTTCATAATAATAATTCGGATCCTCTTCAATGATTTTGAGGACAGGATTTTGAAAACAAGAAAGTACTCTAAAGAGATTATTATATTTACACTCCCTATGTGTGTACACATCCATCCCGTGGAGCATTACGTAGCTCTGAAAAAGGTCTTTTGATTGTTTGTTTCCATAATGTGGAATAATCTTTTATTGTAAATAGAACACAGAGCTCTCAGAGTCCAAAAACATGCAGATTAGGTCAACAAGCTACTCTAAACTGCCCACAGGTCTGCATGTGAGTGTGAATGGTTGTTCTGCAACTGAGTGGTGACAGATCCTTAACAAGTCTTAAATTACAGTGATATTGTATCAGGGATGCTCAGAGCAGACACATTGTCTGCCTGTTAGTGACAACCTGGGGAAGTTGGTCTTAAATTTTTTTACGAGTGGCATTAAAAAAATTGTTAAAAAGGCTTAAAACTAACATGCGTTAAACTGTAGGAACCCTGTAAAGGTGTACCCTGCAATCTCAAATCTTTCATCAGGCCTCACCTCCTGTACACAGATCCAGTCATTTTCCAGAGGTGTGTGGTGCACCATATTAAATCTTGCTGACTTGAAGAAATCTTAATAGACTGGCACCTGAGTACATGTTCTAAAAAAATAAAATACTGGACCAATAGAAAGAGTAATTCAGTTGGGGTTATGGTTTTTATTTAAGGCCATATTATATAAAGTTTTTGGGTGTGGTCTTTAAACTGAGAATAGAAGTACTTTGTTTTAAAAGTTTTTTTTAAGTTTCCCTGCTTTGAAAAGACAATTTTCCTTTTTTTGTCAGAATGGAAAAGATTATTCATTATAATCCATGTGGTTTGTACATATGTGTGTTCAGGTTTCAGTAATGTCTCCAGCGGACATTGTAAAAGTGCGTCTTCAGTGTCAGACCCAACTGTATCAGGGATCTGACCTCAAATCCAGACCTAAATATCAAGGGCCCATTCACTGCCTTTTAACCATCGCCCGTGAGGAAGGAGTGCTTGGCCTTTACAAAGGAGCTGGTGCCTTAGCGCTAAGAGATGGACCGTCTTTCGCCACCTTCTTTCTTGTCTATAACACGGTCTGCGATTGTTTATCTCTGGACAAGAATGCTGAGCCAGGTAATAGATTGCTTATTGTCCATTAGATGGAAATTTCACTGTCTTGAAAGTTTGGGAATGTAATGGTATATTTGTATAATGTTACACTAGGATAAAAAAAAATAGTTAAACTACTGAAGTTGTGCTGCACCACGGTACAGAAGGTTGCAATACAAGGAAACAGTATTTTGCATTATGATAAATAACTGTGAGACATTTACTAATTAGATAGTAGTCTACATGCACAAATATTAGTATATTTTAAGTACATTAGTATGTAATATAATATATAATATAGTACCTAAACAGGTGTATTTTGTCATCTAATGTCATTCTCTAGAAACTACTATGGCTTCGTAAGAACATCAACTGTTGCTAAAAGTATGTGCACACCTGACCAATCACACTGTTTAAACATCCCATTCCTGATTCAGTCCCTCTTCACTGTTACAATAATCTCCATACAGTAACCTTGTGGCTGTAGAGATTTGTGTTCGTCAGCCACTGATGTTGGGCGAAGAGGCCTGGGGAAGAATTTCAGGACTACTCTGCCCATTCCAGTAGATTTTGTTGGTGGATCACAGGGCAACAGATACACAACCATTCACACTCACATTCACACTTGGGAGAAAACCCATATCTGGAAGAAACATATGCAAGCATGGGTAGAACACGCAAACCACACACTGTAACACCCATGCTGAGCCCAGAATTCAGTTACAACACTGTTCAGCCTTGAACAAATACAGCAAATATTAAACTGTCACTGGCTTCTTTGTAAGAATTATGATTATTATTATTATTATTGTAATTGTGGGTTGTTGTTGTTGTTGTTGTTATAGTAAGCTAATAATAAGGATGTTACATAATTAATAATGTATTTGAGTTGGGTAGGCACAGTGGCCTAGTGGTTAGCATGTCTGCCTCACAGCAAGAAGGTGGTTTCGCTTGGTCGTTTCTCCTTGGGGTTTGCATGTTTTCCCCATGCTTGGTGGGTTTCCTGCAGCCAAAATTTTGCTCTGCTTTTCAGGACACTCACGTTCCTACACTCCAAAGTTGCCAAACAATGCCTTCATGTAACTCACTTTGAACAGGGGGCACCATTTTGCTGGAACATGTCCCATAGTGCCAGAAAAGAAAAATCTTAATATTACAGCATACAGACATACAAATTCTAAGAAACATGGTCAGGTGTCCACAAACCTTTGTTCATATGGTGTACCACAATTAAACCAAAATTTTAACATGCTTGTACAATTGCCATACCATATTTTGTAATACTGTACCATATCTATTTATTATTATATTTTCATAAAGTTTCATGCACACTGTTCCAGAGTGGAAGGTAGTGATGCTTGCTGGAGGATTAGCAGGAATGTGTGCTTGGAGTGTTGGGACCCCCATGGACGTGATAAAGGCACGCTTACAAACTGATGGTGTGGGCAAGAAGCATTACAGGGGATTCTTTCACTGTGTAACAGAAAGTGTTCGAACTGAGGGCACCACTGTTCTTTTTAAAGGCCTTATGCTGAACTGTGTACGCGCCTTTCCAGTTAACATGGCTGTGTTTGCAATGTATGAGCTGATTGTTCGCTTTCTGCGAACAAAGTTATAGGTTGTTCTACTTATCAAACACCTCTTATCATGTGTCAACACCAATATTGCCCCTTAAATATGTGAAAACTTTGGTGAAGATTCATAACATTGGTCTTGAGTGACAAACCTGGTTTGATCTTGAGCTTGCTGAATGTTTATTTATACTGTTAAGTGGTTTTCATTGATTTGCAGTGACTACCTCTACTGAAAGCTTAATATCATTCTATTTATTAATAATATATTTATTTGTGTGTTATATGTTATTATGTATTATGTTTGATAATTTCCTGGTGAAACGAACACTGCTGCTTCATATTGTTCATTTTATTATGTATCATAATGGAAAACTTCATTAAGGATTTTTTTAAACATTCTTTATTTGAATTAAATAGTGAGCATTTAAACTGCTGTCTCACTATAGGGGACCATTTTAATAGCCAGTCATTCTTGTTATTTTAGTCTAATCTCTTTCTATACTATCTATAGACTGTGACTGTGCTTTATTAAGATGTAGGTCTGCAGAACCATGGGGACAATGAAGTAACCAGCACAATGATTTCTGTTTTGTGAAGTCAATATGATGGAGCGTATGGGGAGCTCAATAAAACACCATATACTTATGATTAATTTATTAACATAATACTTATGATGATGTGTAATCACACATGCACTACAGAAGAGGTAAAGAGAGATTACTGGTATTTTCTCATTTTATTTTAAATATATAATTATAAATGTGTCTTTACTAATTATATGTAATTATAGTTAATATGTAATAATTATTCACAATTATGCACTGAAGGTGAGGTTGCTGAATAATCCCTGGAATGGAACATCATGGAGACTATGAGGTCTGACTGATAAGCTCTGAGCCACTCTCAGAAAATAGTGTGAAAGGCAATTTAATTTAATACACCTAATCTACCAAATAACATAATTCTGCTTACCAATTTCCTTGATTCTAACATTATTCTTTTTTTGACAGATTCTCAAAGCTGTGGAAGCCCATTTCTGCCCCTAGAGAAAAATGTTGGCTTGTAAGTCATATTTATGAGATAGTAAGTCATAATTATGACTTACTATCTCATAAATATGATGTACCGTCTCATCATGACTTACTAACTCATAAATATGATTAAGCTATCTCATAACTATGACTCTTTTTTCTCTAGTAGCGATAATAAGTTTCCATACAAAGTAAATATACTTTGATGTGAAATTGAAGAAACTCAAAATCAATTACAGACAGATCCTGTTTCAGGTTTGGGAAAAAGTGGAAGTCAAAGGGTGCATGGTCTGGTTAGTATGTCGGTGAGGGTTGAGTTTAAACCAATGATCACAGATTTTATCATTGCCTCCACCACCAAGGTCAGTGTAGTATGGTTGCCAAGACCTTTCGGGTTGACTCTGTGACCTTGGCCTTCCTTAGGAGTGGGATAGGAATCTTAGGACTCATCCATGATAATGAGCCAAGAAATTTTCCGGATCAATTTTGAAGAATTCCAAATTAGTGGACAGAGTGCACCGTGTGTACCTTTTGTTCCTGGCACCCAGCAAGGACACACCTTCAATATGCCAAGCTTGTTTGGAATGTTGTTGGCTCACTCCTGGGACATGCCCAGCCTGTCCACTGTTTAACAAGATGACATTTGCTGATCCTTTGTATTCAACTTGAGGACACGGCAATTTGTTCTGTGCTGTTGTCATGATCAATGGCTTCCCTGACCTCCCCACCACACTTGCATTCTCTGATCCAAGTTTTGAAAGTGTCATACGAAGAAATATTTCACTATAGTGTGGTCACCATATCCTCGTGGATGTCAGATGAAAGTCTTGCCTTTCAACTAATGATAATTATTCATGGATAGATCCTAAGATCAGAAAACTTGGTAAGCACAGTAATGTTATTCGGAAGATTAGATATACTAAATTTATTCTCACTTTTCTGGGTGAGATTTTTATGGTTTATTTCCTACATATCTTATCAATTAATAAGAAATTTTTCAATAAATATTTGTTTATTTCTTTACATATATACATTTTAACCTTGGACCTTCCAGCTCCATGGATATCCACATTCAGTAGCTCGATCTTGTACTGCCGACTCAAGTGTATACACGGTTGTGTAAAAAAAAAACCTTTTTGAATGAAACAGGGTTGTAACACTGTGGCATACAGCACTAACTCTTTCAGCATTAGCCTGGCTATCAGAAGATTGGTCACACCTGTGGCTTGGCTTAAAATAATATATAAATGTTTTTGAATAAGATGAATGGGTCTGATTGTGTGTGAGTTAAACTGCTGTACAATTCTTATCTCAAACTTACTTTATATTTTCAGTGGAAACATGAACACTTGCATCTTCACCATTTTCAACCTGGACACAATTAGTGTATCTCATCAACTATTTAAAATGGAATAAATCTGTCTGAGTGACGTCATCCTTGGTGATTGTCAAATATTGAATGAGTATGGCTGTTATTGACATGGACAGGAATATATAATGCTTTTAAATATTTTTGTATTGTAATTGTTTTTCTTTGATCCAGACTGATCTGGATATGTTGTGTGCTCTACAATTAGGATTGTTCCAGTTACAGGTAATTTACTGATACTGGCAGATTTGATGTTTAGAACAGTGCAGCATCAACATTTCACAAATTTCTGTAGTCATTGTTATGGCATTTACCTGTTTTCTAAATTTACTTTGAAATGCACCTTTTGCACTTAAAGAAGACAGCAGCTCATTCTTTTAACTAAGGGCGTAACCATAGTTTAGAAGTTGTTAGGGTCCAAATGATATCTCTCCCCTAGAAAGGAGAAGTGCATTTCCCTCGATTCTATTATATTGATATATGAAATTATATCATGATTGGAGGCTTTTAAGTTAATTCCAAGTTTATTTTTATTTCGTTGATTTGTCTCAAAATTAATGTGATATTTTACAATGAAAAGTTTATTATGAATTAAATCAAAGATTTGTACAAAGAATTTAATGTAAAATCTTTATTTTAACTGGATGTAAACAAATGTATTACTACATTTGTCCAGATATAATTAGTGTACCAGAAGAACTGACTCATATGACCATTTTGATGTGAGTCAAAAATCTGTAGGGTGAGTGAAATTAGCTAGCAAGACATCCTGCTGGTGACCTGACAAATCCAATAGGCAAAGATAGTGTTCCTGACCAGTAAATATGAAGGAGTACTAGTAGTTTCATCATTTCTCTTGTCCTGTTGGCCAGTAACTTAGTTTTGCTAAATTCCAACACTGCCTATATGTTCAGAAGTCAGTTGAATTTTAACTATTTAACTTCCAATCACAAAGCACACACATAACACACACAGGGGATATAGATTATCTCTCATATTATTTTATTAGCAACACAATAACACCAAACTCTCCATCCAAATCCTCCTACTCTCACTGTACACACTGAGTGCAATGTAATTTAACACCACACAATGTGACTGACTGACAGTAGTCGTACAGTATTGATGATAACATAGTTATAGACATACTTTAAGAAAATTTCTGGATTCCTGCTGTTGGAACAGAGTTGTCAGCACAGTTTCATAATCTCATTCAGGAGTTCAAGCTGACAGACACAGTCAGCATCTGGTAATGTGCATGGGTTTCAGGCTTCAGGCAGTCACTGCAAAGGATCTGCACCCAAGAATTAAACATTATTCTTATAATTATGTTAGTTGTGTAAAAATGGTAATAAAAATGTAATGGCTGTAATTCCTAGAAGGTTATTGAAATCTTCTTATTAAACACCTTGAATCAAAATGTAAAGTACATTTCAAATCTAAGTACATCAATACTACAAGTTACACTTGTACTAAGTATCATTTTTACTTAAAGTATAATTCAATAAACTAAAATGTAGACTAGAAGTATATATAACTAGTACACTTCTAGTATAGAGACTGGACTTGTTTTATACTTTTATATAAACTAAAAATGTTCCTATTTAGTTCGAAGCAGTATTAAGTCAGTTTACTTTCTAGTATATGTTATATCTTATACTCAAGTATACTTAATAAAGTAAACTTCAGCTATACTACTTTTTGCTAAGGGAGGTTTCCTCTGGGTACTCCAGTTTCCTCCCACAATCCAAAGACATGCACATTAGACTAATTGGATATTCTGGATTGCCCCTACTGTGTGGGTGTGAATGGTTGTGTCTGTTTGCCCTGGGATGGTCTAAGGATAAAGCGATTTAAAAAATGACATGAGACTGGATGGGATGGATGAGATAGAGAGCGTTTACTTCCAAAATCCCCGCAATGACGCGTCTCACCCGAAACGGTTGGTGGCAGTAATGCGTCACACGGGGACTCCAGCCACCAGCCGCCAGTAAATAAAGAAGAGCAGCAGCAGCAGCGCCTTTATCGGAACATTCTTCATACATATCCACTAAAATATGTTACATATCTGAAAATACTATGAGGAAACATTAAATTAAATTAAATTAAGCATGTTATTGTAAGTAAGTTTAAACATTTGTCTAGTCCCGGTTGTACTGAAGTTGTAAGTTCATGTTCTGTGTTTCACCCGGACGCTTTTTGCTGTGACACTGACGCTTAAGGAATCTGATGCAAGTGTAACATTTTGAAGGAAAAATCGGCAGCACGACCACGAAACGGTACCGTAATCCCTAATAACCTCTATGAAATGAATCCTCATAACTGTTTTCACACGGTTAGTGTGTTTTAGGTACCTCAGTGTGAGTAGTGACTGGTAGTTAGTTCAGGTTGGTGACCATATGCTGCTGTGTGCTGAGGTGACAGGATGACGAGGAACAGGGTGACTGCTGCACTGAACTGGGACAACAGGCATCATGTATATTATTTATTAAAGGTTGTTTTATTGTTTAAAACTCGCTGCTGTAAAGTCATGATTGGGATAAGAAAAAGAGCACTCCTGTTTGGTAGTTTATCTTCATGAAAAATGTAGACAGGTCAGGTGTTGGAGTAACCCTGCCTCATATTTAAGTCATGTCTGTGTTTCTGACTCAGATTTATAATAACTTAATCCAGTAAATGATCAGAGTTTAATACGTCTGAACTTAGATAGATGAGGGGGAAATGTGTGCAGGACAGGGATGGAGGTACAGGATTTAGAAACACTGCTTGTTAAGTTGTAATTGTAAGCAGAAAGTAATATTTAAGGAAATAAACTTGCATATAATGCAGTGTGAGGTTTTCCATTTCTACCACAGTGGTGCTAAATACACGGTGGCTCACATTTCAAGAATAAATGAAAAAAGTCAATAAAGATAATCTAATTATTATTTGTACACATGAAACTTCAGCTAATAGTTTTTATACATCGTGTTTTGAAATGGTGATTTCGCCACTGCCATACACGCTTCAAGGTGATTTCTGAAGGCTGCCATGGCTCGACAGGTCATTTTGGGCGGAACAGCAACATCTACTGAATAGCAACCTTAAGGGCTTCAAGAGTTTGGTGTCAATGAGTATACACTCGTGATTTAAGGTAGCCACAAAGAAGAAGATCACAAGAAGGGGAGGTCAGGTGAACGGGCCAGCTCCCCACCATCACCAGATCACTTCCCATGATTTTCAAGCCGTGTGTGCTGTTACTCCATTTTACTGAAACCACACATCAAGTTTTTCAAGCTCAAAGTGTTCAAGTTGAGGTTGGGATACCAACAGACCTTTACGCCACCTCTCCTGCCTTACTAAGTTTGAGTGTAAATAATAAGTTGATCCTCTCTAAGCTTTATTTTAACCTTTGAAACGTGTGTGTGTGTGTGTGTGTGTGTGGGGGGGGGGTGTCTTTTTGGGTCACCCTGTACTTGTTGGAAAGATTCACATGCATCTGGTAAATTCCCATAATAAAAGGTGAATATAAAGATACCTCATTCAAAATATTCACATTTTCTTTGAAATGAATTGCTGAATTGCAGATGCACAACTATTTTTCCAGCTGTATTTACTTAATGCAACTTATAACAGCCAAATGAATGATAGAATAGCAACAGTTCAGAAAAAAACTGGTTCACAGAGATTATCAAAGATTACTTCCCTCCTAAAATACTAGTGCATTGAATAAGCATCTAATTACCTACTTTCAGCATTAAGCTCATGATAATCAAGCAAGTTAACATTAAACTGAAAGACATGTTTGTTTTTTCCCTGTAAAAGGGTGAAGTATGGCTGACTGTCATGGAAACGCGGCTTGTGATTTGATCCCCATGGAACTTTATGAGAAATTGAACCTCCAAGGAGAACATGTCCGAGCCCTAAAGGCAGAAAAGGCTGCGAAAGTAAGTAATAATAGCTGTATTTTTATTTATAAAACTGTCTGGTAATGTTAAAAAAAGTCTTATGAAAACCTCCTCAGTTGTACTGTTCTCTGGACTGTTTGTTTATTATTGGTAATTAATTACTCTAGTTGAAGATTTAATGATTATAGAATATAATGTGTCTGCTCAGGCCGAAATTGATGATGCCGTACAGCAGCTGCTGAAGTTGAAGGGTTATTACAAAAAAATCACAGGGCAAGATTACAAGGCTGGTAGTCCCCCTACTGATGATATTTCTTCAAGCAATAACGGACCAGCTTTAGATGATGGAGATGACCAAGTGGACCCCTGGAACGTGTCCACAACCAGTGCCAAAGGAGTGGATTATGACAAGCTTATCGGTTAGTGTTCATACCGCACCTTTTACATACTGAAGTGGAGTCTGGGTTTACTGATGTAAACCTATTGAGAAGGAATAGGTTTACATCAATAGAAGAACAGAATAGTTTTCCTTATTATACAAAAGCCAAATTTTATAATTGTTCTATTATTTATTAAAAATGTATTATGTTTTTTAAAGGAGACAGTCACATTATTGTGTTGTGCATAACATTCATGAAATAATCAACTTGAAACTGGCTTTCCACCAATTAGTAATGAGAAAATATCTTGAATGAATAGTAATTTATTAAACCACAGTAATGTTGAATTCTTGTAACGGATTGGTCAGAAGGTTTTTGGTAGTTTATTTATTTGCAAATTGCTGAAGTGAAACGGGTATTGTATAGCATCATACAACTCGGTGCCCCATCTTGTTAAAATTCATCTATCAGCACAGCACTGAGTTTTAAGAGCTGACTGGTCATGACTTAAAGTCACACTTAACACTAAATTTTTGTGTGCCCTTTTTTTAAATTATTTTTTTATTCACTACATTCTGCCATTTTCTGGCATTTATATTATGATTTTCTTTTAAACATTTTGTTAGTTGAAGTGCATGCTGTACTGGGTTATCCTGATTCTGGTAGTCAAAAGCATATTCTTTCTATCCAAATGCAGTTCAGTAAGACAGATTCAAATTAATTAATATAAATAACCTCTAAATATTTAATTTTTAAATGAGCTGTAACATCCAACACATTTACAGATTTAATCAATGACTTAATGATGGTCAATGATGATCTCCATCCACCAATGTATGTGTTGTTAACCTACTTCCAATGCAAAAGTAAATGTCTTAAAAACAAAGTTCAATCCCACTAAGAATGAAAAAGATATTCACAAAAAAAAAGCCTTCCAAGCTTTCCTGTTACAGTGAAAGTATGTACATTTTCATTATAGGGTGGTTTCGACCGTGGTTTTGAAATTGCAATCTGCTAAAATGTGTTTGATAGTTTGAATTAGCCTATTTTGAAAAGGCTTTTTCAAAAGGTTTTCACTTTTGCGACTGTGCAAATTTGCAAGAATAGGATGTGTCAGTTCTAGTAAGGCAAAATAACAGCAGAAATAACAGTAAGCAGATCTGAAACTAGCAAATCAGATACGTATGGTATATACCTCAGTACATTTATATGCAAATCACTTCCTTGTTTACAGCATCTTCTATGTAATGTGCAAAGATTTATACAATGTTGCCAAGCTTTTGTTAAGATTGAGTTAAGTTTGAGTTAAATCCCACCCTAAAAAAGTTTTGAATAATGTTAAATTTTGTGATTTATATTTATTTAGTTTTTGTTTATAAAACAGCGGTGTACCAGATGTGTTTAACCTCTGACACAAGGTCACAAAACCAGATTATTATATTGCACCAGATCCAGGGATACACCAGAAAGAGGGAAGGCAGAATACAACATGGTCACTGAAACTAATGTAAACAAGGCCAACTAATCTTGAAGGCCCAGCACACTGTGACACACAAGTGTTGCCAAAGAAAATTGCAGAAAGCCTTGTATTTACGTCCAGTTCGTTATTTGCCACTCTAGCATTGTTTAAAATAGCTCTTCAACACTATTAACATTTATTGGCCAAGAAAATTGATTTTTTTTTAAAAAGCTACACATTTTCTGTTCACAGTGAGGTTTGGAAGCAGTAAGATTGATCAGGCACTAATCGACAGAGTAGGCAGAGTCACAGAGCAAAGGCCTCACCATTTCCTCCGCCGAGGAGTTTTCTTCTCTCACAGGTTGGTCAAGAACGTTTTTTTAAAGTAGTTATTAATGATCTCTTTCTTATTGCAAGAGTGTTGAATATGTCCATGTTACTGTTGTTTTTTATTTTAAGAGATATGCATCAGGTCCTGGATGCCTATGAGAAAAAGAAGTCGTTCTTTCTCTACACAGGCAGAGGGCCTTCGTCAGAAGCAATGCATGTGGGCCACCTTATTCCTTTCATCTTCACTAAGTGAGTATGTTCATGAGTAAGCTCTCTGAATACACTGCAAATTGGCACATATCTCTAAAGGCATTGTTACCTCCACCAATGGGGGAGGTTATGGGATTGTGTGTGTGTGTGTGTGTGTGTGTGTGTGTGTGTGTGTGTGTGTGTGTGTGTGTGTGCGCGCCTGTGTGCCTGTGACCATGATAGCTTAAAAACTAACTAATTTAACCAAATGTGGATATTGGGCCAGTGAAGAACTGGTTCAATTTTGGGCTTGATCTAAATACAGGACAGTTTTGCAGGATTTTTTAACATTGCATGATAGCGCAAAGATGTGGAAATCACCTAGAACGTGGTGCAAGAAAAAAAAATGCAGATCTCAAAAGTAATTGCAGAAAGGGCCACAAGGGAACATAATTCTATATCATCTGCCACTATAATCCATTTAAGATGAGATTGCACTATCTTGGTGGAGGTTTGCACTCTCAGTACATTTCTAGTTACATTTTTTATTGTTATTTAATCAAATATCAGTAGCTCAGGCCAAGATATAATATAAAATATAAAGGTCTCAGATTGTTTTGTGTCTTAAAGAGCACCTGTGATGAATTAGTGTTCAGCTATTTAAAGCAATCACTTGTAACATCAGTGGTTCCTTCCGGCATCATCAGTCCTTGCCTGATATTAAAGTGCTTGTGACTGATACAACTCTAGCTATGCTCAGAGACATGTTGACTTTCTGATTGTCTGTTCCAGCCTGCTAGTGACAAGAACTCACTGGATTGGCTGGGCTACATCACTAACTAATAAATGAGCATTTAGGAATACATTTAGCAATAAAAATAGTACATTTGTCATTATGTAATTGTGTTATAACCAGAGCTCGTACTAAATACCCATGAAAGTCGATTCGTAAATCACTTTCCTGTATTTATTTCTGTAATGGGATTATGTAATTTTATCTTCGGCTTCCTAAAAAGCTAAAATATGCAAATGAGTAATTTCAGTGTGTTGCACCTTTCACCAAAGGCTTGTGGTCACCTGACCACACATGAGCTTTTTGAACAGATTTCACCTTGTGTTGCTGTTATAATTCAGTTTTATTTGTGTAGCGCTTTTTACAATTGATATTGTCACAAAGCAGCTTTACATAGTAAAATTAATTTAAGGAGAAATCTAAGAATTTTTCTACAAACCCCCTACACATCCCTAATGAGCAAGCCCGTGGCAACAGTGTCAAGGAAAAACTCCCTCAGTAATAATAAGCTCCACTCTTCTGAAAAGGCCTTTCACTTATTGTGGGACATCCCATGTAATCAGCAGGTTACTTAGACTGCCCTACCAGCAACTGGACTTCATGTCTCTCTCTGTTTCTCTGTCTCTTTGTCCCAGGCAACTCAAATTCGTCCACTCCAACCGTGGCAATCCATGTTTTCATAAACCTCACTTTGTGTTTTGTGTTGTCTTACTGGAACATGACTGGGTCCTTTTACTGCCCATGAAGGGAATTTGTCTTTGTAATGCACAGCATAGAAACACATCCTGTGCAATTGTGTACTTCCAGCTTTATAGCAAAAATATGCTGCACTCTGATCACTCACCTATAAGCTTGACATTATTTACACTTTTAACACTTTTGGTGGGCCTAGGGTCTTCTCCACCTTCTAGCTGTGCCAGTTTTGCCTGACAGAGGCCCACATATGCGTGTGATAGTCAGGTGTCCATGCAAGTGTGCCCTGTTATAGAAAGTTGATTTCCAAATAGTGACTAGATATTAATGTACTGTATGCCCTTAGTATGACAGTGTTAAAAACACTGTCAACAGTAGAAAAGAGGTCAGATTGATCAGAGCCATTTCATAAACATCGGGCAAAGAAAGGAACCACTGCTGTACTAACAATCAGACGATAAGAGTAACCTCTACTCAAGTGGTAGAAAGACAAACATTTGGAGAAAGAAAGGATCTGCTTATGGTCCTGAAAATACAAGGTCCTGGCTTGGCCTTGCATAGTCACTTCAGAAACATTGTTACTAATATTTAGTGATGAAGTAGTTCAGGATAGCAGTAGCAGACAAAATTTAGAAGACAAGGAATGTGCAACTAAACTTTGAGTGTTGTATAGTTTAATACAATTTGTCCCAATACTTTTGCTCACTCATAAATGGGTTGTCTGCCACAAAAAGGATTCAGATAAAAAAGGCACTTCTACTGTCATTAAATATTAATCTTTTGATTTCAAACCCCAAAATCTTGCCCTTGCTCTTCCAATACTGTAACTATGACAAGAGCATTGAACCTAGTCAGGCAGTCTTGATGTAAAAACTGACCCCAGCTCAGCTGTGTACCAAGTAGTTTTTCATGCACCATAAAATACAAGCTAAGACACTGTTCTTTTATAGTCAGCCTTTGTATTTTTGCCCAGTTATGTGCAAACTTAATTAGTGTGTCATAAGCAGCCTTTAAATTCTTACATGTTGAAAGTCTGCTTCCAGATTTAAAGGTTTTATACTTGTAAATGTCCTGTAGGTGGCTTCAGGATGTGTTTAATGTCCCTTTGGTCATCCAGCTGACCGATGATGAGAAGTATCTGTGGAAGGACCTAACGCAGGAGCAGTGTCACCACTTTGCTGTGGAGAATGCCAAAGATATCATCGCCTGTGGATTTGATATCAACAAGACCTTTATTTTCTCTGATCTAGACTACATGGGGTAAGTAAGAGTACAAAGCGTACACAGATAATGGTTGGTTGGTGTTTGGGCGTTGGGTGGTCATTTCACAAAACCTTTTCCTTTCACATTGTTCTGTTGTGATACAATTACTATATATAAGGTGTGTGTGTGTGTATCCAGTTAAATCATTAAATATAACTATGTAAACTTGTTGGTAAAAATATTTACAAATTATAAATACTAAATAATATTAGTGCATAACACATTTGCAATATTTGGCAGATGCCCTTATCCAGAGCGACTTACAGAAGTGCTTTAAAGTTACTATCAGTGAATATTTCCAAATACTGGTTCACTAGGACACAGCTTATGTATACTATCAGTCAAAACTCCGTGGGTAGGTGTTGTGTGTTTTTTTTTCTTTTTTTCTTCTTCTTTTTTTTCCCGCCTTTTAAAAGTTTTTTTATTAATTACTTACTTATTTATTTTGCGGCCTTAAAAATATATCAGAAATATTTTTTATTAATTTCTCATAATTCAGCACGAATACTTGAACATGGCTCTGTAATACTGGCTACTTTGATTGAAAAGAAACCATTATTCTCATTTCCTCAAAGAATACCATGACTGAAGTGTAGTATTATATGTTCAGGGTTACAGCTGTTGATATCTTCTTAACTGTAAAATTGATTTGTATATGTTTGTAATTTATCTTTGCAGAATGAGTCCCTCTTTCTATAAAAACGTGGTGAAAATACAGAAGCATGTCACTTTTAACCAAGTTAAAGGTATATTTGGATTCACAGACAGTGATTGCATTGGTAAGTCACCCTGAAACTGTAATACCATGTGGATTTAGATTAATAAGCCAGATTTAAACCTGTAAAATATTTTATCCTCATTATATCTGTTTGTCTGAAGGAAAGATCAGTTTTCCTGCAGTACAAGCAGCACCTTCCTTCAGCAGCTCTTTCCCACAGATCTTCAATGGCAAGGCAGATGTGCAGTGTCTCATCCCCTGTGCTATTGACCAGGTCAGTGGGCTTGTGTTTGTTTTTCTTCTTTTTCTTTTTTGGTTCCCTCCTAGAAAGATATTAAGCTCAATATAAAATCCAAACATTTTTAAAGATTCTATCAATGGCTTTCTCCTTTCAATCCTGCCATGTACACCATAGTTGTTCAGTAATTTTCTCACAGTGGACTCATGAACATTAACATTAGCCAATATGAGAGAGGCCTTTATTTGCTTAGATGTTACCCTGGGTTCCACATCACTGAGAATAGAAATGCACTGAGAAACTAGCCCTAGATGGAAATTTGCCCATTTTCGGGGCGACCAGTGTGACCGGTAATAAGCCAGTCCAGTCTCACATATTTTAACATTAGCCAATATGAGAGAGGCCTTTAATTGCTTAGATGTTACCCTGGGTTCCTTTGTGATCTCACTGATTATTACATGCATTGCTCTCGGAGTGATCTCTGTTGGTTGACCTCTCCTGGGGAGGGTGACAGTGGAGGGTGACGCAAACTATTTTCTGACAGTCTGTCCGAATTATTTTTGTGAAAAAAATATCTAAAGAACACTTTGAGGGAGAAATGCCAGGAGTGAGTTGCAGTAGTCTTACCTGAAGATGACAAGGGACTAAACAAGTATCAAGTGGCGTTTGTGGAAAGAAATGGATGAATCCTTCGTTTTTTAAAGAGTAGAATTCGACAAGTTGTCCAGGGAGATTGCAAGATCTTGATGTGGGAAAAGTCAGCTGGGATGAACAGCATTTCATTCATGCTGGATTAAGCTTCAGCTGATGAGCTGCCATCCTTGATTAAATATTTGCCAGACTTGCAGAGATCTGGACAGAAACATCATTGTCTGAGGGAGTAAAAGAGAGGACAATTTGCATATAATCTATATAGTGGTTGTATGAGAACCCATGTGAGGACATGACATCACAGAGGGACCAAGTATAAAGGGAGAACAGACGTGGATAGAAGTACTGAGCCCTGGGGAATGGCAATGGAGTGTCTGCATAGAGCATATGTGTGTCCTCTCCATGTAGCCTGATACGAGTGATCTTCCAGGTAGGAAGTAAGTCATTGCCGAGCTGAACCACAAATTCCAAGATTCCTGAGGATGGACAAGAGTCTTGTGGTTGACCATTTCAAATGCTTCTGAAAGGTCGAGGAGGATGAGGACTGATCACCTTATGGCTGATCTTGGGATCTTGCCAAAAGGGCAGTCTCTGTGGAATGTGTTGCTTTGAAGCCAGACTGGTTAAGGTCTTAGAGGTTGTTCTGCAAGTGGTGGGATTACAATTGGTTATAAATAGTACATTCAAGAATTTTATAAAGAAAAGAGAGCAGTGATACCGGTCTGTAGTTGCTGATGTCTGATGGCTCAAATAGGGTTTCTTCAGGATGGGTAGAACCCTGGCTCTTTTGAACACTGTTGGTACTTGACCAGATGATATGGAGTTATCAGTGATATTGGTGGTAAAGGGAGGAAGGTCTTGAGATAGTCTGGATCATTGTGGAAGGTAGGTGGTAGGATTACATGATGAGATGACTTGCAGGATCTCTTCAATTGTGAGCTTGAAAAACTGCCAGTGAAGCGGAAGAAGAATCCATGATGTGGAGGGATGGGAGTGAATGTCTGACAGACTGATTTTCTGTCTAGCTCTGTAATTCAAGGTTTAATACAAAACTTTCGTCTAAACATTTAAACTAAGACATCTTCCCATCATACTACCACTGATACCAGCCCAGCACTGTTTTGTATACCACACAGAGCAAGGCAATGGTTTCATTTCATTATCCAAACACGTATTATGAAGATCAGACTTAGTCAAATCCCTGTTTTAATAGGCACACTGCTCACACATGATTGTCATCCAGTTGATTTAAAACAAAACATGCAGAAATATAGATGCTTCTAAATGGTTCTCAAATTTTCATTTACTAGTGCATATTAAGAAATACTGTATTAGGAATAATTAGCCTAACATGGAGTCTCGCTACACTTCCATTGCTGCACACCACATATGAATTCTTTATCCCAAATCGTGTTGCTTTTCATGAAATAAGTCTAGAATGAATAGAAGAGCTGGCTAAATAGCAGTGGCTGAGCCAATCAGAAAGGGCAATGGTTCATATCCAGTGGGTATGGATAGAATAACGTTTATGTTGTTACAGTGGCTGGCACCTGCAAGGGAGTGGGAAGTATTACGCAGTGAGTGAATAGTAGCAGGAAAAATGAGCAAGCATAAGTTTTGAATGACTTTGACAAGGGCCATACTGATGGCTAAATGACTAGGTCTATTCATCTCCAAAACAGCAGGTCTTGTGGGGTGTTCCTGGTATGCAGTAGTAAGAACCTACCAAATGTTGTCCAAGGAAGAACAACCAGTGAGCTGGCAAGCGTGTCTCGTATGTCCAAGACTAACTGATGCATGTAGGAAGGCAAGGCTAGTACGACTGGTCTGAAACCACAAAAGAGCTACTGTAGCACAAACTGCTGAAACTGTTGATGCTGGATATGATACAGGTGAAGCTCAAAAAGTTTGAATATTGTGCAAAAGTTCATTTATTTCATTAATTCAACTTAAAATGTGAAACTAATATATAATATAGACTCATTACATGCAAAGTGAAATATTTCAAGCCTTTATTTGTTATAATTTTGATGATTATGGCTTACAGCTTATGAAAACCCCAAAATGTCAGAAAATTAGAATATTACATGAAATCAATAAAAAAGTTATTTAAAATACAGAAATGTCAGCCATCCGAAAAGTATAATTATGCATATGTAATCAGTACTTGGTTTGGGCCCCTTTTACATGAATTACTGCCTCAGTGCGGTGTGGCATGGATGTTATCAGCCTGTGGCACTGCTGACAAATTATGGAAGACCAGGGTGCTTCATTAGCAGCCTTCATCTCATCTGCATTGTTCGGTCTCATGTCTCTCATCTTTCTCTTGTTAGTGTCCCATAGATTCTCTATGGGGTTCAGGTCAGGCGAGTTTGCTGGCCAATCCAGTACAATAGTCCCACGGTCATTGAACCAGGTTTTGGTACTTTTGGCAGTGTTGGCAGGTGCTAAGTCCTGCTGGAAAATGAAGTCACCATCTCCATAAAGCTTGTCTGCTGAAGGAAGCATGAAGTGCTCTTAAATGTCCTGGTATATGGCTGCGTTTACTCTGGACTTAATAAAGCACAGTGGGCCAACACCAGCAGATGACATGGCTCCCCAAATCAACACAGACTGTGGAAACTTCACAATGGATTTCAAGCATCTTGGATTGTGTGCCTCTCCATTCTGACTTTGGCACCTTGGTTTCCCAATGACATGCAAAATTTGCTCTCATCAGAAATGAGGACTTTAGACCCCTGAGCAACATACCAGGGGCCTCATGTACAAGATCAAGTTCAAGACTTGCGTGGAATTCTTACTGAAAAATGGCATATGCTTAAATCCAGAAAACGTCATATGCACAAAAAAAAATTCAGATGTATGAATCTGTGCGTACGCATGAATCCAGGCACATTTTCTTTGAACATCCGAATCAACGTGGAATTGAGCGCACATGTAGGAGTACCCGACCCCTCCCTTTCCACGCCCCCATTTAAATATGCAAATCATATTTAAATGAACCCTGCACTGGAGATTCCCCTCTTCGCAGTAATAGAAAACCCTTACAATATAAGGAAGACGGGAAGGCGCGCAAGAATATAGTGTTTGGCACGCTGTCCTCCGGCATTAACAACAAACGCAGGAAGTCTGAGTGGGAGAGAGAGTGTGTGTGAGAATGTGCTGTAGGGTCAGAAAGGCGAACACACACAGAGTTATAAAAGAAGTGGTCAGACTTAAAGGTGCCGTTAAGCGGAGGACGGGCTGCCCACCGCCAAAGTCTGACCCAATCCGGCAGGGGGAGAGAAGAGAAGGACCTCACCCTGCCTGAGCAGAGAGTCGCCGCAGTCATAGGTGACACTCCTCTTTCAGGGGTGATGGGAGCGCATGTGGGGGACTCCGATCACCCCCAATGATGTACGAATGAGCTCACAGACACCCGTGATTGGCTGGTGATCGCTGTGAGTGACAGGGAAGTGAGCATATGCCATCCTTTCCTCCCATGAGAGCTCGGCCAATTAGCTTCCATGGACTCCTGGTCACGGATGAGAATGATTGAGTCTACTGGTTATGGCCCTGTGATAGGGTTGTGGTGTGTGAGCAATATTGTAATGAAACTAATCATTTAATACTAAAAAAAGATAAGCACTTACACACTACACACGTTTCCTTTCTTTTTAAATATAATAAAATGGGTAAGGTTGTATAAAGAGTACACATAATTAATAATGACTGATTTATGCATTTTTATTTATTTATTTCTTAACACTTGTTTATTCAGGACCCATATTTCCGCATGACACGAGATGTTGCTCCTCGAGTAGGTTACCCCAAACCTGCCCTTCTGCACTCCACATTTTTCCCTGCATTACAAGGAGCTCAGACCAAGATGAGTGCCAGTGACCCGAACTCCTCAATCTTCCTAACTGACACAGCCAAACAGATTAAAACGAAGGTACGATTCATGCTTTTTCTCAGACTATTGGCATAAACACATTCAAATGAATCAAACCCTACAAAATAGACAAAAATCTTACCAAACAATAAAATGCAAATCGACACTATACCGCATGAGATCCTAAAGCACATCCTGAATGTGGTCTACGCAGATTAACAAACATGCATTTTCCGGTGGGAAAGACACTGTAGAAGACCACAGGAAATATGGAGGAAACGCAGACGTGGATGTTTCCTTTATGTATCTGACTTTCTTTCTGGAGGATGATGAAAAGCTGGAGAAAATCCGACAGGTAAATATACACAGAACACAAAACAGATGTTATTAAACATTTCCAGGAAACAAGCACAATGTGACTGTATTGTTTATGTTTTTCCAGGATTATACAAGTGGAGCACTCCTGACTGGTGAACTTAAAAAAATTCTAGTGGAAACTCTTCAACCAATCATAGCAGCCCACCAGGAGAGACGCCAAAAAATAACCAATGACACTGTAAAGCAGTTCATGACTCCACGGAAGCTAGACTTTAATTTTTAATAGCTTCCATTTACTTCAATAATCAATTAGCAACCATTACCACTTTCCACTCTGGAACTAAGTTTATGGAACTTAATATTGAAAAATATGGTATGAAAATTTTACAACAAATGTTATGGTTGTGGTTTAATTATGGTACACCATAACGTCTGTGGACACCTGACCTCCAAAGATGGAATCTGTACAAGTCCCTGCTTTCTGTAGTATTAAGATTTTTCTTCACAGGAACTACAGGACATGTTCCAGCATGATAATGACAACCAACACAACCCCCATCCCACCCTCAAACAAGTTGCATGGAACACCCCCCACCCCACCCACCCACAGTGACCAACATTGGGATGAACTGAAACTGATTGAGCATAGTGATAATAATAAAAATAATTGTAATGTGAATATCAACACACAGACATAATACTTTAACTGTCAGTCTAATTTGATGAACATAACTGTTACCTATCTCATTGATCCAACCAACATTTGACATCTAATGAGCAAAATGCCATGTTTTAGATTTAGCAAGAGCAGTGAAGTTGGGTGTATGCAGACAGTGGTACAGCTCCGGTGTGATGGATACACGATTATGAGTTTTAATGGCATTCCTATGTGTGAATGAGCACCAAAATCTTCCTGTGGTGAGTATCAGACCCCAGGAGGATAGTCATGTCAAAGTTAGCATGGGTTACCTTAAAATGACTTCTGAAATTAGATTCTTAACATACTGGTATCCACTTACTGCACAAGTAGACACACAGGCTTTGAGCAGACAGATATAAAAAATATTTCTCAACCTCAGGCCGCCAGTTGAATAGCCCGGCACCACTACCCTGCGCTGTTAATTGTATTATTATTTTTTATTTTTTTTTTTTTCGGTCTTTTTATTAATTAATAAAATATCCATTAAATGAAGTTTACAGCTTAGGATCGTAGTGCTTCAAACACGGTGAAGCTGTCTACTGTGGGGTGCCGTAATGTCTGTGTTTCTCCTCTTACCATCATCATAGACAAAAGGGTTGCTATCAAGACCTCATGATCATTGCAAAAAGCCAATAAACTTATGTTTGGTTAAAAAAGTCTTAATTCTTGAAAATAAAAAATAGGTTCTAGCCATCAAATACCTTAATTCCCTACTTTGTTGCTTTTTGTGTCTAGGATGAATCAGACTTGCGCTAAATAGCTAGCTAGCTATGTAGTAAAGTGACTGGTATTGTGAAGAAAATAACTTTTGCTTTAATTCACTTTATTAACTAAGTGCAAGTACATACAGCTTTTTAAAATTACTAATAATATTATTTGAGCAAAAATATATGTACAACTGCCCTATCAGAGTACAACAGCTAATGAGTTTAATGCCTCGGTCATAGACATCAGCCAGTGACGAAGAAAAAAAAACTAGACTTCCAACAGCCCATCTCTCATGGTAAATTGGCTTAAATTTTTGATCAAGGTAAACAAATCCAGGAGGTGTTAGCATTGTGTTTTGAATACCTGCTATTTGTGTGTTAAAATGGTTGGTGCTTGTTGCACTGTTGGCTGTGAAAACCATGCAGACAGTCGCAAAGAAATATCTTTTCTCTGGTAAGAGGCACTTGACCTAATAAAGACAACATAGCACAATGTTTTTAATGTACCTTTATTCTGTAAATAACTACTGCCGTCTGTCTTAACAGGCAGAGAGCTCATATATTAACATATAGGATTGTCAGCGGAAAATATTTATTCTTATTAAATTGTGGAAAAACATTACTTAGCCACATATTCTTAGGTTGCTTATGAATAATTTTATTGCCCCTGCATATTTCATGCCCAGGCCACGAACACAACCCAATTTCTCACTGCTTATAAGTATAGCCCTTGTCTGGTAGTCAAGATTGAGAATGTCACACTTACATGCACTTTACGGTTTAGCCTATACTTTATAATAACATAATAATAGTAATTTATATTAAGTACAAAAAAGGCTAAAGGAATGGGGAAAATGTGACATTGCAGTGTTTGACAAAACTCAGATTTACTCTTTAGAATATTGTGCAAAATTTCAGCTTTTCATACTTTATTTATGCCTGAAATCCATAGACTGTCTATCATTGAATCCTAGTAATTAAAATTTATAAGTTGGTCTGCCAGTAAACTGGTGCTAAATTGGAGGTTCATTTGAATATCATCAGGTGTTTAAAGTGGGATGTATATCCATCAAAACCAGTGAAGCTGTTGACTGCAATATCAGGAAAAAACAGGCATGCTGCCAAATGTTAAATGTCAGCCAAATGTCTACAGAAACAAAAATCATGGAACTAAACAAATTTAGAAAGTCATACAATTCTTAAGTAATCTTAGGAAAACTATTACTTTACAGGGCAAGTCCGGCCTATCGCTTCCCTGGAATCCCCAATGGTTTGAGCATTAGCAGACATTGGTTCCTGTGTTGAGGTGGTGACTCGAGCACAGTTCTGCCTCTGAGCCTGATACTCTCAAACGAAAGTTTCATGACACCCTCCAGAAGCTCAATGTAGTACTGACTGATCTGCACAATACAAAGCATAGGGAGAGGCGAGCCTGTATTATTACCTATGTATACTGTCCATTTTAAAATTTATATTCTCTGCTAATTCTTGACATCCCTGTGGAGTTGTTCTGGAGACCTGCCCAAGAGTACTCCAAAGATCAGAAGCAATTTTACCGCCCAAAACTTCATCTACCCCACCCTGCAATGTTTTGATGTCTTTAAGTGCACATGTTCATCCATGTTGTGTATTCATGTATAGTTAAGTAATCAATGTTTGTTTTTAGCTCATATTTTCCAAAGGACCAATGAAGTTATAGTATGGTGGCATCCAGCTTCATCCATCTGTCTAAACTTTTTACATTTTCATCTTCATTTCAGAAACCACTGCAGGAAATGTTTTGCTATTGTTTGAAGTCTCCTAGGGCTCTTTAAAGTTTGCTCATATGGTGGTGCCACCTATCATGACAGGCTTTTTATTAGGTGATTCAGTGGCCAGACATTCATGGGTTACACATCAAAATGTTTATCGTCACTAGCTTTCTCAAGTTTGTTCACTAGGGGGTACTGCAGGTATGTTTCTGTGAGATTAATTTTCGTTAATTGAGCAAAACGCATTTTCGTTAATTCAGCAAAATAAGTACTTAACAATCCTCTTTTCCAGAGCAGCGACAGATAATGTTCTCATATTACAAATGAGAATTGTCCTAGGGGCACTCTAAAGTTTGCTCATATGGTGGTGCTACCATATCTCATATGTAGATGTATGTGTGTATATATGTACGTATCCGTGTATGTGTGTGTGTGTGTGTGTGTGTGTATATATATATATATATATATATATATTCATTCATTCATTCATCGTCTTTCGCTTGTTCTGGGGTCGGGTTGCGGGGGCAGCAGCCTAAGCAGTGAGGTCCAGACATCCCTCTCCCCAGCCACTTCCTCCAGCTCTTC
>JAOUQZ010000002.1:5240560-5254324 GCA_028564935.1 Neosilurus hyrtlii
AGAGAGAGAGAGAGAGAGAGAGAGAGAGAGAGAGAGAGAGAGAGAGAGAGCGCACTTATCTTTCTCTGCTCTGTGTGTGAAGCTTACCTGACCTCCCTCTGTCATAGGTAAAATATGTAAAAATACATTAATCACAAAATGTATTAATTCTAAAAAAATAAATAAACCATAACCGTATCTCAATAAATACAATTTTGTTTTGTTTGGGTTTATGTCCCTGTGTAGTATATACTAAAAGTGATATGTCCCTCAGGCTCAGTAGATGTCACCGAATTGAGCAGCCCGGTCAACTCCATTTCAGAGACTATTCAGCAGCATCCATTTTTTTTATTACTGATCCCAAATATATACTTTTTTATTTACAATACCATTCATTATTTGGTCCACATTTATATTTACACACATACACACACACACACACAAACTTTATAAACAAAATGATTCAAGTAGCGTATGTATAAAAATGAGGTATGACAAAGGCAATAGTTCACAAACGCATAAAGTGCACTGAAAGAGTAATGTGTTTTTCTTGTGCATGCATGGACAAATAATCATGCTTTAAAGGTTGTTTCTTAAGGTGTTGCTTTTCATCAATGTGGTGTCACAAGAGTAGCGCAGACAGCGGTGAATCTCTTCAGCTCTGGAGTGGCTGACATGTATACCTGCCTGCAGTGTTTGCACAGAACTGAAGAACAAAAAGTACAGATTTGGATTTAGATCACTCCTAGACACAATGCAGTGTAATAAGATTGTGAAGGATCAGTGTGATATATGCAGAGATAAGAGTGTCACAGGTTTACAACTGTTTATGTTACCTGTTGACCAGATGTGCCACAGAGTAGAAGCTATTACACATGTAAAGTGCGTTGACGTAGCTCACACACGGCAGTGTGAGGTAAAATTGCAGAGCTTGTTGACGACGACCTTTGACCTCCACAGGGACACTGATGGCCTGGCCTTTCCTCTGTTCTACCTGTGCCAGTTGGGCCAGCAGTGTGGCAGTGTCATCAGGACCCGTACTAAACAAAAGTCTGACCCCTGTTCTCACCAGTGCAGTCATAGTGCTGTCGTAATACCGGCTACGCTGGAATGAACGCAGTGGCTCTCCTACAAGAGCACATTACAAATAAAGACATGAATAAAAGGAATGAACAGAACAAAGGTGGTAAAACAGCAGACAAAGAGGTTGGCCAAGGAAAGTATTGCAGTGAACTGAACTAAGCACTTTAATTAATATCTATATTTAAAAAAACATGGCCATAGTTAGCAACGTCAAGTTTCTAAACCTTAACCATTAAGATGAAAGCTGATGGGAAGCTGGAGCTAATCTCAGTTGACTTCGGGTGAGAGTCAGGGTACACCCTGAACAGATCGCTAATCTATTACTGGGCTACCACAGAGACAAACCACCATTCACTCTCATACCTATGGGCAATTTAATGTTGCCAGTTGTCCAAATTTACATTTACATACCCAGAGGAAACCCAGGGTAGCAGGCATGAAAACATGCAACCTCCAAACAAAAAAAGCCCCCAGTCGGTCACCAGCTTCTTGCTGTAAGGTGACAGGGCTAAAAACTACACCACTGGCTTTAACTTTCTTAGGACAGAAGCGAAATTAGCAGAGTAGTTCAACTTAGGCGGGGTACACCCTGCACAACTTGCCAGACCATTGCAGGGCAAACTCACACACCACCATTCGTGCACACACATACACACACACACACGCATCAATATCATTTGCACTCTCACTGAGCTTACCGGGTTTAGTGCGGTCTTTCTCCACTAGGATGCACACCCGATCAAACAAGCTCTGCAGGATCTGTATCCTCTCCTGCAGCCGTTTGCGATTCTGGGTACTGGCCAACTCCGATTCGCTCTGCCACTCCACGGCCATGCGGTTACTTACGATGAAATCACAGTTGACCAGAGAGCATATGTGTACGGCTGCGTCATGTTTCAACCGGAGCAAGGACACCACATCTGCACCAGCACTGATGCAACGGCTGTCCACTAGCACACAAATGCAAGCTGGGGTCGTGTTGGTTGTAGTGTTGGACGTGGTACCATGATCAACAGAACCACTAGCCACAGTCTGAGCAGGAGCACTACAGGCTGCCTGGATACATGAAGTATAATTTAGAAATGAATTAACTCCAAAGAATTTTGGTATCCATGAAAATACTGCACATTTCATTAAAAAAATTTTAAATTAGACTCCAAATCATATGAATATAATTCAAATGGGCTGAGGTCGTACAAACTCATCAACTAACACAAATGATTCTAAGCATTCAGTAATGACCATAAACAGGACAACTGGTAATAAACAAACGCAAATAATCTTAACAATCTTTAAAATGATTTGGTCCTTCTATAAATCTCACCTGTGTTTTAATATAAGAGGTAGACAGAGCTTCCTGAAAGTCCAGCTCTTCAGACAGCAGAGCCTGGTTACTAACCCCCTGTTTGCCCCTCTGGGGTTTCTGTGGTACAGCATCCTTTCTGTTCTGTTCACCACCTGTGTGTGTAGGGTCAGTTTTAGGCAAATAAGACACAGGTGATGTATGAAATCCCATCCTAGCTGCACCATCGGAAATGGGTGCATCCATGGTGTTGATCATCTTCCTCTTCTTCTCATTCTTCTGCTCTTCCTCATCACTTGAATCCACTACTCGGATGATTCTGGAGCGTTTAGCTTTTCTGGACTGAATATTTCTCATCTCTCCAGTAGTCCTAGTTTGCCTGAGATGAACTCTGCGCCGTGTGGCATACTGTCGTCTCCCATCTATGTACGAATCTTCAGGGACAATATCCACTCCAACCTCCTCTTCCTCATCAGAAGCACTACCAAAGTCTTCCTCGACTTCACTGCCATCAACTACGAAACTGTCCTCTTTATAGGTCTCGTCCTGCTCAGGGACCTGCACACATGGAGGAAAATTGCTTCTCATTGTTACAGATAGTAAATATGTGACTCTTCAATCAAGTGGGTATTAAGTCGGAAATTATTAATTTTGAGTTATTGGTACATTTTGTAGCTGATATCTTAAGCTTTAAAATTATACCAAATTTTCTAACATAACTTTTTTGGAGTAACTAACCAAAACTTGCAAGGAATTTTTAGCCCTTTAAGCATACAGCTTTGGAGAAAATTGTGTTTAAAGTTCGTCCAACTTAATACCCACTTTACTGTGATTGGCCATATGTATACATATCATTTATATATCTTCTGCTGCGCTTAGGCAACAGGTCAAGGAGGGAAACCCCAATGATACCCCTGCGGCATCCCGAGGTGTTCCCAGGCCAGATGGTGTAGATAATTCCTCCAGAAAATATTTGGTCTGGTCCAGGACCTCCTATCTCTAAAAAAAGAAGTGATCAGGACGCATACTAATGAAATGCCTGAACCACCACAACTGACCCCTTTCGATGCTGAGGATCAACAGTTCTACCCTAAACTCCCCATCCTATCTCGATGGCTAAGTCCAGAAGTCCTCAGAAGGAAATGTGTTTTTGCCAAATCAGCGAGGAACAGTCCTCGGGAAAGATGCTGTCATAAACAGAGGCAGGGCTATGGGCAAGGCACAAACACATGCAAAACAAAATAAAACAATAGTTTCTTGGCTCAGGTTAGGTCTAAACTAATATTTGTCCAATTTTTACCTGCACTCTGTAGTGTTTAACTTGGATACATCCTGTCAAATAAATTTTACATACATAATTTCCAACTAAATACAAGTTCAGCATTCAGCACCTGAATATTATTACTAGATTGTACAGTTCAGACACAGCTGCAAGGCTCTTTCTTATTACATCTCTGTACACCTAGCACTGTCAGTACAGCATGGAATTCAATGATGTTGATTTAATTCCTTAGATTCTTAAAAGTAATTTTTCACAAAAATATGAACGATACAGCCTGTTTCCAAAAGGATCTGCTTCACTCACCTGGGAGAAGATGGTTATATTATGCACAGGTCTGTGAATCATTCGAAATTTGCTTGAAACTGCAGGACTCTTTACAGATTTCAGGTAAATTCCATGCATCTCAGAATCTGAAAATAAGAACACCATTAATCACAATGCAGTATATGACACACCCTGTCATAACTAACACTGGTGAGTTTAAATCAGATGCTGGTGTTAGGAAAGAATTAGCAATGAGAAATGTTTCTTTCAAAGAACACTGACAGAAACACCAACGTACGTCTTTTCCAAAGCCATATTGTTATAAGGAGCACCAACAAGGAGAATGAGCAAGATTACAATAAAGAAGAGCCAAACGTTTCTGAATAGAAGTCTATGCAGAATCCTAAGCATTCATTAGGCAAATTTGTTAACACATTTATGATGGGTAATAAATCAGAGGCCTATTGACGAAGAAATCCTGCAAAGACGATAGGGATTGTTGGCTTGTACACAAAGCCAACATCCAGTGTCACCAGGCAGTCGCTAACCTGGGATCCGCAATGCAAAATAAACAAATAGATAAATAAATGGAGGCCAATTAACACATTAAGATGAGACTTTGACACTGTCATCCAGCTTATATCCATTACAACTGGTGACAGCAGTACAAGACAGAGGGAGTTGGAGAACAGGTGCTGATGGCATAAGTTTCAGGAGGTACAATGGGCCCAGGTAAGCAAGTTAGTTAGGTAAAATCTGCTTAACCAAATTTATTACAATTTCATTTTGGATAAACCAGGGATGCTCAACCCTGTTCCTGGAAATTTTCCTTCCTGAATACTTGCAGTCCAACCATGATCAAGCCCACATGACAGTCTATTCATCTAATTAATGCTTTGAAATAAAGACTTTAGCTGTTAATAGACTATCAGTCATGCACTATTATGGTTGGAAGTTTTTGGGGAGGAAGATATTCAGGAACAGGGTTGGGCTCCACTGGATAAACCTCATCTCAAAGCTAATCTCAATACTTAATTAGATCATTTGTTAGATGACGCTTTTAAGGGATTTTAAAATGAAATCATCAAATACAGCCACAAATTCAGACTGAACATTTAACATACCAATTTTCAAAATGCCTAAAAAAAATAAACAAACAAACAAACAAACAAACAAACAAACAAATAAATAAATAAAAAGCCTCCACCAAGATCATCATGTTTTGCCTTCAGTTTGTTTAATTGTTACAGGATAATGCAAAAAGTTCTATGTGGATTTTCATGAAATTTTATCGGGGTGGAGCTTTGAACAAGGAAGGCTTCATTCAATTTTGGAGATGATCCAGGTCAAATTCTGGATCCAGCTATTTTTTAAAGGGTTCTTTGCACTGTGAGAGGTCTCAGTGTAATATTTCAGCAGGTCAAACAGGGGCTGTCATGCACTTTATTTTTTTGACTTAGTGGAGTTTTTCTCCCCGAGTGCTTGTTTTTAATGGATTAAAAATCGGACACAAGCGTACTAATCCATACGATGGAGCTTTCTCCTTACCATTAAGGCCTTGCGACAACTGAGTGGTGTCCACTACAAAACCTTGCAAAGACTTGTCCAGTTCTTCTCCATCATATTCATCAGAAGACACAGAGTCTCCTTCTTCAGACAGCTCTGCCTCTTCATCAAGGAACTGCTTTCCATCTCGGTGCACCACCTTCTGGGAGATTAGAGTGGAGCAAAGTGTGACACTTCATAATCTTGACCTGCACACAGTGCGTGAAAGACTGAATAAAAGTTGCCTTTACCTTAGATTTCACCTTAAGACGATGTGAACCTTTAAAAGGCTGAAAGGGCCGACAAAAAGAGTCTTGCTTAAAGTCGTCGTCTGATGGCGCTTCTCCATTACTCTCCTCTGACTAGTAAATAAAGCTAATGTTATTCACTCATATCTTAACTTAAACAGCCTCAGATTATTTCCTGTAGAAATATTTAAATGAAAAATTGACAGACGTACCATATTCAGTCGAGCGACACGCTTTCTAGGCACCTTGACAGGGGACTCGACATCGCTGATTTTTGATTGCTAGAAAAAGGATAAAGTTTACAAAAACACTCAGTCGACTGGTGACATAAATAAGGAGCTCGAATTTACCAGAAGCACAACCATAAATCACATATACCTTTAATTATAAAAAGAACATAGACAAGTCTACTAATATTACATATTTAATAAATATTTGAAAAGTATTAAATAAACAAATAAGTTACAATTATTTAGCTGTGACCTGTTTACCAGATTAATAAAGTTTCTATTGACTCAGTGTTATTCATTAACATATTGATTAATTTTATGTACAGTATGAAACCTAAATTTTACATTTTACTCTTTACGAATGACAGCAATGGTTCTTTTACATGCCTCTCACCACAGACAGTGAGAAACATGGCTGGCTTTGATTTAATATATCAATTATAATTCATCAGTATATACATTACATGGGAAAGGAATCTTATTGGTCCGCAATCTCGAGATTACAAAACATTATTCCGATTGGATAATGCTTGAATCAAAATGATTGGAAAAATAAAAATTCAGTTTTTTAATGCGTGGAAAAACGAAAAAAAAATTCTTCTACATTTAATTTCTTCTGCTAAAAAGCAATGTCTTTTGAAATAAAAAGCCATTCTAAGACAAAAGATTCCACTGTAATATAAGAGTGTTGGCTTAATTTAAGCAGGGTGTTGGGCACGTTTGTGGTGCATCCTACCTCTGGAGATGCCAGGGGATTGGCTCTTCCTTGACGCCATGGTTTTCTAATGACTGATTCTTCTTCGCTGTCACTGTTCAGTGCTTCTGGACAATGAAATATCACACAAAAAGAAACAAAAACAAAACTGCCATAATTGCATAAATGTTGACCAAGCAATCAACTAGATAAACAATTTGCATGGCCAATAGCATGAAACAACTTCTCCTCCATTCAACTTAGATATTCTACTATAAACAAGCATTGCCTTTTACAATTTTATTCCCTACACCTTTAAAGATGGTTCACAAAACTTCCTTAGCAATCTTAGAGATGCACTAGTTCATTAAAGAAACATTATTCCATTAGATACTGAATACATTTGACTGCACAGCCATTAACGTCAAATCAATTCTGCATAATATTGCAAACTTAATAGAATGATTTAGGTTTTCAGACAAAATCAGCCCTCAGCAAAATCACCCACAACACTTACAATTTTTTGTGATTGGAATCAAAATGGATCTAACTACATACAGCCCTCAGCCATAACATTAACACTACCTGACTGGTCTGCAGTACCATACATAGCAGGCTGCAATGCACTGACTCCTTTCTATCATAGCCAACATTATCAGTTTATTAGCAGTTTATGATACAGTAGTTCTGTGGGATCAAACCTACTAGCTTTTACACCCCACATACATCACTGTGCCTTAGGTACCCATGACACTCTTACCAGTTTATTGGTTATCCTTGGACCACCTTTGGTAGGTTCATAAATCTGCATACCAGAAACACTGCAAAATACCTGCGGTTTTGGAGACGAACTGGCCCTGTTGTTTAGCCATCACAATGTGGCCCTTGTCAAAGTCAATCAGATACTTATGCTTTGCTCATATTCCTGCTTCCAATACAAACCTTTAGGAATTGACTGCTCAGTTGCTGCATAATGCATTACACATCTTGGCAGGTGCCAGTGTAACAAGATAATTAATGTCATTCACCTGTCAGTGGTCAGAAATCTTTTTAATGTTGTGGATGATTTGTGTATTTATGTCAGTTTTTTATTTGTAAAATCAGAGCTTTTTTAAAATTTCATTACAGACAACTCGTTCTACATAGTTCTTACTGCAATACATCCACTTCAATCCATTTTCAAGTCTAATATCATCAATATCTTAACCCTCAATCCTGGTGACTTAACTAAGAGCACTACATAAACCAACCAAATAATTCATACTTTACGAACTCCCTTCCTCACTTAAGCCGCATTCACACAGGAATCAATGAGCGACACACGACTCGCTTTGCCGCTGAAGTACACGCGAAATAGCTTCGTGATTGAAGTGAATCACTTCGCCACTGAAGTGTGGCCGGCTCTTCTTGTCTTTTTAACTCCTTCACATGTTTCCTGCTCAAAAATCTTTCCGAGTGAAACTGTGAGCAGCATCGAGCTAGTTCCCTACAGGAGATATATGAGAACCTTTATTATCATTATCTTATATTATTTGAGTTTATTTTACTTCATATTAATATAATAAATTGCTCATCATTATAGCATGGCCAGCATAGATCATAGCATCATGAACCCGGAAGAGTTAAACATATATAAATTTACACTTACAGGAACTGCCAAACTTTTCAGAAACATGGACCCAAGCGTAGCGGCAGTCATTAAGAACAGGTTATTTACATGCAGCAATAATGAGCTTCTCTTCCACGTAGATGTGGGCGGATTAGTTTGTTTTTGTTTTTTCCCCACGGAAAAGGTTTAGGAGGACTCGGTGTTTGGCGACATCTGTCATTCAACAGTGTCTTGGTTATTGCTCAAATCGTGTTGTGTGAAAGTTCAGCTCAGCAGAACTTTCAGCAGCACTAGCCCACTTCGTGTCACAAAATATACCCTTTTGTTGCTTATTTTGCTGGATTTCATTGACTTTGCATGGTCAATTGTTGGACGTCGCCTCCTGTGTGAATCTGGCTATATACTCTCATCCTCTTTGTCTGACGTGCCATTCATCTCAAACCCACAAACTCAAACCCCAATCCATCTACTGCTGGTTATTCTACACCCAGATGATAGCTTTGGTTACCATGGCCTCTGTAAAATAGAACCTTAAACAACCTACATCCAGGGTTACATCCTCTAGTTCTCTTTAAAAGAGAACCCCTACATGTGATTCTTGGGTTAATGAGAAAACTACATAACTATTATTGCACACCAAATAAAAAAGTCCTACCTGCCAAACATGGTCAAAAACTTTTAATACACAATACAAATCATTAGCAGTACTACTAATATTGTGCTTAAGAAAAACAAACAAACAAACAAACAAACAAACAAAACAACTGAACTGACCTGAAATCGCATGGTCTTCATGATCAGGCTTCTCTGCCTCAAGCAAAGACCTTCGACACAGGCGACTCCTTGTGCCATGTGGCTGTTGTTGCGAGTTCAGTGCTTTAGGACAAAGTTGTGGATTTCTGCTTCTAGGAGACACAAATGCTGGAGTCGGGGTTGAAGAACTTGGTCTTCCTAAACTCTCTTGCTCAGCGATTATGGGTGACAGGTTACTCTTGGCAATGAGAGATGGTAGTTTTTTGTCCACTGGACACACTCTGGGGGTTGACATATATCCCAGAGTGAAGGTGTTGGAAGATGAATTGGATTTGTTCAGGGTCAGTGAGGTAATCGCCTGCTTTCGATCACCTGTGGGTTCTGTGGTCATGTCAGAGTCCGATTCTGCAGTTTCCTCCTCGTCAGCGTCAAGTGAAAATCCTAGATTAAAGTTCACCGAAAAAATGTCCTGAGAACAATTAACAGTTTTAGAAATTTGCTCTGCTGGTGTTTTGCATCCCAAGAGTATTGAACTCTTGTAAGAAGGTTCACCATTACAAATATTTGCTACATCCCTTACATTTTGTGTTACCTCTTGTGTTTGGCCAGTATCGTGTTCAGTGGCTGGAATTACAGTGCCTTTACTTGGAGTCTCAATGTTTGGTAATGATACTTGTAGGAAAGCCTCATCATCTCCGAACAAGTCGACACTTTCATCGAAGGTATTGAGCTGAATTTTAGACTCCAAGGGCAGATTACTGTTTTTATCTTCCCCATCATCCACAATATCATCAAAAACCTCATCCCAGCTAGGGCTGTTGGCAGCACTGTGCAGACCAACAGAAACACTCTCACTAGGCAAAACTGCAGATTCAGAAGGGGCCCCTTCTATGTTACAGTCCAAGGAGGTAGAATCTAATGAACTCTCGCATTCGTCAAGGTTGAAATTGACCTGGAAATGATCAAACTCCTCTGTCGGACTGCTGCTGATTTCACATGATTCATCAAAGTGAGCAGGTTTATCAAGGCTTAATGAGCAATGGGTATCAACACATTTAGGTGGAGAGCTAGAAAGAAGATGTTTGACATTGGATAGAATAATTTCTAAGCTTCCATTGGACTGATTGTAATCATATAGTTTTTGACAGACATCCCATTTGGGTAAATAGAACATTTCTTCAGCAGGCTCGTTGGACGTGTAAATGTTTGTCTTAAGGCTCTTTGGGTGATAAGGAACACTACGTAGCTGCTCATCTTTTCCTGAGGGTTTCGTCTCAGAGTTCTTATTCCCATCAGTCTGTATGGTGTTATCAGCATTATCATTGATTACTAAGTTATTACTGTTACACTGAATCACACTCAAGCCTTCTTCTGTGGCAGTGCAACCAGACTCTGAGGACAGTTTGTCTTTTAATGAAGTCCATGAAAAAGATCCTGCATGGTCCTTCTTATACACGTTCGTTTCTGAGACAGAACGACGGACATCTCGACCAACAGGTCTAGCTTTCGATCTTTTTTGCTGAGGATTTTTTTTGCATGCCAGTTTTACTATTGTGCCATCCTCCTCACAACCAACAACATCCTCCTTTTGGAGATGTGCGTTTACCTCAGCTTCATATCTGCAGCCACCCTATTGGATTGGAAAATGTAATCAATCAAGCAGGAACAAATGTAAAAAATTTTTTTAAATATTACAATACATTCTTTGTGCACTAAACAAATTTCAAGAAAGACCGGGACCTTATCCGAGGTGCCTGTAGAGCAGGGTTAACTATGTGAACTGACAAAAATAGTTAAGGGTAAAAAAAGTAACTGGTCACCAACACCATACCAAGAAAAAAATGCAGTTACTTGCAAGTATAATCAGTACTCCATAACACTTATTTAATTTTTTTTAATCAATCTGAAGAAAGAAAATATTGGTTTGTTTGCTTATACCAGATGTGTATAATTTAAGTGAAAACATTTAGTCCGATAAAGTTATTTTAAATTTTATTGCAAAATTTATTTTTTTTTTTTTTAATTTTATTAAAAAAAATTTTTTGGTTTGATTTAAAACCTCTCATTTTAGTATGAGAGTGCCAGAGGGGCAGTAACCATACCTACCCATGCTCAAGAGAGAAGCAGCAGGTAGCAATGCCTTTAAATGGGCACCAGGAACATCTTGCACCCAGAGCAACTTGTGTCCACATTTTTATGTGTTTACATGTCAACTCAGTGACAAGACAGTAGATAGAGGGACAACACATAAGCAAACCACTGTGGAAGAACTGTCACTTGTTGCAAAAGCCTGTGAAATGTTTACTAACCTTTATGAACACTACTGCATATGCGCAGACATGTATTCAGATGACAGTGCATGGAACAATACATTCGGGAACTTGCACCACCTCAAAAAGCAGAACAAGTTGCGCAAACCAGTGTCAGGTTTTTCCAGAACAAATAGTTTTTACACAGACAACTAGGTCAGGTACAAGCTGTCCCAGAGCAAGTGCTTGTATAAAAGCAGCTTTAGTCTTGCCAGGATCTTTGGGCTTGTTAAACTCAATCTGATTGGTCTGCTATCTCAGGATTACAAAAAATATATATATTCTTAGTAGATAATGCTTGAATCAAAACGATCAGCACCTACAGTCTGTTGTGGTCACTTGGAGCAAGCAGTGCATTGATATATACACAAGAGAAGGGCAGGACGAGCGCACACAACACTGAAACTGCCATACTGTTACTTCATAGTAACTGTCAAACTATGACTTACATGAAATTGAAGCACCTTATATTTTCTCTGACTGATTTGACATGAGGTTAATATAATAAATTATATTAACTCTAGTTTATAAATCATGACAAGACATGAATATCAACTATTATTATAACCTGAACAAAATTATAAACTATACATTATTAAATTATAAAATTATAAACATGATATTATAATATATTATTATTATTATTCCAAGCATCAGAGATGAACAGGTTTTCAAATTTAATTTCAGATATAAAACACAGCAAAGATTTTATGATAATAGAATATAAATATAAATCCATATAAAAACAACAATTTATAAAGGAATAATTTGAATGCAGTTCTTCAACTGATATAGAGCTCAGTGAAGCAGTGTCATTATGAACATGCTTTATTACGGAAAAGTAAGCAATGAAAATCTCGCTTTAGTTTGTTCTCGTTGTTACTTGATAACTGGTTAGTTGAGAAGGACTCCTCCGAGTACTTAGCTCCACCTGTTGGCAGTGTAAAGTATCACATACCACACACTGCCTACTTGTATACTGTATTTTGTCTGAATAATTTGGAATTTATTATTATTATTTTTAAATATATGAACCGCTGCAGCATAATATGGAATAAGTAGGAAATTTGACATATTGAGATATTCTTATATTTGGAAAGAGAATTTAATATGCCTCAAAATGAGGTATAATACATGATTATAGCATGAAAATGGACTGAGTTGCATTAACTTTGTATGTAACTTTGTATTGTATGTATCAGGAAATGCTACTTTTGAGAAAATAGCAATTACAGTTACAGTACCAGTTTCTGATTATCTGCATTTGAACCTCCCTAACATCCATAAACTAAATGAATCCAGCTTTTCACCAATCAGTGCAATGGTACTAGTGTTCTTGGCAAAAAAAAAAAAAGGGGGGGGGGGGGGGGGGGGGGGGGTTCTAATTACACCGAGTCATGTCTGCTTTGAGGCTTCTCATACCATTGTATGATTCAGGGAATCCTTTTGCGATTCTGTAAGTATGGAGAGTATTCTGGTACCGAATATGGATGAAGGGAAATACCCTGAGCAATCACAAAGCTTAAAAAAAACCCAGTATAGGAAGAGTTATGGATGGAAGAAAAGTGACGACGAGGACAGGTGACGACAAATGCAAGAAGACTTAAGTGATCCCTATATGTTGCTTTAGCTTTGCTGGCAGGAAACAAAAAAATTCCCCATATCTCACCTCCTCCTCCTCCTCCTGTCTCATCTGATCAATGAGCTCCATGATGGAGGTGAAATGAAGGCAGCGGCTTGAGTGCTCTACTGTGTGTGTGGGAAGAGGCTGATTCTGCCAGTGTCTCCATTCCCAAAGAGACAATTCTTTCACTGGGCCATTCAAATTCTCATCCTGTAAAAACATCACACACTTATCAATATGTGGCAATGGGCAAGACACACCCTTCCTTTGTAGAGAGCCCATGAATTTTGCAAATTTTAGAATGCCACTTTGAAATGTGAAAATCTACTTAGACCCAAAAAAAACCTTAATCACATCTCTGATCATCACAAAAGATGAAGTTTATTTAAATTCTTTCCCCACTGATGATAAGATAAGCAGTCAATTACAATTCCCCACCAATGACAAATTCTGTGGTACGTTCAGAACGGAAAATAGGTCCGAAAAATTAAAATCATTCAATCAAAATCTCATGTCTTTGTTTTATCAGTTCTCAATACTTTTTAAACTACAAACCATTTCAATTTGAAATATCTTATGGCCATTTCAAACTCAATGACAAAGCTGAAGATGAAAAACTTAAGTACTGCACAGTAGATGATCTCTCACAGCCTACTAGCAGTTCCTTCACAGGCCACAAGCAGGTAATGCTGCAGCACACATTTTGGGAAACACTGCCTTATACAACTGCCTGACTATATTATAACAGTTAAAAAAATGGTTCCTCATTTTACACACACACACACACACACACACACACACACACACACACACACACACACACACACACACACACACACAC
>JAOUQZ010000002.1:5269860-5282254 GCA_028564935.1 Neosilurus hyrtlii
CAAACTAAAAATAACAGCTTTGTTATTTCAGATTCACTCTCCATCAGAATTTTTAGTAATACAGTTTCCAATACAATACAATGGAGTCTATAAATACAATTTACTCTCAACTTTATCTTTTTTCAACTTTTATTGACTTACCTGCAAATGTCCGTTCCAGCTAGTGATCGGTGTGTTGTGGTGTGTGTGAGTTCGCTCTGTTCGACATGTCTGTGTGCTACGAAATGATTTTGAATACGGTAGTTCAGTTCAGTACGGTAGTTCGGGAATCGGGTGCCCGGTCGGGCATGTTGTACTCTGCATTTTATTGATTTTTGGTGCCCCTGTTGTTGGACAGGGTGCCTGCGGGCATTCGGGCACCTGATTTTTCGAGCCCTGAGCTTGTTCCAAAGCCAAAACCCAGTTGCGTTCAGTGAAGTCACTGCATGTATAGACCGGTAAACTCATTCTTCGTTTTAAAGGCAAAGCCACCATAACACTTGGATGTATGTATCATGGCAAGCTGTATTCACCCAGTTAGACAATTTTCTATGATGGATTAATGTATGCAACAGTCCTCATGCCAGGTGTACATACATGCGGAGATGTTAATCTGATCAACAAACACAAGCAATCTACAAAAAAAAGCTAAATACTTGATTATGTCTGTCATAGACATAAAATCGTGTATGATAAGGACTGGCAAACTCTTAAGATATTGCCTGAAAATGGTTAGGGTGGAAGGAAAAAGAAAAGGAAGAGAAACACGAACACAACTTCTGCTTATCATTAAAGTGGAGCGAGTACACACAACTTGTCCAGGAAAGCACAGACTAACTTCACAAGTTACATGTCAAAGAGTAAGGAAGGACGAACTGCGAGTCAAGTCTGAAATTTGGTTTTATATACAATTTAAGTATGATTCGGAACTCAAGCGGCCAAATCTGCTGTTAGTATTCTGCAGGAACAAAAGGGGCTTTAGAGAAATTCAGATGAAAGCTCATATTGTAATGTTCTATGAGGGATTGAGCGCAAGACAAATATCAAACACTGTATTGTACAGAGTTGACTCATTTCTGAATAAGAGTCTTAGAATATCAGGGCTTAGGGCAATAAGTATGAACAGCTTTTATTTCACCACATTTAACCCAGTGAATCATGGGAAATAATGAATATTCATGTCCCAATCTGCAGCAGTTTGAATATAAATAGAATAAACAGTAATATGTAAAGTATGTTTTCAGTGTTCAAGAATGATGTCTGGATTAATCAGACTTAAATTTAAGCTGTTTAAAGTTGGGGTTGTGTTTTTGCTGTAAAAGATGTGCCTGTATGTGACCCATGGGGCAATCATGCAAATAATGAGGGTGACCTTTTGGTTTTTTTTACTTTTAATTTTTTAGCACTTAAATGACAAAAAAAGACTTAAAAAATACCGGGCAGCTGATGGCAATTTTTTCAAAAATAGCCCAGACACATTTATAAGGTCAGAGGTGAAACAGAGAACATGACAAGCATATTCACACCTACACACCATAGGAAACCTACATGCAGAATTTCAGAATGATCTGCTCAGCAGTTCGTGAGAAATAGCTTTTGGTTTGTATTGCTGATGGGTGAAAAAGCATTTTCTATCTCTGAAGAATACGGTATAATTGCATAACTTTTCAACTCTATTTGGTTCCATTTATTCTGTTTGGATATTTATTACAGGCTACTCTCAGTTAATTGGATAAACAAACACTAGGAAGCAAATATAGCCTTAGGAACGCTCAGAGGTTCATCCCAGAAACTGTTCTGCATCCTCTTTCATTTTCCATCAACATGTGCTTCCTCAAACACTTCAAACCGCTATCTACCATCTTCCACAGACATGTCACTCATGATCGGTTAATGCCACTGTGATTGACAGGGGAGAGAGAGTAATCCCACCATTTTACAATGTGGCAAGTTGATTACAAACTTCACTAGAACTCAAATACAGTTTTATTAAAATGAAAAGTACTTCTGTCATCAACAGTAAAATGGACAGAGTAGGGCTTGATTCATTCTTCAGGTTTGTGTGTGATTTTCCTTTGCAACATTTATGTTTATTTGTCCTCTTGCTTTTACAGATATGGCAGCACCCATTCAGCAGCTAACAACAAATAATAATGGAACACATCAGCGAGAAACCATTCCCTTCACACTTATCTCACGCAATGAAAAGGTAAGAATATTCAAATCAGAGTCCCTTTTTAGTATAAAGGTGAGCGAAGCAGAAGCATTTTATAGTGTTCAGTTCATACTTTTCACAGGTTCACCAAATTAGTGCATGGGTCACCCTTAGGTGCGATTAGGGTAGGATTGTATATGGATACACCCTGATATTGTTTCAAGATCACAGAGTCACTTTTTCTATGTGGGAACCCCCAACAAATAGTGGGCAACCGCTAAAAACCACACTTGTAGTTGGTTCAGAGAAGGTTCAGATCCCCGAGAAGTTACATTACCTACTTTTACTATATAATAAAAATATTACTATCACTATTATTATTATTATTATTATTATTATTAATGGCAACATTTCTACTACTACTAATTCCAATAATAATGATTAAATGATTAAATCCTGCTAATGTTCAATTATTTATTTATACCATTAATTATAGCTGTTCGAAAGAGAATCTGAATCATCATAAATTGCTACTGGCAGGTCACACTGCACAGAAGTCGAAATCGGCCAGGAAAATTGCAATCAGTGCTTCTCTAATTGAGACTCAAACACTTAATCTCCGAAAGAGGCTGACTGCTTTTCTGTCGCCTGGTTTTGAAGATAATAAATAACTAACATAATTTATATCTGACTAAGCTCAGGCTTTTTAACAAGCACTTTTTCAGTGCATTATTCCTTGTTTTTTAAACCAAGGAGCACCAACCTCCAATCTGGTACTTTCCCAGCACTCAGACTGAGTGATGACCATAAATTATGTGTAAGAAAATCTTCAAATAAGAAGACAGTGATGCAGGGAAACTTCATGTAAGGTAGATTGATGCAATTAATTAAGACCCTCATTAGTTTTGTATATCATTACAATTGGTGTGTTGTAACTAAGCCAAGTGTGTTAAGGCCATATATTTGCTCATTCAAGCTATGCCGTAGGGTACTGCATACCTATGTACTCTACACAGTACCCTGACATGCACTTCTTCAGATATGAACACATGGCAGCAATACAGCAATAACTTGGATTGGTCCAATAAAGTAGCACAACATTTCCTCTTACACATTTCCAGATGCTTCATCTACTCTGCACAAGTTGGAAATTAATTAACATGTTGTTTTATTATAATTATATAAGGGATGTGGAGATCCAGCATCTGTAGTTAATTATAGCACCATTTAATCCTGTGGCTAATCTGTGGATTTAAACAGTCATTGCACAAGCTTAAAGCTTCCCACACTGCTGAATACACATCAAATATATCACTTTATTTATAATTATTTACACTGTTCTTTTTCAACCCAGTAAATCTCTTTCAAAACAAAATTTCCTGTTATTTTCATGTGTTTCATGTCAAAATGCTTCCCAGAGAAGATATGCACATTACAATGCAAATCTAAATGCTTCACCCTACATGACTATCAATCAACATGTTACCTCTGGCATAGGGTCAGTTCAGAAATATAATTCAGCATTTGGTCCAGCTTATTAGCCAGTTGTTTTGTAGTTGTATGAATAAAGAAGAGTAGTTCTATAGTAGCAAAAAGCATTACATGTTCAAATGCAGAATCGTGCTGTGAGCGGTTTCCACTGAGTGAAGAAAATGATAAAACTACATTAATTTACAAGAATTTCAAGGACATAAAGAAAATCTTTTTTATTGTTTTGCAGTGTGGGGATGTACTTTATGAGAAGCGATACTACGACAAAGCCCACTGGGCCTGCATCACTGTTAAAGAGGACACATACGAACAGAGCATCGGCTACGGATTCATGAAGATCATGAGATACATTTGCCAACAGAATTCTTTAGGTAACTGGGATGATAAGTATACTGTAAATGCTACAAATAAACCTTGTTCACCAAATTGTGGTGTCTCTTGTGCTTGACCTTCTAGGCATTTATCTGGGCATGACCATACCCATCCTGACAGTGGTGCACACAGAGGAGGCAAATACAAGCTTGTCTATTGCGGTCACTGTAGCATACTATCTACCCTCAAACCACCAAGCTCAACCACCACAGCCCCTTGAACCAGACATAGTAATCGAGGAATGGCCAGCAACTACAGTCTATGCCAGGTCAGTTTCAGGGTCCATAACTAAAAAAATGTCCGACAGATACCTTTGTTATCTTTGTTGTCTGAAGGTGGTGTAAAGAGAAGCACAGCTCTTTAAAGGACTGAATAGACTTCAGCCCTAGATGAAATAAATAAATCTTTCCTGTGTTTATCAACTATGGTCTGGAGCAAAGCAGGAAGGGGTAACAGGGTTTTTTTCCCCCACCACCTTTCACTGGTAAATATGATAGTTAAAACATTATGGTATCATTTCACAAATTTCAGTAGCTAACATTCCTCAATTTTTGTCCTTTTTGTTAATGTTTACTTCGAAATGCACCTTTAATAGTTTGCTCTTAGAAAAATGTGATGTTCACACAGAGTAAACTCAGTGTTGTGTTTTTCTGTCATGCTTGTTTCAATTTATGACAGAATTTTATGGTGGAGGTGTCTATTATTGATAAAGATGGGAGCAAAGAAACATATGCTTACAACTTTTGATGAAACTGCTACTGTGCCAGGTACCCCACAGTACCCAAAATCCTTGCACCCTGCCAACCCTAATAACAATGTGATAATCCCTGTGAGTGGAAGATTTGTGTATTTCTTTTATTTTTATTTTATTTTTAGGAAACTAAGGAGTATATTGGGGGTTTTTGTTTTCTTGTAATTTTTGTTGTTGATTTAGGGATGTCCAAATGCACCTTTGTATTAAAAGCTGATGAATTTTCAGCAATTGTCTATTTTTAAATGCTCCAATACCATGAAAGTGTTATTTTTAGACTGTTATTATACAAATGATAAACATTGAATTTGCTACAACACTAATAATTTACAGGTTTACATTAAATACAAACTTTCCAGATATTCAAACTATAATTTTCATTTTAAGGACATGCCATTGTTTACCAAATAGGCAGCCTATGGATATGATATAGGTAAGAGGTAGGCATACAATATATCTAACCCCTCTTTGCGGATCTTTGTGTCAGTCAGTAATTTATGGTGCTTCCCTTGTCCCAGGGCCTTCACAGGTGCTACAAATGAGACTACCCTCATGAGTCAGATCAACACTCTGGCAGAAATACTGGATTCCCCTGGGCTGTATGTCACCAACTCCTTCATAATCGCTGGCTACACCAATCCTGCAGCTGCTCACCGGGTTAACGAAATCTGGTTCATTCAAAGGCACTGAAGGTTTTCCCATGGAAACAACTGCCCCTGCACCTGCTCAGTCACCCCAACCTGCAGCCTGAACAATCTCATTGTCCTGAATGGGTAGATTAAGATTAGACTCTAAGAAAACAGAGTTTCAGACAATCAAAAGGATGTTTCAGTCGGCACCAAGCTTGAGCAAACCTGCCAAGCATGAAGACGAAAAAACATTGCTGAAAGAGGGGGCTGGGCGTCAGGCTCAAAACACAATCAGTAGAGTACTTCATCAAATCACTTGCAGGGAATTAAAATGATTTCATGTGTTTGACTGTTTACTTTGTCATAGGCATGTTTGGCCCATTTTCAGTTTTTGGTGGTGTTTTTTTTTTATTTTAGTTTTTTTTGCTGTTGTTTTTTTTAAACAAAAAAACATTTTACCTAAATTGCCCTTTTTTTTTGCACAAAAATTTACTTCAAAATAATTAAAAATAAAAAAAACAACCTTTGCCCATGTACTCTGAAAATTGCCTCTTTTAATCAGGAAAATTTCAAGTAGATGAAAGATTGCTAATGTGAAACCAGGGAAAATTGGTGGGACTGGGGATAGAAGAAAGCATATTTCTGCATGACCCCTGGCAGCCGATGCTAAAATCTGAAGTTCCTTTACACAGAATCATGTAAAAAGACTTGGCAGGTCTGTTTTATGCTCTAGTAATGAGAATAACATTTTCTGAGCAGATATGTGTTTTAGATATGTGTGTTGTAGTAGCATTCTCCCCTCAGGAAAACCAATGACCATTCTTTTCATAGCAATTACAAATAAATAACTTTTTAGCGTCTAAGGATCTAATTCCTGCAGTTCTGTCTCATCACTAAAAACAAATAAGTACTTGCATGTGTGTTCTTTTAGTGTTTTGTGTCATGTTTATTACTGCTTTTCCTAAAAAAGTTAACCGAATCTTCAGTAGTGAAGATTCAAGAAGAGACTCCCAGTAGCCTTGTAATGTATAATCAGATTGGCTTTTCTTGCACCTTGGCTTGTGGTCAGAAAAAAGATGTCACTGACTTATTATTCTCAACAACAGTAAAAATTGTATAAGGACATCCTATGGAATTGCCAAAAAAGGTTAATCTCAAACCCAGTTTCATGTTAGTGTTTGCTTGTTTGTGTTGGGTGCAGCTTTAGTGAATGTATATTTTCCTCAAGCTCTCAATTACCACTGCTGATCTAGTAAATTACAATTAAATGATAATTAGGATGCTGTATATTTTAAGGGTTGTAGTAATATTGACATAAAATTATTTGAATTATAATTCAATTATTCACCAAAGAGGAGGTGGATATGCCTGAATACTAAATATCCCACAAATTAAAATGAGAGCAATCGGAAAAAAGCCAACCGCCAGGAAACAAAAATTAAATAAAAAATAATAATAAAAAAAGCAGAAAGTACACAGCACCCCCTACAGAGCCTGCTATAATACTACACCATCCCAATCCTAAAGACTCCTTAAAAAGTGTTCCAGGATCCACATTTTGATCTGGATCACCTACAAAATCTAATGGAGCCTTCCTTGTCAAAAGCCCCACCTCTGGGAGAAATTTCATGAAAATCCACACATAACTTTCTGCATAATCCTGCTAACAAACATACAAAAACAGACAAACCAGAGGTAAAATGTGGTGGAGGTAACAATGTTTTTGTGGTTTGTTTTTACATCACTGTGATCATGTGCACTCCATGACAGCATCTTGGGAAACTCATGTGAAGGCCATATTGTGTGGCCTTCTTCACTTTTTTAGGACAGCATTTTGTTGAATTCTGAATCAGTAACCATGACAAACTGAGTTTTGTCCACTGTTTTGATCCAAGCTTGCAAGCTTTGGATAGATAAAATTTTTTGCTGATGGCGAGGTGGATGTCTGTGAATAGTCCCTGAAACATTCAGCAACATCCACTTCACCAGTAGTGCATAAGCGTTAACTATCCTAAAGTAGCAAAACCATCAGTAATAATCAACAATCAAATCGCGCCATTTCCATGTAGTATATTCTAATAAAAATAATTTTAAATGAAAATCTATATATATAACAATTATATTACCGGTAAAATAGAATACCATTAAATTACATTTCTGCGTTATATCTACCTTGTAACTTGGGATTGTCTACTGTATTTTGATATTTTTCTTTCTGTGCTTCAGTGTTTTGTAAAATCTTAAGTTTGTGGATTGCAGAGAAAAGCTACTGTGTCTGTTAGTTGACTTCTGTCTAAATAAAGACATGGATGAACACTTTCTGTGGTCTATTCTATGGTTCTATTTATTCCAGTTTAACTTTGCAGGAGGGTCAGAATAACCGTCCAGAAATTAGTTGTGTGTGTTAAATTAGTCTGTCCCTTCAGACATGTAAGATTTTACACATTAACTTGTAGTAAACTATTGAAATTATGCCACAGTCTTGGCGTATACAAAGCCCATCTCGGGGAACACTCGGTTTCAGGTTGGGACACATCAAGTATTCACGTGGACTTGCAAGTTCTGACTTGGTTGTGAAACCAGTTGTGACTGATGTGTCTGAAACAAGGCAACACAGAAACACAGCTTCAAGTAAGTGTTAGTCCACAGAAGCTTAGCTTTGAGAGTGTACACTGTTGAAATCAGTTCAAATAGCAACATGAACTTTAGTGATTACACAACAGGAATGATACTCATGTGATTCCAAGCGGGGAAAAAAAACCCTCACAATGCATCCAGTGTGATTTTTGGGATAAACCCCAAAAGGCCATCATGTGCTATTCATTATGCGGATTGTAAAGATTGTTTCGCTGGACCCCGTTAATGCGGACTGAACAAAAAAACAATGTTATAATAATCTTTAAACACCCCATTACGAAGCTTGCTGGTGAGATACAACTTAATATATTCACTAAGAATTGTGATGCATCTGAGAATCAAGAATGTTTTCCTCTTAAAACGAACGTAATTGTGCTTCCTCCAGATTCGCCACCACAGAAACCAGTGCTAAACAAGAGTGAATGATTCCTAATGTACTGTGACTCAGAGTAAACTTCCTGCATTTGCCTCCTCAGGGGCATTTGCCCATTATACTAGGGAGAAGCCCCTTGATGGTACATACACCCAAATCTTCGAAAAAGTATTAGTAGCACAATCACTGGACTCACTCAGGCTTCCTGTATGACCATGAGGTATGACACCAACAACCCACAACTGATATAATGGGTCTCATGCTAGACCCCCCCCCCCCCCCCCCCCCCCAAAAAAAAAAATATGGAAATATTTCAACAAAACTATTCTTTTATTCTTGCCTTAAAATTGAACCAAAAGAAACATGACTAACAATTTTCTGTTCACAATTCATGAGTCAGTGAGGAAAGTTCACAGCACTCACTACCGAATGTGTCCACCATCTGCATCCCGTAAAGTGGTAAATGAGATGATCAGTAGTGGCCTGTGGAATGTTGTCCCATTCCTCCTGCAGCACTCGGAGCTGCACTCAGAGCTGGACCATGCATCCTGTGCAGCTGCGGTCATACGTGGTCGTCGGGCATGTGGACGATTCACAGTGCAGCCAGTCTCTCTGAATTGACTTCTCAACCAGCTGATGGTGGTATGATGCACATTTTAGACTGTGGTCACAGACATCCCAGCATTCAGTGGAACGCTCCCTAATGACTTGTCATCTATGGCATTGTGACTGGTGACAAAAGTGCACATTTAATTGGACCTGGTGCAAGGGCTGCCTGTGTACTTTTCACGCTGACTGAAAAACTCAGTGTTATGTATTACCCACTCATGGGTGGAATAACTCAGTGAAAGCATAATCTCACAGGGATGTGGTATGAGAAGTAGGTAACCAGAATTCAGCAGAACAAATCATTCAGTACACCAATAAACACTATGAACATATTTCATTAAGATTTAACAGCATTTTTGGTTCATGTGTTTATATTTTTGTTCAGTGTAAATGTCACGTACCACCAATCTTTTAGTATTTTGACCTGTTGTACGAGTTGTGTGTATATAGTTTGCTGTTATTCTGAACTTTTTATTATATGACTGTAAATTTGCTTATTGGACTATAGTAATACCCAAGGTTTGAAAGCCTGGCTTAAGTAATTCTTGTGATATTTAATTATAACTCACACGTTTTTCATTTACATGGATGTTAAACAGATAATAATAATTACAAGCATCACATGAGCGAGGAAGCAGTAAAAAATGGAAGCACAATGTTGTGTAACTTAGACGTTGTGTATATACTAAATTTTTACGGCAAACTACGTGAAAGACAACTCTGATTATTTTTGTTTTTCTTAGATGACACAATGTGTGCTTGACAGGTAGCATTTTGTGTAACCCTGCTTGGTAGTATTGCTGATAAATGGTCTGAGAAAAAGTTAATGATTTTCATGTAACGGGGTGAACTGCAGTGCCAGTGAAAAACTACGGCACCTATTCACACTTTTAGTGGATGTAGAGCTTCCCTAGAAAGCTGTTGTTTTGTGAACACTATGTTGAGATTTCCCTTTTTATCCGATCTCAATCCTGTTACATAAGATCACATACGAGTCCTTAATGTTAAATCATATTCAATGCATACTTCAAATGTGAGAAATTTTGTGTTCCAGAAGTTATCTAAAAAAAAAAAAAATCATAAAATAGGTTATTACATTATGCTTGAAGTTTCGACTGTTTTGTCCCTCAAAAAAGCTAGAGTGTGAATTTTTACTTATGTGGCAATACATGCAGACATTTGTTTGAATATATTGATTTAAAGCCCTATAAACCTAATAATTCATAATTCTAAATGTAATTATATTGTATCCTAATCTTAATGATGCCACTGTGTAACGATAATATTAACATCTCTGACTGCAAAAATTGTACCCCATCCATCCATTTTCTTCTGTTTATCCGAGGTTGGGTCGAGGAGGCATCTGGTCTAGGAGGGGAAACCCAGGGATCCCTTTCCCTCTTTCCACCTTTTTAGCTCCTCCTGGGGGACCCCAAGGTATTCCTAAGCCAGATGGTATACAAACCCCCCCAGCAATTGCAAACAGGAGGCCTTCTAATCAGATGCCTGAACCATCTCAGCTGATTTCTTTCAGGAGTGTTTTTTTTTTTCTTTTAAATATACTGACTGCAGCAAGAAGTGAGGCATTTAGCAGCACTGGCTTCAGCTTTGTAAAAAAAATGTGTGATGTTACGGGACAGAGGTTACATCTGATCCATTAAAATGACTTGCAGATAAAAAGACACTTCTTTCTGAAATATTTTAGTGATTTGCTTTGGGGGGAAAATTTAATTATCCAATTAATGAAGATTTTATGCCAAGTTACACCGTTTCCTGCATTTCTGTGTTTAAAACATTTTAGGAAATCTAAGAAAACTGTTACTGCTAATCCCCCTACATGCCTCACCTTTCTAGAGATGCTTGTAATAAGAACATGCATTAAACCTGAAAATCAATCCTAAAAATCACACAAACGACAAAACATCATTGAAGTCCATGGACCATGCATATGCATCTACAGTGAGTTAATGACAAGAAACCTCACACCCCATTGACTCCGAATTCATCCACCATGGTACATGTAGGTGGCTAGAGCAGTTCATCTAGTCCTAGGCAGAGAAAATCTTGTGTTTGTGTTATGGCAGCAAATAGACACATGCAATTGCAATTAAGTAATATGAAAATAAGAGTGAACGGAGTCATGTTTTTTATTTTGTTTCTTTGCTACTCTATTCCTAAAGCTGTGAAAGAGCTTTGAAAAAATGGCTTTGGTTATTAGGTTTGTTTATCAGACTTAAAATGTTAAGTTTGTCAAGTGTTGTAGGTGCAGAATTTACGACAGGATGCATTTACTACTGGACTTCAAGGAAAAAAAACACGATTTTCAATATTCTTTGCTGTGTACATGTTTTTTCCACTTCTATAAGCTTAAATCAAATAGTTGATAAAGAAAAAAAAACGCTTACGCTTTGGTAGTGAGTTCAAAGCAATGTGATGTCATAAGCCTATTTTTGTTGTTGAAATCAGAGTGTAAACTCCAGTACATGTTTCAACAAAACGATAAAGTAAAACGTAAAAAACTGTTCTATACCTTCCATTTATCTGTTTTAATGTAACTTATGGAGCTCCACCTATTCTGTCGGAGAGAATTTTTTGCGCATGCGCACTATCATGGCTAATCACGGATTAGGGTTTTGATTCTGGAAGTGAATGCTTAGTGATCGACTAGATCTACGAGTAAGGCGTAGAAAGGATAAAATTTCCTTCATGTCCCATTATTAACATAATAACTAATTCGTAATCCTCCCCTAAACTCGGCAGACGAGTGCAGGGAGAAATGCGCAGCATAGTCAAGTCAAGTGGTGCTGCATGCTTAGTTTGTATTCTTAGCAGTTTTCTAACAAGTTAAGCCTAAATACTAAAAGTTACCTAGATCTAGAAGCTGGATTAGATCTAGATTACCATCCTGCGTAATTTACGGTGCATTATTAGTGTCATGATTAGGAAGTGGGATTCCCAATTTCCTGCCCTTTCCTTTCACTGTTCAATTGTTGTAGAAGATCTATTTTTTTTTAGCTCTACATACTCATTTGTTTCTATTTCAAATAATATATTTGATCACTTGGTCATCCCGGTGACTATTATGATGTATTAGGATTTGACACGAATTGTGATAGAATGCAGGAAAAGCGGAAGAGCGCAGTACCTTATAGACCTTAACGCTCCATGGCAGGGGATCTTGATGAACCTGGAAACACGATTCCTTCAAGTTTTCTTTCCTGGATGAGAGCTGCCTCCTTTTTATACCCCAATCGTGGTCATAAATTGTGGATCTCTGCGTTTTTTTAATCGTGGAGATCACGGATATCGTGCCCAGTGGCTGGGATATATATATATATATATATATATATATATATATATATATATATATATATATATATATATATATATATACACAC
>JAOUQZ010000002.1:5305820-5317321 GCA_028564935.1 Neosilurus hyrtlii
TGTGTGTGTGTGTGTGTGTGTGTGTGTGTGTGTGTGTGTGTGTGTGTGTGTGTGTGTGTGTGTGTGTGTGTACTGAATATATTCATATTTCACTGCTGTCTCTTAAGAATTCTTCCAAGTTCTACACATCTCTTCCTTTGTAGCATTTCTTTTTGGTTGTAAATGTACTAATTTTGTGATGCCATATCTTTATTGCACATCATTTCACTTTTAAGTGTTGAATGTGATTGTCTTTTCTTATTTTTAATCATTGCAGCGGTATGGGCGTTAAACGTAAAAATCTACTGGTGCTAGTTAATAATTCAGGATTAATTTCTTTTGTCCGTCATTTCACAAACGCGTATATGCTAAGATTTTTTTTTATTTGCATGTCCGTTGTGTTCTGTTAATGTTATGTTGATTTAAAAAAAAAAAAAAAAAGCTCCATTAAGCCCTGTGCAATAACATCACTTGAACTAATCATGCCCAGCTCAGCACCCAGAACTATAGCACATAAATGTACTGTTTATTGTGTCTGTGTGTGCGTTTCTACAATGACAGCTGATCGTTCGTTCGTTCGTTCGTTCAGTACAGTTCAACATTTCAAATCTTGACCACGCTTGATTGAAACTAGTCAACCTTTAAAATACAAATTCTGAATGCGGTATCCTTATGTATGTTCCTTAGAGTACAAAAAATTTAATTAAACTACCCCTTTAGATTTTTCCACCTTCCAATTTCTCCGACTTTCTACCGTAACCCCGCCTTCACCCATTATCGGCTGAGAGGATTAAGCGGTTCGGCATATAACTGAGTGAATGAGAATTTCCCCCCAGTTTTTCTCCATAACTTGGTCATTGCAATTTCCTTCCCATTGGATATCTCTTCCCAATCATGTGATAGATCTGAGACAACATCAGAGTTCTGAGATTTCAGCCAACTATGCTGTCTTGGGCTCCTGGCCACAAATAGCATGCAGTGATTGGGTAAATGATTTTAGGTTGTGTCACTCGGGAGCCCTCAGTATTTTTTATATAATAATAGTTTATTATATAGTAATAGTTTTAGCTATTGTCTTATAAACAATGAATATAGCATAATTAAAAAACACAGGTTGAAAACCTGCCTTCAAGGCCAGAAATACTGATTTCCATTTGGATTGGCCTCGTCACTCATTTTATAGATACGGCCCCTGAATGCTCTTTCACATACTTATATATCATTATGAGGAGAAGTTACATATTTGGAGTTCGAACGTGCCTTTCAACCTGTCACATGTCTGAGTGCGCTGCCAGCGATGCCAAGACAGTCCTTGTTAATGGTAGCATGTTAGCATGAGGTAGCATGCTGACACTGGTTGAACCACCAAATTTTGGGGGTTTTGTGTATGTGTGTCCAGAAATAAGACTGAGTGTGCTCAGTGAGGGTCAGAAGTCAATCATTCATGTTCACTTATTTAACCATTAGATTAGAATAAATACAGAAGCGTATTGCTGCCATGCTCGAAAAAGTCAAACAGATCAGGATGATGTTAAAACGTGAACAGTTTATTGTGAAAACAAGATGTTTTTCATATTTTAACAAGATAAGTATACAGTTTATCGTACTGAATAACAGCAGAATCTCACCTAATTTCATCCCAAGCATGCAGTTGATTATGTAATGTGAAACCTTTCACTTTATAAAGTGAAATCGCATTATAACAAGGTTAATAACATCGCAGTTTTTGTTAATACATGGTTAGTTTGTATCATATTACGGCAATAAACTTTTCACAGTATAATGGGATACTGATTTTATGTTTTTCTGGTGTGGCTGCAATACGTAGTGACATAGTTAGACTAGAGACCCATTATTAACAAATCTTGCCTAATATGCGTTCCAAGACCAAATGTAATAGAAACACTTGCAGAGTCCTGTAAAGTTTATTATTTGCCAAATCATTTGGAAGCCATTCTCCAAAATGCAGATTTTTATGCTTGTATGTAGAAATGCAGACATCAGTGTGAATAAGGATGTATGTATTTAAAGCTCTTATGCTCCACTTTATTATATAAACCAATAATTGGGCAAGAGAAGAGCATATTTTTTCTTGAGAGGTATTTGCACATGGGTGTAACAAGAAATGAACCTCTGCATTGCACTTATCAAACACTTTAATACTTTGTGTGATATGTATATAATACATTTAAGTTGAAGGCATTTAAATAATGCAATAAAAGCATTTAAATTTTTTGGTTGTTTTTAAAAACAAAATGCTGTGACTGAATTTTTTTCTGGATTTCTCTCTTTACATCTCATACTGAGAATCAGATTTTGCCTTTTTTTTCCCTCTTGTTTTGCTTATCAACTATAGATTGCTTTCAAAGCATTCAAATATCCATTTTCCTCAGTTGTAATTGTGACCACAATATCGGGTTTTGGAGTATCAAAGCAAAAACGTGAAATTAATTTAAAATTGGTTAATTTTGTGTTTGTGTGTCATGATAAAGAAATGCCAGTCTTTTCCCCCCAACAACAAGTGCTGCCTGATCAGTTATCAGAATAAACATCAACTGATTTTTATCTAAAGAAATGCATCAAAGATCAGCACGGTCTTACATCAGCAATAATTCTGTCGATCATTCACAAGTATTACTGACTTTGGTTCACAAAAAATAAAAATTGTATGTTGAATTTGAAGGAAAATATTCAGGGCAGGTTTACATGAGTAGAAAACTGAATCCTAAAAACGGCAGATAGATGTTGAGAGGGTAAAAAGAACTGGTTACTATTTAAGGACATGAAATTAACCACATAATAATAAATGTACTATTAATGTCATAATAATGTCATCTCATCATTGTGCGTAAAAAGAAAAACCAAACAACTAAAAAAATGTATTTTGTATATCACGCTGGCGTGATCTTGTTCGCCATTAATTTCTGTAACATCTTGTCTAGTTTGTTGCATGCTGTAATGAAACTTTTTAACGATGGTTCTTTCTTTACTATGGATTGTTCGATCTATTATGGCTTCGATGAAGGAACGCCAACGGCCATATATGCATCTCATGTAATCTGAAGACGTGAAACTGCAAAATGAAGGGATGTTTGTGCAGCTTTTAACTGTTCTCATTCTTAACTCCTGTCTTGTCATCACTCTCACCAAAGTGCTTGCTGTATGAGGTAAGCTGGAGGAAATCAAAGTTGTGTGTGTTTCGGAGTTGATCCCAATCCAGAAAGAGTGTTGTGTGAAACTGATGTCATTGTTAACCACCTGGTTTATTTTCCTTTTTTTTTTTTTCTTTTTCCATGAATGTCTGGCTGTTTTCTAAAGTGAGGTGATTTTGATTTTTTTATGTACCTGTGGATTGTTATTAAAAGTAAAAACAAAACAAAAAACCTTAATCAGCAGATGCAGTGTATAGTTTTCAGATTAGCAAGCTCAGAGAGAGAGAGAGAGAGAGAGAACATTTCTGCCACTTTGTTAAGCTGTGTGGTGCAGTTGTACCCAGTTGAAAAATAAACACCTGCCTTGAAAGGGTGATCTGTGTGTGGTTTAATTTTTACATTTATTTTTAATTATATTTTTAGTAACACGTCAATGGGGAAAAGCTCCACAAAGCATCAATCAAATCCAGAATTTTCCATAATCAATTTTAATTAAAAAAAAAAACTAATTAAATATTTTACATTTCACTATTTGGGAAATTTGTAGACGTTTAGTTATTATAAGTTTGTTTAGTGAGAAGTAAGACGTATTTGCTGCACTGGTGTCACATGACTTTGCTAGTAAAGTTAAAATAGAATTTAATAATGTAAAAAAATTTTTTTTAACAATTTCAAACACTTTTTTGTGTTCACACATTTATTTCTTGCTAGCTTGTTTCCAGTGATGTTTACTGCCTTATTGAGTATTAGTAGTTAATGATGGTTAATGATTTGATTGATTTAAGCATGAAAGTTAAAAAATAGGCTAAACAACTAAAGCTCTTCAGCCTTGCTCACCTAAAAGGATCAGTTCACTCTTTACTAAGTAGTGAGTCCATGTTTTCAGTACCTCACACAAGCCACAACAACTCCGACATCTTAATCTACAGATCCGAAATTATAATGTAAAATTGAAGATATTCATGTTTTCAATTCTTTCAACCGATCTTTAATCTGTTGTAACGGACCAGAACTGGCCTCAGCCAACTAACAGGCAGCTGCAAGGAAAGAAAAGAAATATTTTGTTCAAAGCTTTCATGTAAAAATTCTGAGATGTGTTTCAAAGGGATCTCTACCTGTGAATGTGCTTAGGTTTAGCTGCACTGAGACCTAGCAGGTAGTGTACATGTGCTTTCAAAACAAAAGATTCTGGGAAAAGTGAGTGGGCTACTTTAAGCTAGACATGCACAGGAACTAGTAGTAAATAGAATCAAAGATATATTTGAAAGTAGACCAACATGTCAATAGAAATAATTTTTAAATCATTTTGTGACCGAAAGGTTGCCAGTTTTTCAGGACTGGCCGGGAATCATCCACGGCTAAAGTGCCGTTGGAAAAGCCAACTGACCTCCAGGTGCAAGTGCACTGCCCATTGCTCGTTGGTGCTTAATTGTTAAATAAACAGTGGTGCATGTAAGTTTGCAAACCCTTAAGAATTTTTTATATTTCTGTGTATATATTGTCTAAAGCACCAGATTTTAACAATAGTCCAAAATATCCATAAAAGAACCCAATTAAATAAATGAGACAAAAATGTTAGAATTGAGGAAAACGGTCCAATGTCTATCTATGAATGGCATAAAACTGTGACATCCTTGTGAAAGATTAACTGCAGCTGAACATTTCTGATACCTGTTGATCAGTCCTGCACATCAACAAGGAATTTTAGCCCATTCCTCTGTAAAGACCAGCTTTGTCTCTGGGACCTCACTCGGGTGATTAGGGTTATCTTGCAGCATGACCCACTTACTTTTGCGATACAGTTCATGAAGATATGCTGATATTTTCCTTAAGAATATCCTGGTGGGTATGAATTCAGAATTCACTGTTCCATCAGTGATGGCACACCATCCTGGCACAAATAAAGCAAAACAGGCCACAATATTACCACTACCATGTTTCATAGATGGGATAAGGCTTCTGAGGCAGAAATGAAAAACGGATTTCTCATTTAAACAAACAAAATAAAATCTATTTTGGACTCATCCATCCACAAAATATTTCCTATTGCATTCTAGCTTGGCCATGTGATCTTTAACAAACTGTACACAGGCATCAGTGTTCTTTCTGAAGCCCAGTGGCTTTCTCATTACCATGTACACCACTGTTTTTCAGTGTTGTCAACATTAACCAATGTGAGAGAGGCCTTTATTTGTTTAGAAGTTCGATTTAGTTGCTTAGGGGTTATACGTTTGCAGACTATTAAATGCCTTGTTTTTGAAGTAATCATTGTTAGATGACCACTCCTGGTTAGGGTAAAATTGTCATGAATTTCAAATCCATCTGTTTGACTATGGATAGATGGAATCCAAACCCTTTACAGATGGTTCTCTAAGCTTTTTCGGCATGATGAGGATCAATGCTTTTTCTAAGGGACTAAAGAATCTCTTTAGTTAATTCTATGATATACTTAAACAAACATGTTGTGAAGACTAAGACTTGGGTGTTCTTTTAAACAAACATGTTGTGAAGACTAAGACTTGGGTGTTCTTTAAATAAAACATTACACTCAGTTAAACCTTGATTTTAATTCCTTGGATTGAAAAAAAAAATCTGACTAATCCTATAGGTCCTTATACTTTTTCCACTCTCAGACATGTATGTAATATTGGGTCATTATCCTTAATAAATAAACCACCAAGTGTATTATTGTTGTTTTTTGTTTAATTGGGTTCTGTTTATCAAAGTTTTGGGCTTGTGTTAAAATCTGATTATGTTTTGGGTCATATTTATGCAGAAATATATAAAGTATAGAAAATTTCAGAGGTTCACAAATTTCCAAGCACCAGTGTATGGCTGAAAGTATGCATATAGACTTATATGTGCCCACTCCAAACCAATTGGCATTAACACAGATATATACCCTTTGCTTTGTTATAATAACCTCCACACTTCTGTGAAGGCTGTCCACTTGATTTTGAAGTTTGGCTGTGTATGGTCATTCATCCGTGAAATAATTTGTGAATACTGGTGCACAGTATTGTACACAGTTCGTATTCATCCCAAAAGGTGTTCAATGGAGTTGATACTTTGTGGATAGGCACATTGTCATTCTAGAACATTTGAGCCTCTGAGTTTTAGTAATGAGAAATTATAATCGTACAGGACACAAAGATTTACAAATACAAATTTGGCCCGGAGCTAAAGCAGGCAAGGAGTTTACTGAGTTTTCACTTACTCATTTCCACGTTCATTTGTATTACCGGTGTTGTTAGTTTTATTAGCCGTGTAACAAGTTCATGTTCCATGTTGCTGTTAATGTTGTGTTGTTTTGCTTGATGAACGTTTGTCTGCCCATCTGAGTTAGATTGTGTGTTTTTATTATTCTGTGTGTGTCTGAGCAGTGGTGTATAAGCTGTATAAGGTGTATAAATCTGTCGGGTTCCAGTTTCTTTATTGCACGAGTCTGAGTGGTGGTGTATGAGCCTGTATTTTTTTGGACTGAATGTTTTTTTTATTGCATAAGCCATACATAACAGCCAATCATATGCACACTATACATTACAGCCATTTAGTATCAAGTCAGCAATGAGGTATGGACACGGGACAAGCAGTCATGATTCATGCCTATGTGGCTCAGAGCTCCTCTATAATTTGTTTTGAAAAAAGCAGTAACTACAAATTTATATGCATTAATAATATTTAGGTCAATTATTATTGAATATCCTGAATTAGTATATACTACTCGGAAATGCAACAGTTAGTATATACTACACGGAAATGCAACAGTCTGATTGATCTGCTATCTGGGGATTATAAATAGTTATTTTAAGTAAAAAGCACTATACAAATAAAACTGACTTGACTTAAGTGGGTAGTGCCTAAATCAATATAATCCACACAGTATGTCACAGGCACTTGAGTGGGCAGCATCATCATCATCACACTTTAAAATGGAAACATTAACCATAAAACCCTTTTTTTGGGTTTGTTTTTCTTGTATTTCCCTGTAGTGCATAGAAAAATATTGTAGTGTGTAAGCTAACCTCTGAATGAGAATGCACTCCTGTTAGCTCCACAGCACATGGAGCTCGACTTCATTAACTCCTCTCAAAGTATACAGTGCACCTGAAAACTCTTGGTCACCATATATAAATTCTAAACATATCGTTTCAGTGTGTTTTCCTTGTAGCCTATACAACCATTTTGAAATTTGAATATATATATACAAATGAAATTATTATATGTTACAATTTAATTACAAAATGTAAAGTTTGATTAAATCTATTAATTATTACTTACATACAACATCATTATATTAATGGTATTATATTATGCCGTACCATTATATGGAATAATATAATTACAGTGTGATTATATTACACCATTATATCGTATTGGAGACCAGGAACCGCATGATCCCATTCCATTTAGCACAAAATGAAATGTTCTGTTTGATTACTTATCAAACGTGTTCTCCTTCAAAACAAAACAGTACAGCCAAATTATGTTATTAGCTCAATTGTATTTAATTAAAGAAAGTAAAAAAGTATTTATATAATATTTATAAATAAATTAATCTTTCTGTAAAGCAAATTGCATCCTGAAATGTACAGAAGAAGCCATTTGGAAAAACCAAACAAACAAACACAAAAAAAATCATACAGGCCAGAATGAGGTAAGATTTTAAAATGTCACTTAATTGTATTTTTATCATTGTACAGGCTCACACATGTATTTAATAAGCCTTGAGTGATGTATAAGAAATAATGCTAAGAAAAAGTAAAAATAAAAAACAACAACAAAGCAACAGATACAATCACATTAGCATCTAGTGCACATCAACACTTAAGAATGTAAGAACATAGATTGTCTGTGAAATGCTTAATAGAAACCAAGCAAATTCACAGTAACCACTGTTTTTATAAGAACATACACCAGTACAGAACTGTTATTTCATAAAGAAGACACAAACTCACCTTGCTTCCTGAGAATTTGTTTTGGCACTTTCTGTGAAACCAATTATAGGACAGTGTAAAAAAAAAAAAAAAAAAAAAAAATCAGCTCTTTCTGGTGTTGATTATTCACTCAAGCACATTTCTGCCTATTTCAGATTAATGTCCTTAAAAACACTGCTGTCGTGTGAATGCCATACCGTTCATCAGTACAATCTTGGGTTGATATGACGTTTTGGAGCACCCAGTGAAAATTCGAGAGAGAACATGCTAACCAATAACCTTCTTTCTATGAAATGACCCCCCCAATTTAGTTTCATTATTCAACAATCATTGTTGAATTGAAATAAAAGTAAGCCTTCAAAATGCCTTTCTGTAAAATGACGTTCTTATAGTTTTGCATATCAGCCAACACTTATTAGTCTGTTTACAAATTCTTGGATTTCAAGCATAACATAAAAAACTGAAACTGTTTACCTCAGCTTTTGTAAAAAAATTTAATAATAATAATAAAGTATAAAGCTTTTAAAAATAGAGTTAAAAAAAGAGCTACAATTGATCAGTTTCATTCCCATAATTATGGAAAAGCATGAACACTAAAAATATTAGCATTTTTTAATATATAATGTTTGTAATAAATGTACTGATGAATTAACTGACTGGATACCAAAAGTACGTCAACAATGCAAAGAGGCAGTAAAGGGAGAATCCAGAGACAGTTCCAGTCTTCTCTAAATCTGAAGCAAAGTTTAATATCCATTGTCGCTGCAGATTTCCATTCCAGCCCAACACCACTCCTACCTGATATAAACCATTTGAAGACTAAGACAAACAAGTGGCATCAGGTGTGGCTTCATCATGGCTGAAATTAAACTGCTGTGGCAAAGATAGGACACCTCTGCCCTGAAGGACGCGCATGTCATTTTTCATGAGACCGCACATACACCAGAGAGGACAGAAGCAGCAGCTCTGGTGGCTTGTTCAATAAGATCAAGTTGTCACTCCGAAGCCCATCGTAGTGCATCCAGTACCCATCGATTTGGAATGCTGCAGAGTAATGATGTTCCTCCCTGTTGAATAGAGTGGCACCCTCTAGAGAGTACCTGAAAAAAAACAACAGATACACCATAATTACAGTGCTAGCATTACTGATTTTACTCTATTAAATGAAAATGAGTATCAGCTAAAGGTCATTCAAGAAAATCTGCATGAACTGATTAGTCATCATAAACCTCTCAGAAAAGTGTGTAAAAGAGTGAAGGTGTAAAAAAAGGGGGGGGGGTAATAGACAAAGTGCTCAAGTAACTGTGTGGAGTTCAGGAGTTTGAATACTGAGGATGCCATAGCTATTCACAACTAGGAGTGCAAGACTTCCTAAGTGTCCATTTATTTATATACTGTATTAATTCCACAAGGGAGACTGACTGCGACATTTAACCCATCCCAAGTGAGCACACACACACACACACAGAGTAGTGGGCTGCCACACACTGGGGGCACCTGGAGAGCAGTTGGGGGTTAGGTGACTTGCTCAAGGACACTTCAGTCATGAATGTGGAGGAAGGGAAGGTGCAGCTCACTCCCCCATCACCAGCCATTTTTCCTGCTGGTTCAGGATTCAAACCAGTGACCTTTCGGTCCCAAAGCCGCTTTTCTCGTCAATGCTCTCGTCAATGAGTGCGTCACTACACTATATAAAATAGTCATGAATTTGCGTATGTAGGTGAGTTGGTTTGCCACTTTTGGCTAAGACCAAATTAGCAAGATTGTTAAAAAGAGCCTGTATCTATGTTGTTAAGAAATGAGTTATTGGTATGCTGGATAATCACTGTTCAAATCTAATAATTATATCATCCAATGCTGGTTAGGGTGGCCAATTTTTATATGGAAAAAATATTTTTAAAATATTTTTTTATCAAAATATTTTGATAAAAGGAATCAAAATACGAATAATTTTGGGCCACCCTAATGCTGGTACACCGTATAAAAACGATAGTGGGGTAGAAAAAAAAGAAAATCAGGACCGACACCTGTGATCAGACAAAGCCAAATGGTATGGAACGTAGGAAAGGTCTTCTGACTTCCACATCTGCATGTTAAGGATGATGAAGGGAGGAGCACCATAGCAGAACTCTCTTTGGGAGAACTCTCTTAGCCCTTTACACCTGCAAAGACAACAGCAGTTATTATACAGGCATAATATAACAACAATTATATACATAAAATTATATCAGAATAATATATCATTTTTCTGTCGATACACAAATGGGCTTTGTGTTTTATACACATCAACTGTAAAAAAAAAAAAAAAAAAAAAAAAAGGAAAAAAAGAATGGCATTCATCTGCAAATGTTCATGTGTCAAATTTGGAGCTAGATTCTGTGTAACAGAGATGAAAGTCAAGGTCAGGTACTCCCGTCCATTTGGTGGGCCTGTCCCCTTCTCGCAATACCAAATCCAGCATGTCACAAAGGCTCTCAATCACTTCATTTCCAAGTGCACCCATGCCTTATATAATATACAACGTATCTGTGGATTTTTTATTTATTTTTTGCTTTGTGAAGAGTCTTTGCGACAGAACACTTTGTAAACAAGCTTGATGCACAATTTCCCCAATAATCCTTTAATCAATAAAGTATTCTGATTTTAATTGACCCCCAGTTAATGTCCAGCATATGTAATGAGGATGTGGTTAATTAGCCATTTTATCACACAACACACAAGCATTTTGTGATGTTACATGTTATTCTGCAGCCAGTCAGCAAGGGAGCTAGACCTGTGTTTGCATCACCTTTTAAAGACAATATGCTGTCCATGTTTTCTAAAATCTGTGGTTCTACATAAGGGGTAGTTTAACATTTTCACAAGCATACATTAGGGGGGGAAGGGTTAGCGCCCAGCGTACGCTTTTCCAACATAATGAAAATGTCGGTCAAAATACCACCGAACAATTCATGGCCGGTTTCAGCCGTTGCAATCTCCTTATGAATCATTGCATTGTGTTTAGTCAAGAGCAAACGTGCATTTCAGATCTGTTCCACTCGCTTTAGAGAGAACAACACACAAACCTATTTCATTTAAAATAAAAACATCCACAGACATCTCACTATACATTAGTGTAAGAGCTCTTAGAACCCAGACCACAAACACATCAGCTCTACATACACACACAGCTACGTCAGTTCTAGTTAAGTTATTCAGTTTAGCAAGCCACTGATTAGATAACTAGAAGAACTTCGTCTTTAAGTTAGACAGAGCATGCGTGTGTCTGAAGATTTTACATCTAGAGAGGAAAAGAAAAAGAGACAGAAAACATAAGGCAGCTAAAAGAAATGTGCAACTTCCACAGCTAAGGAAGAAAGAAAGGAGTTTCTTTCACCTGAATCAGAGCTTGAGAGCAAAAAATGTTCCAGTTCTACAGTAGTTTATTCCATTT
>JAOUQZ010000002.1:5317421-5329286 GCA_028564935.1 Neosilurus hyrtlii
AAGAAAGGAGTTTCTTTCACCTGAATCAGAGCTTGAGAGCAAAAAATGTTCCAGTTCTACAGTAGTTTATTCCATTTTCGGTAGATATACACGACACTTCCCCCGAATACGTCATCAGTTTTCTAAACTTCTTTCATTCGAGTGGAAATTACAAGAAGAGTTTTAGAAATCATTGTTAGATTAATGTATATTTTTCACTCGTCTGATGGCTGATTTTGTTTTATGTAGAATATATACAAATAAAAATACCAGTGAAATATCTTGACACTGGGACTTTAAAAACCTCTTCCAGGTAATTATGCACAGATCTGACATGGAATGAACACAGCACGGAGGAGGGCGCAGCTTTTTACACGCAGTTCCACACTCTACTATCTCAAACACACATCTGCGTTTTAGCTGCAAACCAATAGTGCAGGCTGAAATAGTGACTGTCCATCAAGCCAGACCAGGCTGAGCTCAGACCAGACATGAGCAGCTCATGCTGGAATACACAACTAATTCACCCGGACCCACTTGGCTTGAGACTTAAAATACACAGACAAAAAAGTGTAAAAAGTAATCAAAAAAAGAAAGAATGTGGATTTGTTTTATTTACATTTTAAGGGCAGGTTCAATACATTTTTTCTTGTGATGGATCCTCAATTCAGCATCTTATTCTGGGACAACGATAATAATGACATGATGAGGACAGATGGTCCTGCTACTTTTAGTGTTTCATCTCCTACTCAAAAACAATTTGAAAGCCCTGTGATGGTGCTGATGCTTATGGTGATGATAATGATGCTGATGGTGATGATAGTAATAATGATCCAGTATCACCTTCTGAAACATCAGAATGGCACATGAACCATAAGCTTCAGACAGGAAGGCCAAAATCTAAGCAGTAATTCAGCAGCGGGATGCCACACCCTGGCTTATGCAGGCAGGCCTGTCTTGAGCCTGTACTGTAGATCCCTGCACTCCAACCCAAATTAATTGTAAATTTCCCAATAGCAGGGTAAGACATTTCACTTCATTTGCTATAGCTTCTGCTTCATTTCAACATGTATTTTCTAGTGTTTTCCTGATTAATGATTTCATCATTGTTGTCACTCTCAAGTTTTGCGATGGCAATGCCATTTTGAAAGCCCTGCCTTGATATTCCAAACTCTGGGTTGGAAAATATTCACCAGTAATTCTTTATGTTTCATACGTACCTGACTTCCTCACATTATGTGGTGTGTTTTATAACTTTAGACTTAGACAACTTTATTGTCATTCAGTATACAGCGAGTGTACAAAGAAAGAAATTTTATTGCAACTCCAGTCTTGTGCTATGTGGATGGTTTAGTGATGGTGTTTAGACCTGGCTGTTTTGGTTTATGCTGCAATGGGACTGAAACTGGATGTCCTGCTTCCATGATGATTTTTTGGTTGCAATCCTTGTTCTTATGTGATACTTTGTTGTATTTTTGGGAATATTCATTAATAATCATTCAAATATTTTCTTTTCACTATGGATTTCAGTATTATTACACCAGAACAAAGGTCTGCTGAAAATCATGCAAACCATATTTGCAGTGTTTTTTTATTACTTTTTTGATGGCAGAGAAATCTATGAAAATGTCGAAGATCCATTTCTTAATTCTATTTGATGCATAAAAATGGAAAAAAAAAATTATAATAATAATAAAAAAAATAAATGCATTGCAGAGATAAATACACATTTGCATGTAGTGGCAGCCCTGTACATGTATAAAACTGAATGCACAGGCATTACTCTATATTTTTGGTTTATTATTCGATACATGTTTTAAACATCATGTTGTTCTTCATGCGAATTTTCCTGTTTCTCATGCACTTGGAAAATCAACATTTATAATGTACGATGTTGGTTGGGGTGTCTTAAAAAAAGAGTACTCTCTGTACGCTTGTGAAAATGTTTTACCACACCGAAGTACCGGAATTAGGACAATTTGTTTGTTTCCAAAACGGTGCATTTCAGACCAATAATTATAATTCACCCATATTCTTGGCAGAGGACTATCTTTGGACAGAAGAACTCATCCACCGCAGACTGAATAAGCTCTCTGTAAGGAAGTTCATGTGGCGGGCTGTGGAGAGAGAAAATAAAATCATTGTGATACAAGAAATCTTATCATAGCTACCTTTCTACTTCTGAAAACAGAAAACTGCATATACAGATCACATACTCAGGGGTCTTGCTAATTTTGTTAATTGCAGGAAATATTTGAGCATTAGGTGGAACATGAAGTTCCGGCAGGGGGTGGGGGCGTGTTTCAACAGCGAATATAGCTTTGGAATCATGCTGTACATTTCTGAGGAGGATCATTATTTCTTGCAATGAGGACATTAATACAACCCTTGCATGATCCACAGATAAACAACTAAAAATGTGTCAGGGTGAACAAAAATCTACAATAAATAACCTCAGGGATTTTTCCATTGCTAGTTTCCATGTGTATTGAAATTGTCAGCTTGGTTCTACTAACATACATAAAAACAAAAGACATAATTCATTTAATGTAATTAAAATACACTACTTTTAATTATATCATACTCAAGCTTACTAGAAAAATCAGCTTTTGTTAAACTGTGTGTGTATGTGTTTGGTTGTGAAGAATGGTAACGAGCACAGAGCCGAAGCGTTTTTGGCTGCTACTCCAGTCACTTCTAGCTTTAATATTTGTGTTGATTCTGTGCCTCAATCTGAATTAGGACAAATACTTAAATGCTGTTTGTTTGCTTTTTCAATCCAAATGGTTTTTTCCCTCTAAACCAAGCACAGCTTTGTCTTACAAATTCTCCATGTGTTCATTAAATTCATCAACATGTCATAAATTCAATAGGGATTCCAAAGCCACACTCACTTGATATTTATAGTGTTCTGAAGGAGCTCCTGGAAACGTGATGGACAGCACCAGTTGGTGCAATAACTCTCTTGAATGGTAGACATCAGGTTTTCCAAATTCTTGGTAAAATTCTCATGCTCATTGCCAAAAAGATCAATCTCCAGGGCAGCTTGATGTATCTCAGAGTGGTACTGCTGCTTAGACATCCTGTCCCATATCCACAACATCTTGACTGTGGTGTAATCATAGGAGTCCATCAGATAGAGAAAGTGATCCACAAAACGCTTCCCTAAGAACAAACTTACTTCCCGCCGAAAGGTCTGATTATCCCGCAGGATGACGTACAAGAGCATGAGGAAGCCATCTATGGTGCAGGTGTTTTTCAGATTGATTTTAACATACAGGGGTATGCAGGAGATGGCCTTCTGACCAGCCCTTATCATGTACACACCACCCCAGGGGAGCACAGGTCTCCAGAAGGAGCAATATTCCGTGTCATTGTTCCTGATCAAAGCACGGATCTCTTCAATCAATGTTTTTGTTCTGTAAAACAACAACAACAACAACAATAATAATACATTAAATTTACACCACCTCTAGTGCAGTACAGCAATTTCTAGTGCTAACAAGAAAAATATGCGTGGTTATAGTGACTAGTTCTTAAAATGTATTAAGCTACAATATCATTACAGAATGTTTTAAAGCATGTCAGATAAACTGATAACAGTTTACTTCACCCTGGATCAAAAATGACCTCAGACAGATCTGTAAAAAGCACATGGCAAAATAACAGGACATTTTTATCACCATTATCACTCAGCACATTTAAATGTTAGGATTAAAACCAAATTATTGTGTTAGTCTAAAACAGGACTTTAAAATACATGCAAACATGTCCGACTGAACTCATACTAAAATCGACTTTCTTAAACTCAGGCTAGACTGATGAATAGATTGATCGTGGCCCTTTTTCTTTTCTTTTTTTTTTAACCTGCCTGTGATGCATTTAAATAAATGAAACTGGACTCAGTGATCTGTGCATGCGCCGCAGTTTTGACAACATGAACAGACCAAAGCACAGCGAGGAGTTATGTCTAAATTGTATGTGTAATTTTTGGATTGAGGAAGAGACAGTTTATGCTGTGCCGGCTAATAGAGTATTTTTTTAAATACATGAAGGGCAGGAAAACACGGAATGATACTCTGCTAAAAAAGTAGCAGAAGAGATAAACAGCTCTGGATTGAAAAGGAAAGCTCTTGAAACAGTCCGACATTAACACCAGGAAAAACAACAAAACAAGTGGATGCTAGGGTTGGCCGATGTGATGGTATATACACTGTAATGATGATATAATTTGATATAAATTTAAATAAATAAATAATGCCATGGTTACACCACCGCAACACAAGGGGGAGCCTGCAGCTTTGCTACCCATTGTGCATAGAGCTCAGGTTTTATCTCCAAGCAAAATCTAATACACGTTTTTAGCTGATCAAGATCTTATGATAAGGCAATAATCATATGATCAGGCGTGCATGATCTAGGTAGGCGCCAAAGTCTTTAGGAAGATATCTCTCAAAGACCAGGGTTAGAGACCACTGACTTCTACTATAATAGAATACACATTGAAAATACACTGAGTCTGACAGTAAACGCTTTTTACTAATTTTAAGGAATTTTTACTGCAAATAATAACAATAATAACTTCACTCTTAAACAATGCGGTGTCCTGATAATCACTACAAAACCTTAATGATGTCTCTCTGGTTATACTACAACACACAATTTGATGTTTTTTCAAGTCAAAAACCTGAAGGCCTAATCTTTTAAAACATTTCTATTAGACATTATGATAGCCCTGTATCTTTCACAGAGCAGGCAGAGTGCTCAGAGGATGAGCAGATCAGTTAACAGACGTTATGCCCGACATCTCCCTGAGCAATGGCATTGACTGATATGCTTTAAGATTACCATCGTTGTTCTTGGACTCTACAGTGTCCGGGCTAAATGACTACCCTCTCGTTGCATTTACACCCACAAATATGAAGTACTTCAAGAGGCTCATCATGAGGCATATCAAGACGCAGCCGTCTCCCTCACTATACCGCCTGCAGTTCACATGTCACAGAAACATTGAACAGATGACAGCCACTAGCTGCATCTGACCCTTAGCCATCTAGACAACAAAAGACACTTATGTTCGAATGCTGTTCATAGACTTCAGTTCAGCATTCAAAGCCATCATTCACTGAGAGATCTTACTCAGTCAGAACCGGAAGCTGCATTTTCAGCACCACTGAGCACTGGAGCCCCTCAGGGCTGTGTGCTCAGTCCAATGCTGTTCACTCTGCTGACTCGTAACTGCACAGCAATTCATAGTTTGAATGTCTTCAAGTTTGCTGATGACTTGATTTTGGTGGGCCTCATCAGTAAAGAATAATGAGTCAGCATACAGAAAGGAGGTGCAAAGTCTACTGGACTGGTGAAGAGTCAACAACCTATCTCTGAATGTGGGCACAAGAAATGGTTGTGGCTATCAGAAAAACACAGAGTGACTACTCATCGCTGCACATCTGGACTGGATGCCTCATCCGTGGAGATCGTCAAGAGCACCAAATTCCTTGGTGTTTGTCTGACAAAAAACTTGACCTGGTCCCTCAACACCTGCCCTGTAGCCAAGAAAGCACAGCATTGCACACATGCACAGTTTACTCTTACAATTCCAGTGCAATCTCAGAACAGTTAAAAAAAACATGTTGATTCCACACTCATCTTCAATATTATACTTATGTGAAGTTGCACTAGTACTGTAACTGTTATAATGGTTAAATCATGTTTACATTAATCTATGAATAATTTGCACATCTTTTTGCATATACCTCAACACCAAATCAGTATTGGACACTGGTCTGTCATGGTACTGTATTTGTCCGTGTTAATTGTTCTGTCTTTTTTCACAGCAAAAACATGCATACTGTATACATAAAAACACTGACCTGCTTTCCCTCTGTGACCCTACAACCATCATTAACACATTATTAAGACTTGTAGTGATTTTCAGGGCTCTACATTACAGAAAGGTGACATTATTGAATTATTTTTTGCATTCTTATTTCAGCACTGCACTTTGCACACGGTCCCTTCCCCTTCATCTCACCACTAACAGTATAGTGTCTTCCCCTTTTTTCTGGGGTATTGTGTGATATTCCTGTGCAATATCAACATCTGGTTTTGTGCAGTAATGTTGTAGTGATTGCATCACGAGTCAGAGGTTAAAGATGTCAGGTATACTGCTGGGTTTTTTTGTTTTTTGGTGAAATTATTCAGCTTAACTATTGAAAAGGATTTTTAAAAAATCATGAGTAATTGTAGCTATAAAATCCAACCTACACTCAATAAATTAAAATATAAAAATAAATTTGTCCAATTATTTGCAGTTAATTAAATATATCATAATGATCCTTCATACAAACTGCCTTTGCACCGGACTTTGAATACGAAAAATAAGAGTTTGACCACCGGACCCGAGTAAACACTATACACAGAGACCAGTGATATTTGTCCAGTGCAAAGAACATATTGATAATACACACACACACACACACACACACACACACACACACAAGGAACCAGGCTGTTCATTTGTTTTGTTTATGGGTGTTTCTGCACATTTCTGCAGACAGGTGGCAGTGTCTGTTCAGATGTGTGGTTGTCTATTTAATCAGGTGGGTTAATCAGCACAGGTGTGCACGCTGGGGGAGTCATACTGTTTATGACCGTGCCATGGCGCTTCCACGCTGCGGGTCAGAGTGTTGTTGTTTTTTTTAATTGTTACTATGAACAGTGTTATTGTGTGTTAATTGGTACGTTAAAGCAGTCTATTTCAACCATGAGTTGTGTATAAAAGACGAGTGGAGGAGCTGCTGTTGCTGTTTGGGTTCATCTTGGCTTAAGGTGGAGGTCGGATACGGCTGGAGGAACGGCTACAGCTACTCAGGTGGACTTTGGTCACGGCTGGAGGAACAGTTGTGGAGGCTTAGGTGGAGTTTGGCTACTGCTGGGGAGATGTCGGCAGCGATTCAACCGGACAAAGAGGCAGCAGAGGGGAGTTTTGGATTAGCTGCTCATTGCATGGCGCCTAGCTCATGGATGAGGAGGTATGAGTAGCACTACATAACAAAGGCTATTTGACTTGTGTGTACACAAAGGGGGGGCATAAAACCAATGCACTGGTAGCCAAGCGAATAAGTTATTGATTTTGCGTGAACTTTGTTGCTGCAAACAGATTGACTGATCATCCAGTGCATAAACGTTGTTAAGTGCAATGTGTAAACGCCGTTGGACGTAACCATGGAAACCAGAGGCGGAGTTGAAAAGGACCTGCGCTCTCAGAAACGAAAGGTTAAAAAAAGGCAATTGCTGATAAATTGCTAAGTTTGCAAACAGAATGAAAGGCTCAGCTAAACAAAGCAGCCAAAGTATGAAATGCAATGAAGGATCTAATGTCAAAGGGTGATAAAGCAATGGATCATGATGCTTTAAATGATTTAAGGGTGGTGTGTGATGATCCAAAATACATGGGCTGCTGTTGGGTTTAATGACATGTGATGAACAAGAAAAACATGAGATGGTTTAAAGCAAAATTGCTGTCTTTAAATGAATGTATTCATGATGCAGAAATGTGGGTTTCAAATTTTATATATTAAATAAAAATAAGGTTGTTGGTATCAATCAAACTGATGTCACAAACAATGAAAACAATGCACATGCAACTGGCTTTGTTGCAGATGACATTAGCTCAAACAATAGCATTTCTAATGTGGGAAGCAAACGCTTGAAGCAAAGGAAGTGATAAAAGTGGAAGATCGAGCACCACTTCTGCACGCATAAAGGCTGAAGCAAATAAAGCTGCTCTTGTTGCCCGCTCTACAGCAGAAAGGAAAGGCAGGCATTGGAGGAGCAGGAGCAACAACTGAGGAAGAAACAAGAACAGCTTGACTTAGAAGCAGAAATAGCAGCAGGCAATGCTAAGCAATCCTCTCTGGGTGGTTCCGGTGCTGGACCCACAAATGGAATGGAATCTTATCTGGAAAAGGAAAAATGAGTCTGTGATTGTCTTAAATTCTATGCCAAATGAATATCAGCCTGGATTGTGGAAATCAACGCAACAACAATGCTCAATAAATCCAAACAAACCACTGGATGTGCGACCAAAGGAACATGTCTGGTGCTTTAAAACAGCTTCTGAACACCAGTACAATATGCATGACCACCAGGAAAGCATGAGAAATTCATAGTTACAGGTATGTGAGAAGCAGAAATCTTGCTTGTTTGTAGGTAACCAAATACTTATTTTACAGAGGAAATTACCAATTAATTCAAATGTGATTTCCTGGATCCTTCCCCCCCCATTCTGTCTTTCATAGTTGAAGTGAACCTGTGATGAAAACTGGAGACCTCTCTCATCTTTTAAGTGGGAGAACTTGCACAATTGGTGGCTGACTAAATAATTTTTGCCCCACTTTACATATACATATACATACATGTACTCGATAAATGGTCTTACCTGTCAGACGTTCACATCCCACACATAAACTCAAACGTGGATTTGTTGATAGAAACCAACACTTTTAAAATACTGGAACCTTGGGAGGTCATTAACAGTCACAGGAATGGCCCGTACGCTATTGGGACTGTATTGGGATGGATCGTTAATGGACCACTGAGTGGAAGCAGTGGTGCCTTGAAGACAGAGTTTCCCTCTGCCACAGTGAATAGGATCTCTGTGAGGAAGTTGGAGGAATTGCTGACCAGTCAGTACATGCATGACTTTAGTGAAAAGACTGAAAGAAGGAAATGTCAAGAGAAGACATAAGGTTCTTAGAAATTGTAAGTCATTCTGCAAAGCTTCAGGATGGACACTACAGTCTACAAATGCCTTTTAGGAAAGAGCATCCCACACTCCCAATCTGTCTATGGCCAAGCAAAGGTTACCGGGACTCAAGAGGAGATTTAAGAGAGACGAGCGGTTCCATCAAGAATACACAAGCTTCTTCACTGATGTAATCTCCAATGGTTATGCAGAGAAGGTTGAGCAGTTGGATGGTGCTGAAGGAAAGGTCTGGTATATTCCGCAACACAGAGTCTACCATCCAAGGAAGAACACTTTGCATGTGGAGTTTGACTGCACAGCAATGTTTAAAGGAACATCACTAAATGGTCAGGTGCTGCAGGGGTTTAACCTTACCAGTAGTCTTCTTGGAGTTCTCACCAGGTTCAGGCAGTAGCCAGTAGCAATTATGGGAGACATACAGATGTTTTACCAGGTTAAGGTGGCAGAAACAGACAAAGACTTCCTTCGATTCCTGTGGTAGCCTAAGGGTGACATGAATCAAGAGGTGACAGAGTGTAGGATGGCTGTTCATTTGTTTCGAGCTGTGTCATCCCCGAGCTGTGCTTGCTATGCACTCAGGAAAGCAGCTGAGGACGGACAAGCCTTTTTCCCTGCTGGTGTTATCCACACAGTAAAGCAAAACTTTTATGTGGATGATTGTTTAACGTGCACATCATCTGAAGTGGAAGCTGTACAGCTGATTAAAGATCTTACAGCTCTTTGCCTACGAGGAGGCTTTCATCTGACAAAGTGGGTCAGTGGTGTTGCAGAATGTTGCAGAGGAGCATGGAGCCAAAGGCTTAAAGGAACTTGAATTGGATAGAGATGGTCCCTTGGAAAGAGCTCTTGGTTTGCAGTGGTGCATCAAGAGTGACGCCTTCCAGTTTAAGGTGGTGGTAAAAGAAAAACCTCACACTCGACGTGGCATGCTTTCTCTGCTCTGCTTTATGATCCTTTGGGGTTTATGGCACCAATCACTCTGCCAGGAAAAGTGTTGCTGCAGAAGCTATGCAGGAGAAGCTCTGGGTGGGATGACAACATACCAAGGGATGTACAGACACACTGGACAAAGTGGCTGGAGGAGCTTGTCAAGCTTGCACAGTTTAAGATCATGAGGTACATTAATGCTATGAGGCAATTTATGAGCAGAAGAGGCCAAGTTGCTCATATGCTGTCTGACCATGGCACAGCAAGATACAGGGAGCATTGCTTTAACATGGAGTCAAGTGGAGTTTCAATACACCAGCAGCATCCCATCATGGTGGTTTTTGGGAGCAAGTTGTTCGGCTGATCAGAAAGGTGCTCAATTCTGTTCTGCGTCTACAAACACTGGATAAGGGTTCTTTATGAAGTTGAGGCCATACTAAACGATCGGCCTATCACTAAGCTGTCTAAGGATCCTAATGACCTTGAACCTCTTACACCTAATCACATTCTCCTCCTGAAAGGCAAACCTGCTGTACCACCGAGACTGGTTTTGAAGCAAGATCTGTATGTCAAGCAACGGTGGAGACAGGTCCAATATCTCTCAGTTCTGTTCTGGAAAAGATGGGTGCAAGAGTATGTTCCATTGCTTCAGGAAAGGCAAAAAAGGAACCAAGAGAAAAGAGTTTTGTCCTGGGACACTGTCTTAGTGGTGGACTCAACAGCTCCTCGAGCCTCTTGGCTGGGAAGTGCTGGGAACCTTTCCTGCCAAGACTGGTAATGTTCGATCTGTCTGTCTCAAGACAAAATGCAATATTATGGAAGGACCTGTAACTAAACTTTGCCTGCTGATGGCAGCCTGTGATGTTTAATTGGTGTTTATGCACTAATATGGTATGCCATGTGAATACTACCACTCAAGAAGAACATCTGGCTCCTTTTTTGTTTATTTGTTTGAACTGTTATGTTTGCTCACCAGTAAAATTTAGGAGCCAGGTAACTCAATTGTTTTGTTTATGGATGTTGTGCACGTTTCTACAGACAGGTGGCAGTGTCTGTTCAGGTGTGTGGTTGTCGATTTAATCAGGTGGGTTAATCAGCGCAGGTGTGTATGCTGGGGAAGTGATACAGTTTTTGTCTGTGCCAGAGCAGGTTTTATTTATTTTTGGTGAATTGTGACTAAGAAAAGTGTTATTGTGTGTTGATCGGTTCGTACAGATTGGTACAGTATATTTTAACTACAAGTATGTGGTTGTGTATAATAAATCAACACAAATTAAATGAAAGTTTGGACATTTTGCTGTTTGTGCACTTACACTTACATGCGCACCTACACACTGGCACGGGTACAAGTAATTTTGGGGTGAAAATGTATTGAACGATGCTATTGTAGGCAATGGCAACAAAAAATAATTCCGACAAGTATACTGAGGTAAAAGTATGACAAAAGACAGAAACACTGAAAATACCAATTTTTCTGAAAAAATAAAAGGTGTTGCAAATTTCTTTTTTATTTTTGCACAGCAAAATGAACTTCAAACCATATGGAACAGTTTAGTGAGTCAAGAAATTAAAAAATACAGTACACTTATACAACTTAACAAAATGAAGAGAAATCAGAAACCAGGTACTGTTCAAGTATTTATTTCATGTAATATTGGATCATATTGATGAGGATAAATAAACAAACAACAATATACAGTAATAACAAAAACAACAGTCTCTTTTTTTATAAGAAAAGTCAATATTTGTGGCCACCTTTAACTTTGATTACAGCATTTAACCTTCATGCATCGTGTTCAGTTTTCATTTCTTCACTTTCTTCACTCACTAAAACCTTTTCACATGATTTGAGGTTCATTCATGCTGTGCAAAAGTCCAAAAAAAAACACAATTTGTGACACCTTTCAACTTTTCTGAAAAATTGGTATTTTCAATGTTTTTGTTTATTAGTTTATCAATAAACTTGTCGGAATTATTGTTTGGTTCTGATTTCCTACAACAGCGCACACACACACATGGGTGTATGGGGGTGTGTGTGTGTGTATATATATATATGGTTTTGATTTCCTACAACAGCACACACATGGGTGTATGGGGGTGTGTGTGTGTGTGTATATATATATATATATATATATATATATATAGAGAGAGAGAGAGAGAGAGAGAGAGAGAAAGAGAGAGAGAGAGAG
>JAOUQZ010000002.1:5329386-5343922 GCA_028564935.1 Neosilurus hyrtlii
TATATATATATAAATTATTAGGCAAAAAATTACAACAATAATGAACATTTCAGATCCTGCACCACATATTTTTTGTACCAAAGACAACAACAAGCCCTAGATGTCAAGGTTAAATAAGATTGATTCTTCCTGCTGGGGGTTTTAATAATTTAAGTCTAATTTGTGACTGTATTGGTTTTTGTTTATTTAAATTCAAAAATGACTTAAAAATATTACTTTTATTCAAATTTATTTATATTTTTATACCTTTTATGTGTAAGCACTGTATCACAGAGGGTCAAATATTTGCTTGTTCAAATACCTTGAAAAAATTGTTTTAGGGGGGAAAATAGGAAGGAAAAAGCCTTTGAAAGTAAAATGCAATTAGTGAGAGATTGATTACTTCAATATATTGTAATGTTTATGCAACATGATCAAAAAACCCATTTTTTATTGATATTACACAGCTATTACATTCTCTTAATGTTCAAATGCTGGCTTTAATACTGCTGCAGATATTTCGGCCACATGGCACAGGCAGCCTGGAATAGTACACATTTCACAACTTACACAGAGCCAAACCTGCTGGTACCAACAATAAGTGAACATATGCATTATATAATGTGACCTATTTTTCCAACTCCAATTTAGCACATAATATCATAGCTAATATTTATAACACAGGAATATGTGATCTGTCCCAGGAGACAGTCTAGGAATAGCTCCATCAAATTAAGGGATCATTTTAGAAAGATTGGATTAATGTAATCTCTTTGCATTACAAGATGAGTTTATTAGTTTTTACCTCAATGTCTTATAAATTGTGCTATTACTAAGTTTCTTTACAGTGTCTGCTTTTCTATTCTTTCAGTCATTATGATCCTGTTTCTGGTGGCTACACATCTTATATTAAACAATTCTTCACATGCGAACTGGACTGCAGGCAGGTTTAGTCCAACTTCTTCCATTTTACTGAAGGCCCACTATGACGATTTGTTTTAAACATTTTTTTCCCTTCTCCGCAGATCCTCCTGCGTCTCAAGATTCCCATGTACTACCCTCTGCTCTTGTCATTTCTCTCCTTCTCATCATCTTCATCCTTCTCACAGTCTACCTGCTCAGGTAATAGTGGGATCAATCTACACTATATTTTTGTCTTATATGATGGACACAGTATCAATTTAGGTTATCATTGTGCTGTAAATTCTTGCTATGTATTGGTAACTGGCAGCACTACTGGTTTGACCCCACCAATCACTGTTCAAGTTATCACTTGTCATTAAGGTAGAGGGTCAAGAAATTGTCAAGCATGTGTATAAAAGAACATATTTCAGGAGTAGAGAAAATACAAAAAAATAAAATAAAATGTTTTCATTGTGATGTCATGCGGTTTCCAGATGCTATATCTTTATCTCTGTCCTCAATCAATTATTTCACATTACAAGAGGTGTTAGTTGTTCCCACTGTTCATATTCAAGCATGATGCTAGATGTCTGTCATGACACAATCATGCTGAAATTATGTATGCTGTAAAGTGTAATGCAGAGGCATGCATCCATATCCATATACAATGTTATTTGATTTAATACTGATGAATGTTTCTAAGTTTAAAACAAAAACATAAATAGGAGACCCTAGTAGTATTATGCAGTTCAGTGATGAATCTCTAAAGGCAGCTGTCAGACTACAAGTTCACATTCTAACAATTCACATTGTTATAAGAGTCATTATGTTTATGTTTAACTTGGTTAGGAAAATTGCAATAGGTGTAGTATAAATACCACACACACACACACACACACACACACACACACACACACGTCCTGCAGTGTCACACTGCGCATTGTCTTACCAAAAAGTACACAAGAGGATGTCCTACGTATCAGAATATATGTGAAAGAAGATCATAAAGTAGCACAAGGCAGGAGTTCCAAATCAACAGGTCAGTCACCCCACCATAGCCTGTATACTGTCATTGAACAAACCATTTCTTCAGGATACCAATGTAACATATACAGTGCATCTCAACATATTAAAATATTTATTCTTATTTCTTTAATTGCACTGAGTAACACAAGACTACATAAAGTGCAGAAGCACAACAGTGCAGGACAGTGATTGTACAGAGCAGACGAATAATTGTACAGCACAGTAAGAAAACAAATAGAACATGGGCTATAAATTGTAAACTGTAAGTGTCAGGTTTCATTTTGGTTTAGTTAACCCAGACCGTGAAGTTAAAATCCCAAACCTCAGTTTATGTTCTCACTCTCATTCTCACTCACTTGTGAAGGTTTGTGTGTGTGCGTGCGTATGTGCGTGTGTGTGTGTGCATGTGTGCGTGCATGCGTGTGTGTGTGGTTCCTTTCCCAGCCACCCTAACAGCTGTCTGTAAAATAATTGTAGAAACAGTTGCACTAGCTGGATATAGAGTCTTTAGGTCTCAGCTGCTGTGTTGACTCAGATCTCAGTCTCCCATGAGAAAGAACAGCTTTAAATGGTGTTGATTTTAACTGTTGATCTCAATTACTTAATGTTTCTCATATTTGGTATATGATTTCTGTTTTTCGAAAATTAATTTTTACTTATTTTTTTAACTGGTTTATAAGGTTCAGACACCAAAGGAAGGATCTTGTCACTTCAGTTGACAAAAAGCTACCTAATGGCTTCCTGGAGGACCAAGGTAAGACCAATCTCAGTTTGTGGTTATTTTTTATTTTCTGATGATGGCAGCACCTATAGGCCATAGAAGCCAGATGTAGATTTGTGAACGGGGAGGCACACTGCTAAACAGGACTTGGACACAGTTTACAATCTGAGCCTGTAAGAGCTCGCTAAGTTCACTATGTATGAGCCACAAACTGCCGTTAAAATGCGGTGGAAATGGTCACTTGTCCAAAAGAGCCATCTAAAAATTCAAAACTTGAAGGTCAGATATTTAAACCCATTTTTAGACATTTGTTTTTCATTTTGGACACCACTGTAACACCAAAGTACATTTCCTAATGCAAAACTCTCCACAGTTCTTCAGGAAGCTGCTTCCTTGCCTCTCCCTGAAACACTGATTTTGAGCTGGATGGCCTGTTTGGCTTCCTCCTCCCATTTCTGGTCTTTCTGCTCCCTGTGGCTACTGTGCTTTGATTGGTCGCCTTTCTGAAGTGGGTCGCCTTTCCTTTCAGTGTGCTGGGAGGCAGACTTGGATGTGCGGAGATTATGCTATACATGGGGGCAGCGGGGGAAGGTTCGCTAATCAGAATGCTCAGCATGCCATGCCACACTAATGTGCCCCCTAAAAAAAATCGGCGACAAACAGCCCAAAAGGAAGACTTAAACATGTGCTAACCTTGTTATTTGACACCCTGGCAACACTGTGACAATATTTCTGGGTCAAAAGGTGGAAAAACCCCAGCTTCCCTTTAAGGGGAAATACAAGTTCAGTAAGGAAGAGATGAATTTTTTAATAAATAGTTTTTCTTTTTTTAAAGTAGACCCTCATGTCAGGTAAATGGAGTAGTTAATGGAAACTAATTATATATTTTATTTTATTTATTTTTTGTTTGTTTTATTTTATTTTATCTTATTTGGTTTAATTCAATTTAATTTAATTTAATTTTATTTGCTCTTTTTCTCAGAACAAACAGTGGTGCTTCTCCCCAGATCTCCTTCTCCATCCAAGCATTACTTTCCTATCCTCCTGGACTCTCTGGAAGAAGAGTATCGCCTGCGCATGGCAGATGATGGAAAGCTGTTCAGAGAGGAATTTAATGTATGAGCATGCTCCCTCTCTTTCCCTCTCTCGTTCCCTCCCTATCTCACTCTCTTCTTCTCTCTCACCCCCCCTCTCTTTTTTCTTTTTTCTCTCCTTCCTTGATTTGTCATGCCCTTTCTTTCCATAGTACTTTCATTAATTCACTTACTTATTACTTACTTACTCACTAACTTACTTGGCTTTTAATTTACAGTCTTTACCGTGTGGGTTCATCCGTGGCACGTTCGAGGAAGCGAGCAGAGAAGAGAACAGGGAAAAGAACAGATATCCAAACATCCTGCCCTGTGAGTTATAACCACACACATGAGTGGAAACACACAACAGCACTGGCATATTCTGCTGGCAGGAATAAATACATCAATGTATTTTCCTGTCAGCCTCAGAAAAGACATGTAACACGTCCAGATGTTGGCAGCGTAATGTCACACACCATAGTGACTCGTGGGTGTTATAGCTTGCTCCCGCTGCACATACATGACTGTGCCATGGTTCATTCATTTCCTACAGAAACAGCCCCAGGACTTATATTTTTACTTGCACCTTATGTTTTACCTCAAACAATGTATAGATTATTTCTGACCCATCCAGCAAAGTGTGTATTAAGTCGGAAATAATTAAATACTTTGTTGAACTTTAAGCATGATTTTCTCTAAAGTTGCAGGCTTTAAAGGCTGTGAATTCCTGGAAGGTTTTGGTTAGTTACTAGCAACATATATTAGAAAATTTGGTATAATTTTTAAACATAGGTTATCAGCTACAAAATGGTGCCAGTAACTGAAAATGAATCATTTCTAACTTAATCCCACTTTGCTGTGATGGGTCACATTTATTTAAGCGTCTATTAGTGATAAATTTTCACTTCTGGTGATATAAACTCTTTTACTTAAATGATTTAGAACTGTAATTAGCATTACAGTTACAAGATAACCAATCAGGCTTCATGTTAAACTTTTGTGAAGGTTCTGCTTTGTATTTTTTGTCTGGTGTCACCCAAATGAGGATTGATTTCCCTTTGAGTCTGGTTCCTTTCAGGGTTTTGGCATAATGCCGTCTGGGGGATACACCATCACCAAAGGCTTGCTCTTTGGGGATGTATAGGATTTATTGGGAAATGTTTAAAAATTTTTCAAGGAGATTCTGGGTTTCAATCCCAGGCTCAGCGAGGGTGTTTCTATGTGGATTTTGCACGTTCTCCCTGTGCTTGCTTAAGTTTTCTCTGGGCACTCCCTGTTTCCTCCCACAGTCCAGAGATATGCAGATTAGGCTAATTGGCTGTTCCAAATTGCCGCTATGTGCGGGTCTGAGTGTGAATGGTTGTGTGTGTGTTGGCCCTGAGATGGACTGGTGAGCTGTAAGGGTGTACCCTATCTTTGCCCAGAGATGGCTCCCTGCGTTTTTGTAGAAAGTGGTTCAGAAAATAAATAAATGTTTAAAATCATAAGTTTACTCTTTAAACCAAAGTAAAAGTGCTATACAAATACAGTTCACCAGTCCATCACAAGGCCAATACACACAAGCATTCACGCACATACTCACACCTAGCAGCAATTTGGAACAGCCAATTAGCCTAATTCACCTAATTCATCAACATGCATTTCTTTGGACTGTGGGAGCAAACCGGTGTACTTGAAAGAAAACCACTCAAGCACAGGGAGAACATGTAAACTCTATGCAAAAAGTCCCTCTCTGAACCTAGGACTTGAACCCAGGACCTTCTTGCTGTAGCGCGGATGTGCTAACCACTACGCCCCTGGGCCGTCCAAAAAATCATTCTATCTTAAATATAACACCATACTTTTATCATTTTTATCATGTGGATATTTGTTATAGAAGAAAAACCTTCATGAAATGAAATTAAATGAAATTCTTATTTTGTTTTGTTTTTTCAGTTTACTCACATGTGCCCACTTGGTATAGAAAGTGACATTAATAATGTTCTCATATTATTCAACAGATGATCACTGCAGAGTGTTGCTTTCACACACAGACACCCGTATGTGCTCCGACTACATTAATGCATCATATATAGATGTGAGTCATTTTCTTCTTCTATGTAATATAATTTATTACACCAAGTAGTTAGATATATACTAATATATGCACATGCTTTTGTTTAGGGTTACAAAGAAAAGAGCAAATTCATTGCCACTCAAGGTAAGCTTGGAGTTGTGGTTATTTTTTCAGTGTTGGAAATGGTTTTATTCGAAGAGTTTCTTTCTTTGTCAGCTTTTGCATCACAGTTTAAGTTTATTTATTTTGCTGTAAAGTTATGTTATAAAATCTTTAAGCTACCAAAACCACAGTGCTTTAATCACATTTATTAGACCACCTGTCACACTACCACATTAGGCCACCTGTCACTGTATATATAATAAAAATTCTGTCAGATTACAATCCTGGAGCTCAGTTGCTGATTATACAACCCAAAAGTTGGAGAAGGCTGTGCCCCTGCACCCCTCATCAACTTTACCCCTGGGCGTGAGAAGGAGGTGAACGTTAAAACAAATTACCCTCCAGTTTTTAGGAAGCAGGAGAATGTTACTGTGTTTTAACTCCAGGTGATAAAAAGCAGGTGAACATGATATTTTTAGATGAGGAGCACTTCAGGGATTTATAACTCATTTATTCATTCTCTCCTCACTTTTTCATATTTGTCAGGCTACAAATTTTATTAAAATTAAGGTGTATGTAAAGCATGACTGTATTAACTGAGGATTTAATAAGGAACTTTCTTTCTTCTTTATAAATAATTCTTTTGCAAGTTTCTAAATAGTGCTTAAGTTTGCCGAACCACTGAAGCTGCCAAACTGGTGAAGCTAAAGTCTATTTCAGCCGACTCTAGGTGAAGGTGTGATATGCCCTGACCAGCTCCCCAGCCCATCGTGGGGCAAACACACACAACCATTCACACTCATACTCACACTGAGCTGAAATTTGGAACAGCCCGTTAGTCTAATGTGCATGTCTTTGGACTGTGGGAGGAAACCGGAGTACCTGGAAGAAACCCATGCAAACATGAGGAGGCTGGCCGTGCGGGCACATGCAGCAGCTGCTCAACATCTGCAGAACCACATCTATGAACTCTTCGTACGTTGGATAGCTATGGGACTGGGGTCTGCTCCAGAGGCCTATACCCCACACATCTCGCCCACAGGCAGTGTGAGAGGAAGCAGGGGAAAGACCTGTGGTGGAGGACTTTGTGTGTACATCAATGATGCCTGGTGCGGCAACGCTGTTGTGGTCTGCAAACACTGCTCATCACCGCTGGAGGTTGTGATTATCAAGTGCAGACCGTTCTATCTACCGAGGGAATTTACAGGCATACTGCTTTTGGCTGTTTACATCCCTCCTAGCTCCAACAACAACAGGAGGCACTGAACAAACTGTATCAGCACATTAGTGAGCAGCAGACAGACCATCTAGATGCTTTTCGGGCGATTTCATCTATGCAGACCCCAAGACTGTGTTTCCTAAATTGCAAAAACACATCAACTTTCCCATATGGGGAAACCACACTCAGGACAATGTCTTCACCACACAGAGAGGAGACTACAAAGCCCCGCCCCCCCTCCACCTCAGCACCTCTAACCAGATCACTCTTATGCTAATACCATCATATAGGCCACTGGTTAAATTTACCAAACTAGTTTGGAAGCAGGTATGTGTGTGGCTGGAAGGGTCTTCAGAGGCACTTGACTGCTTTTCCACCACAATGGGATATTTTCAGACAGGCTGCCACCTACAACCTACTGGACCTCCAGAAGTATACAGAGACTGTCACTGCCTACATCTCTAAGTGCACTGATGACGTCATGAACATCATGGCCATCACTGTTCAGGCCAATCAGAAGCCATGGCTCACAGGGGAGGTCCATAGACCCCTGAGGATGAGTAATGCTGCCTTCAGAGCTGGGTACGAGGCGGACCTAAGAACAGCAAGGGTAAACCTGTCATGTGGAATCAGAGAAGCAGTATTTCTCTCAAGGTTTCTTCCTCTTGTCAGCTGAGGCCACATGCCACTGTCGCCACGGACTTGCTCATTAGGGATGTGTAGAGGGTTGTAGAAAAATGTTTAAATTTCTCCTTAAATTACTTTTACTATGTAAAGCTGCTTTGTGACAATGTGAATTGTAAAAAAGGGCTATACAAATAAAACTAAATAGATTTGAGTAATCCTGGAGGATTGCTCATCACTTTAGTGACAGCAGAGACAAGGGTCTGTGGCAAGGGATACAGACCATAATGGACTACAAACCCACACCACAGGTGGCCGACAGCTCCATCTCTCTGCTGAATGAGCTGAACGAATTCTTCTCCTGCTTTGAGGCACACAACTACAAACCTGCACAGAAGACCCCACCCCTCCTGGCGACCAGGTGCTGACACTGTTCCTGGTCAGCGTGAGAAGATCCCTTAGCAGGATTAATGCACGCAAAGCCCCAGGTCCTGATAACATCCCTTACCACGTATTGAGAGACTGTTCTGCGGAACTCACAGATATCATCACAGACATCTTAAACTCTATCCTTAGTCAGGCTGTTGTCCCCACATGCCTCAATACCTTCACCATTATTCCTGTCCCTAAGAAGTCACATCCCTCCTGCTTCAATGACTATCATCCAGTTGCACTCATCCCCATCCTCATGAAGTGCTTTGAACGGGTAGTCATGTATCACATCACGTCTGCTCTCCCCTCCTCCCTTCACCCATTCCAGTTTCCATATCGGCCCAATGACTTGACCAGTGATGCCATTTCAACTGCCCTTCATGCAGCCCTTACACATCTGGACACTAAGAACTCATATTTCAGGATGCAGTTCATAGATTTTGGTCAAGCATTCAACACAATTGGGGCACTGTTGCACAGATAGCGATGTAGACGTGTTTTGTGCAAGCGCCGTTAGGTGTTTTTTTCGATTTTGACAAAAACAGATTATTTCACGTCCAAACTTTTGCAAAACATTGTTTATGTAGTTATACGCCATCAGAACAGAGTTTGGGGACAAATGATGAAACCTCCTGTTAATAAATCCTCGAATGCTAAATCTACTCGTGGCGCTGGTGCTAGTGCTAGTGCTGCTGCTGCTGCTAGTACCCCGGGTGTTGAGACGGAGCGGCTGAAGACACGCTGATGGCCGGAATGTTTACTAAAGCTCTGGACTCCTTGAAGAGCGACATTTGTACTAAAATTGAAATGGCCGTCAGTGGGGTACAAGCTGACATCGCTGCCGTTAGAGAGGACTTATCTTCGGCTGTAGCCACCCTGCAAAAGTCCGTTAACAAACAAGGTGGCCGTTTAAAAGAGGAGGAAGTATCAGCAACAGCAGCAAGTGACTCTGTTTCTGCTCTGGAGATGATAGTCAATAGCTTTGGTCTGATATCAGTGTTCTTCAGGCTAAATTCGAGGACCACGAAAGTAGGTCTCGAAGGAATAACATCAGGTTAGTCGGCATTGCGGAGGGGCTTGAAGGCATGGCGCCTACTAAGTACATCTCTAATCTCCTGCAGTACTTGCTTTGTCTATAAGATAAGCCCTTACTCGACAGGGCCCAAAGGTCACTTCAAGCGAAGCCGAGGCCGAATCTACCACCGAGACCGTTTATAATCAGAGTCCATTATTTCCACACCCTCGAGCTCATCTTTCTCCAGGCACGCCAGATGAAGTCCCTCTCATATAACGGTCGGCCAATTCATATCTTTCCTGACCTCACTTTCAGCGTGGTGAAACGACGTGTGGCCTTCACCGATGTGAGGAGACAGCTTTGTGACATTCCAGGTGCCCCTTTTGGTTTTCGTTACCCCGCGAGGCTTCGCATCACTTTGCTGGGAATGGTGAAACAGTCTTTCAGTGATCCTCAGCAGGCCATGGATTTTGTGTCCTCAAACGCATCCAATAACCTCAGTGGGGTCACGTCTGTTTGTTACACTAAAGTATCCACCTCGGCTTGCACTTGTGTTCTATTTTTTGTCTCTCTTAATAGGATTAGGCTAGTCTACATAGTTTTGTTTACCTGGGGATAATGGCTACACCGTGTTCTGGGATGGGTGTAGCTGAGGGTTGGGGGGTGTCCTGTTTTTTTGTTGCTGTTTTGTTATGATTTTTTAATGATTTTTTTTGTTTATTCTTATATATAGGCTTGTGAAGGGGCTGTGCAATAATACTTTGATGTGGCTGTGCTTGCTATTTCATTTATTTTTTCTTCTTCATGGCTCCGGTTGAAGGTAGTTTGTCTTTCAGCTCTGCGGGTGGGTCGGTCACGTTCGCTAGTTGGAATGTCAGGGGCCTGGCTTTTATAGAGTCCTTTCTCACCTTGATAGTACATATCGCATTCATTCAAGAAACTCATTTGAACCTAGCTGGTCGTAATAGACTACGCAGGAATTGGGTCTTTCAGTCTTTTCATTCAACATCTTAGAGTAAGGCATGGGGGGTTGCCATCCTCATCCATCGCTCTATTCCATTTATTTCATCCAACATTATTGCAGACCGAAATGGGCTGTTATTTGGACAGGTACTTTATTTAATATTCCTTTAGTTTTGGCGAATGTATATGCGCCTAATTATGATGACAAACAGTTTGTTGTCAATTTTATATCCTCCCTCCCCAACGTTAACATCTGATATTGGGTGGTGATCTGAATTGTTGTCTATGTGATCTTGACACTTCCCCCAATAGGGCAGTCGCCAACTCTAAGGCTGCAAAGGTGATAAATCGATTTTTGTGCGACTATGGTATGTCAGACATATGGCGAAGTCTCAACCCAAATACACGCAACTACTCTGTCTTTTCTCCGGTCCACCGCACTTTTTCCCGTATAGATTATTTCCTTGTTGGAAATTGTAAAACAGGAAAATGTTGTCGGCCATTTTGGGCTGCAGCTATCACGCTAGGGTTTTCTCTGATCACTCATCTCTTTTACTTGCCATGAAACTTCCAAATAACCATTCCAACCTCCACCATGGAGGTTAAACGTTCGCTCTCTAACCAATATCAATCATAATAAATTTATTTCCGCTGAAATAGATTTTTTATTGATACCAATGCCACTCCCGATATAAGCCATAGTACCTTGTGGGAAACATTCAAGGCCTACATGAGGGGTCAGTTGATTTCCTGCGTTGCCTTCGAGAAACAAGAGCGCTCTTCCACTCTCACAGAGCTTACCAGTCGTATCCTAGAACTGGAGCGAGAATATGTTAGCTCCTCTTCTCCCACTCTTTATAAACAAATACTTCTTCTGAAAGTGGAGTTTGACACCCTTTCTGCTTCAGATGCAGTTGATGTACTCATCAAGTCTAGGCATACTTTTTATGAACACAGTGAGAAATCTGGTAGACTCCTAGCTCACCAACTTAGGCAGTCATCTGCTTCGTGCTTCATTCCAGAAATCACCACAAGTAGAGGTTTGATTTGCGACCCCCTCGAAATTAATAATGCTTTTCGAAACTTTTATGTGTCATTATACACTTCTGAGTGAAACTCCTGTCATGAAGACCTGTTTAGCTTTTTCAAAAATTTCCCCTTTCCTAGTGTGGCTGCTGACTTAGTTGCAGCCCTTGGCGCTTCGATTAGTTTGAATGAGGTTAGCGAAGCGATCGCAGCCATGCAGAGCGGTAAAAGTCCTGGGGCCTCATGTACAAAGGGTGCGTACGCACAAAAACGTTGCGTACGCACTTTCCCATGGAAAAGTTCAGATGTATCAAGAGTGAAATGTGCGGTGCTTCAAGCAAACTTCATGGCTGGCGTACGCATGTTTCTGCAGCTGTTGGTGCTTTGGCGACAGTTCTAGCGTGATTCTGGGAAATTTTTAATGTGAACTTTATTCCTCAGAGTTGATTAAAACGCATTTTGCAGCGAGAGCCGGTTTTACTAATGTAATCAGCGCTGTCACTGCACACACACTGCTATAAAAGCGCCATCACAGGATAAATTTACTTCAACAGGAAGCATTTTCATTCCATCACTGTACAGATCACATGTGATGAGCAAATGCAATGAACTAACATTGTGGTGAGGTTTCCTGGTTCAACCATGATTCATACATCCTGAGTAACAGCATGGTTGGAAACTACAAGCTGCACTGTGTGCGACGGTGATTTCAACCATTCACCAATGCATTTACTGAGTCACTGATATTTGTGAGGACGCCTGTGAGCAGACGGTCATTTATGCCACCGATTGCACAGCACAGCAAGGGGAGGACACGGCCAGTCGGGCGGGCAGCAGGAATTCCCCGTTTCTGTGACCCAGAGCTACCGTGGATGGTTGAGGAATCCCCGAGTCTATGACTGCGTGTCCTCCGTCTCACTGTCTGTTTTAAAAAATAAATAAATCGTACTTAAACATGAGTCAAAGTCTTGGATAGCCTCTTCATTGTACTGGCATGTTTAAATTTGCCAAACCAAAGAGCATGCACACATATACACATGAACCTCTATCTTACAGGGCTGTGAGCTTGGGGGTGGTCAGAGACCCCACATGCGCTCCCACCACCCCTGAAAGAGCAGCGTCACCTCTGACTGCAGTGACTCTCTGCTCAAGCTGGGTGAGGTCCTCCTCTCCTCTCCCCCCGCCGGATAGGGACTTTGGCAGTGGGCAGCCCGTCCTCCGCTTAACGGTCACCTTTAAGTCTGACCACTTTTTTTTTTAACTCCGCGTGTGTTCGCCTTTCTGACCCCACAGCACGGCCTCACACACACTCTCTCTCCCACTCAGACCTCCTGCGTTTGTTGTTAATGCCGGACGACAGCGTGCCAAACACTACATTCTTGCGTGCCTTCCCGTCTTCCTTATATTATAAGCGTTTTCAGACAGGAATCTCCGGTGGATGGTTCATTTAAATATGATTTGCATATTAAAATGTGGGCGTGGACAGGGAGGGGTCGGGTACTCCTACATGTGTGCTCAATTCCACATTGATTCGGATGTTCAAAGGAAATGTGCCTGGATTCATGCTTTCGCACAGATTCATACATCTGAATTTATTTGTGCGTACAACGTTTTCTGGATTTAAGCGTACGCCATTTTTCAGTAGGAATTCCACGCAAGTCTTTGTACATGAGGCCCCTGGTCCAGACGGCTCTTAATCTCGAAAAGGCTTTTGACAAGGTGGAATGGCAGTTCCTATTTTACACTCTTGAGAGGTTCGGATTTGGGGAGAAGTTTATTTCCTTAAATAGGCTTCTGTACATTTCTCCGATGGCTTCAGTTCGCACTAACAATATTTCAACTAGTTATTTTCAAGTAAGCTGGGGTACGAGACAGAGCTGCCCCCTCTCGCCTCCTTTTTTAAGAAAAAAGTTAATTAGTATCTCTTAAATTCTGTCATTTTATGAATCCTTCATTGTAAGGTGTTTATTTATTACAATAAACATCTGATTGGTGCTAACCATTTTCAGTGCATTTTGCTTTCTCAAAACGTTTACAAGCCAGTGAGGCAAAGGTTGAGCTAATCAAAGGGAAAGTAGCCAGCAAAAATTTTAACGGTCAGGGCAATTAACGAACTAAAAATGAACAAAATGAAATTAGATTTCAAATAGTGAATTATATGTAAATGAAAAAGTTACTTTTGTTAATAATAGATTAATGCATTAATGCCACCATTGGTCCAATGCATCATGGATGTGGAATGTCAAGTAAGTGAAATTGTTTCATTTGGTTTTATTTTTACTTTTAGTACATAAGAGGATACTCAATAATCAGAAGGCTACTGGACAAATCACAATTTCAAAACTCGTCACTGTATGCTCAACTCGCCTAGATAAGCCTAGAACTCAATCTAAAAAAATTCATAATGTACTTCAGCACAACTGGTTAAAATCTTAAATATAGAAAGGGTTTGAGTGTTTTAAGAAACCCAAGCTAGTTTTTTTACCTTTTAAACTTATCTCCTCTAGCTTGAGTTGAACATCATACACTTCAACTGAAGAACTCCACTACTCATCATTGGTGACCTTTCACTTGAGGGTTTCATCAGTTATCAAGAGACACATACTGTACATGCACCAACAACACACCAGCATTCTTTACTCTTAGGAGCATCATTTATTTCATTAATTTCTATAAAAAAGTTTCAGTTTTGCATGTTTATTTGCAGGTCCGAAACCTGAGACAGTGGTTGATTTCTGGAGAATGGTTTGGGAGCACAAATCAACCACCATAGTCATGTTGACTAACCTACGCGAGAGACAGGAGGTAAAATTGATAACTGCACCATACAAAGTCACTTTTGAGCATTGGTTTGCTGTATGACTAGAAATGCTTTTGAAGTGTAAATGTTGTTCATTTGCATGTGTTCCTAGGAAAAATGCTGTCAGTACTGGCCAGAGCAGGGCTGCTGGCTGTACGGATGTGTCAGGGTGTCTGTAGAGGATGTAACAGTGCTGGTAGACTACACTATCAGAAAGTTCTGTGTGCAAAATGTAAGTCAGGAGACAATGTCACTTTTACTGTAAATACTGATCAGCCATAACATTAACACCATCTGTCCGGTCTGCATTTGGCAGCCCTATCCATTGTTCTGATATCTGTCTATCATAGATAGCATTAACAGTTTCAGTGGTTTGTACCACAGTAGCTCTTCTGATCAGAACAGATGTGCATCAATGAGCCTTGGACACCCATGACAGTCTTGTACCACACAGTTGTGCTCCCTTGTACCACTTTTGGTAGGTATGAAAAAATTCATACCAGGAGCACCCCACAAGACCTGCTGTGTGTGTATATATATATATATATATATATATATATATATATATATATATATATATATATATATATATATATA
>JAOUQZ010000002.1:5376564-5392719 GCA_028564935.1 Neosilurus hyrtlii
ATATCCAGTGCTGAAGCACCGCCTCTGGCGGTCATCCAGGATTCATAGAACCGTAGTTACATACGTAACTTTCGTTTCTTTGGTATTGTTTCTTGTTTGCTTCGCCATAACAGTTACTTTGCATCTACGAGGTTGTTGGCATGTTGTGAATGTCGACTGTTTAACGGCATGATGTACAAGTCAAACCAAAAAATGTGCAGAAAATTAAACAAAAAAAAAGGGGGGGGGGGGATAGAATCATTAATCTTCAAGATAACGGTTCTGTTGAGTAATTTATTTGATCTACTTAAGTTAAAATAAATAAATAGCATTTGCAAACTAGATTACTGAAACATATGATGGACATAAATTATATTTTTATATGTACATTCATGTGTGCCGATCTCAAGGTGTTGTCATGAGATAAAACTGTCTTTGTTGTTTAGGTGCAGGATGTTGTGCCCATCACCAGCTGTGATACTGCTGGATCCTTTCTTCTTCTTGGATGCAATAATGGCTCCATTTACTACATTGGTAAGTAACATAAACACTGAGAGATGAGGCGAGTTGATCACTACACTCAACTACACTGTGAAATGTTTTTATATTTTTTCCTCAATATTTTATTGTAATTCTGTTATCATGAATACGTTTTATTATGAAGACTATGAAGACTTTCATTACTGCATGGAGAAAAAGATGTAAAAAATCAAAAGACACCCATGTCACTAAAAAAAAATTCCAAAGGAATGCCCCAAATATGTATTTTTCAAACATGTTCAGATTGAAGAAGACATGGCCATTTAGAATTGCATGTTTAGGTCTCACTGCTTGGCATGATCATTGAGCAATGTCCAGTTGTAACTGGAGCTGTAAAAATGTGAAATTGTGGCTGTTTCGTGTTCTAGAAGAGGAAATAATTAAATGAAATGCCATGTTATGAGAAACACATCATGAGCACTGATATGGTAAACACATCATTCATTCCACCTTGGAAAGTCATCAGTTTAAACAAGCTGAGAAGATTTTTCACATAAATTAGTCCTGGATTATTTTGTTCAGAGACACACACCCCAAGTCCATCAGTGGTTCAAACTGCAGTCAGGAAATGTTGCAGGTGCCAGGTCTGTCCCTGCATTGTGGCGCCCAGAGAGCAAGTGTGGGGTTGGGTGAAGCCATGAAGGAGGTGGAAGGGAAGGTGCCGCTCACTCAACCACTGCCGCACATTTTCCTGCTGGTTCTGGAATAGAACCAGTGACCTTTTAGCCCCAAAGTCTAACCATTAGGCTGCAGCCACCCCCAAATTGACCTCAAAGATAAAAGGCTTTGGTTAAATTTGAAGGTAACAGAAGGGTTAATTCAAAGAAATGATTGAATCAATCAAAAATTATTGGTTATTGTTTTCATTTTTTAAATTCTTCAAAGCAAAAGCCAGTTGCATCACTGATTTTGTGTTATGTTACACAGGTATTTTGGGCAGATTTTACAAAGTTTAAAACCGCTAAAAAAATTACACAAGTCATTTATTGAGGTGAAGCTTGCTCTGTAACGGTGTCCTTTTATACTCAAGTTTTAGTATATACTACACCGAAATGCAAGAAAAGCAAATTAAAATTTTAATGGTTATTTTTATTTCTAAAACATGAAGGCACATGTTCCAAGTGACTGTGACAAACTGTGTCCATTGTTTGGCTCCTTATTCAGTCAGGATTAATGTTTTACAATCCCCACACAGTAGTGTGCAGTGAAGATTATACACCATCACCTTTGTCTAAAAGGGCTCCTACTAAAAAGAAGTAAAAATATGTGAACACTATGCCTAAAAGTTTAAATACTGCAACCAAAGTAAAGGGTGGCCACACTATATATTGACTTTTTTCTCAAAAAAGAGACTGTTTATTTTGTTATTACTATATATTGTTGTTTGTTTCTTATTCTCATCAGTATAATCCAATATTACATGAAATAAATACTTGAATAGTACTTGGTTTCTGATTTTCATTTTCTTAAGTGTGTAATCACTGCATCACTGTATTTTTTTTATTTCTTCACTCGCATAAACCATCTCATATGGTCTGAAGTTCATTCATGCTATGCAAAAGTAAAAAAAAAAGAAAATTTGCTACACCTTTCAGTTTTTTTGGAAAATTTTTCTTTTCAGTGCTTTTGTTTATTAGCCATACTTTCGCCTTAATATACTTGTCGGAATGATTTTTTAGGTTCTCATTGCCTACAATAGCATTGTTCGATACATTTTCACCAAAATATTATAGAGAAGTAATTTTTTTTTACTTCTTTTTATTAGGGGCCCTTTTAGACAAAAGTGGGTGGTGTATAATCTTCACTGCACCCTACTGTATATCAGAGCGTGCCAGATGTAGCATTTACTATTTGGGAATATCCAGTGCATAGTTATATTGTAGTTGCATAACATCTCGTGTCGGAAATGAATCTAGAGCTGTTTGCACTTATCGCCTATTGAGTGTTCTATGTATGGGAAGAATAATACAAGAAAAATAGAATTTATGTTCTGTACATTCAGTTTGATTAATCATGATTAATCATGACACTTTTTATACAAAACAAAGATCTGATTTGGTAAGGCAGTAATACTATAATAAATAATGCAAACTTTTAAGCTGTGGAAATATATATATTTTTTCCCCAGACATGCAGAAGTTCCCCTTGAGAATGAAGGATAATGATCTCCTGGTAACTGAACTCTATCATGACCCCTCAAATGACGCAATCACAGCTCTCAGTGTCTACTTAACTCCGAAAACTAGTAGGTGACCTGCTTTAATTCGAGAATAAACACACCAGCCATTTTAGTCACCTACTGCTCTTCACACCATGCGCTCGCTGAGTTTTTCTTTTTTTTGTAGGTGTGAGTGGAAACTGGATTGAAATCGCGTATGGCACTAGCTCAGGTGCAGTGCGTGTGATAGTACAGCATCCAGAAACGGTTGGATCCGGGCCTCAGCTGTTTCAGACCTTCACAGTCCATCGCAGCCCTGTTACTAAAATCATGCTCTCTGAGAAACACCTTGTGTCAGGTAACATTGCTCTATCAAGCTGTCATGTACAATCTTAAAGAGCACTTGTATTTTTTTTCCTGATAATCTTAGAAACATGAGGGAAATGTTTCTATTAATTTTTTACTGCAGTGTGTGCCGATAATAATCACGTAAGGACATGGACAGTGACTCGCTTTAGAGGCATGATTTCCACTCAGCCTGGATCCACACCGCTGGCTTCCTTCAAGATCATCTCGCTGGAGGAGACGGAGAGCCACAGCAGCTACTCCTCTGCTAATGACATAGGTGAGATTTGCAGGAGGAAATGTCCAGCCTTAAAAGGAAATTAAACCCAAGCTTGTGTGCATAGTTTGCCTTTTTCTGTTAAAACAGAGTTTCAGGAACTTTTATTTTTGTCTAAAATAAAAATGAGCAATAACTCACCACAAACGGGGGCAATATTGTAATGTGAAAAGTACATAAAAGTCATGTGATCACCCTGTTTTTGGCAGGAATTCAGAACTAATTTGCATATGAATACATGACGTAGTGGATTCTCTTACTGTTCTCGTGATTTTGCACACTCACAGGAGTGAAACAGCAGTCTTTTCAAACTGGCTGTCCTATCAGAATCTATCAGACAGATGTTAGCAGTTTGCAACTATAAAAAAACACCAGATGAGAAAAATATAAGTTCATGTGTAACAGAAGCGTTTGGAAGGCTTGCCTTTAATTTCACTTCTAATTTCACCAGAAAAGGTGTACAGTAGGCATACCTCAACCTCAACCTACCATTGATGTGTTTACAGGTGGTACACCCATGAATTTGCTGATTTGTTTTCAAACAGGCCCATTTGGAGAGAGAGATGACCAACAAGTATTCATACAGAAAGTCATTCCTATAACCAACAAACTCTTTGTGCGGCTCTCTTCCACTGGGAAAAGGTAATTAACATGTATGTGTACATGTATGTGTGTGTGTCTGTGTGTGCGCGCGCATATATATATATATATATATATATATATATATATATATATATATATAAGTAAGCAAGTAGGGGTGCCGGAAAAAAAATCGATTCACGTCTGAATCGCGATTTTTATTTATTAGCATTCTGAATCGATTCAAATTTTCAAGAATTGATTTTTAAGAACACGGTTTTTCGAGCATTTTCAACCTTACTCACAGCGCGTACCGTTTGTCCAGACACGGCCTCCATCGTGAATTGTCCCATTGAGTGGCGGCTCTAGAACTAGCTTTTAGCCTAGCTTTGACATGGATGGGTAAGAAGGAGCTTGACATGACATGCTGTGTGTAAAATAAAAGTCAAGTATTTCGGGAACACTTCAAATCCCTGAGCCCATTGCACCATCACGCGGCGTTAAAAGAAACAGAGCAGTAGGCATGACCAGCTTCTGACCAACACACACTCCATCACTTCACTAAACTCCCAACTAACTCTGAACGAGCAAAGCGGATCAGTACATCTACAAAACCAGCTGTGTAGTGATATCATTTCTTTCTTTCTTATAGAAGAGTTCCGAGTATTTATGTATCTCTTCTGCATGAAAGCGACACACGTGCACCCAGCTGTCAATATGATGTAATTCATAAGCCATTGCTTCAGTTTTAATAATCACATGCCTATTGTTGGCTTTCAGTAGTGTACAGGGGTCAAGCATGTGCAGATTGACTGGTTTGTAACTATACCGTCTTATATTCAGCAACCTGCAGTGAACTGTGTTCCTATCAGACTCAAACTAAAATGAGATTTTTAGGGTTTATTTTTCCATTTTAAAGCACAATAATGATTGAGTGCCCGAAGCAAACCGAGTCTGTCATTTTCATTCAACATTATACAGTCAGAATGTGATGTATAACACCAAGATTGTGGACCAATCAGATCACGGCATTCCTGTGTAGTATATACTAATCACTGTTATTCACTTTATCTCTGAGCAGTTTTAAAGTTAGGACTGATCGGTGTAAATTATTTCTCCTTTTCGGAACTCAAAATTGTGCAAATTTTTTATGATGTGTCCAGACAGTTCACATTATTATTCCAGTTGTGTTTTAAAAATGACAGTATTTGGAAATTCATACAGGCTATGTAAACAGGATCTTCTGTTTGGATGTTCTACATTTGGCTTTATTTCAAATGTAGCCTTTTCTGATTAGGACGTAGGATGTGCTGATGATATTTTGGTTTTAAGAGCATTATTTGGACATTTTTACAGTGCATCCAGAATATGTGCCTTAGCTTTGGATTTTTAAGTCAATTTGCAATACATGTCATGATTGTAGTTAACAAGCCAACTAGACAACAGTTCATAAGAACAACGTATGCATGACTGCATGGAAATGTGATGTGACAGCTTTGGAGAATGTAGTCTTTTTTCAATTCAGGGCAAAAATCACAATATTTTATTCATAAAACCATAGCAAATGATGAATGAGGGCTGAGGTGGTCATTACATGGTCACTGTGTCTCCTAATAATTATTAAAGGATCTGTGAGGTGCAGGCAGTGGATGGCACCACTATTACGTGTTTCACAGTACGCGAGTGCGAGGGCTCCAGTCGGATGGGCTCTAGGCCACGTCGTTACCTCTTCACTGGCCATGCGAACGGCAGCATCCAGATGTGGGATCTGACCACGGCCATGGATACAGCGAATAAGAACGATGGCAAGAGCAAACGTGATCCTGGTATGACACTATTCATGTAGTAATTAATTTTCTGTACTTAGTTGACTTTACACTGAACTGAATTACGGTTGTTTTTCCCTTCTCAAGAAGTCGGGGGACCCACAGAGGAGGAGCTTCTAAAGTTGCTTGATCAATGTGATCTGAGTACATCACGCTGTGCCACACCTAACATTAGTCCTGCCCCTTCGGTCCTGCACCACAGCCGCCTCCGAGAGTCCTGCTCCAGGTCAGACTCACTGCATCTGTCCCATCTTCCAAACCAGCCCTTATGTTCAGTCAGGTGACTTAGTACCAATTGGGACCCTTTAGACTATTTAAACTGTTGAAATCACTTGCACTGTTAAAAGTTCAAGTACAGATTTCATGTTAAAAGTACTATATGGTTCTTATAGAGTAGTAGAATAATATTCAACTTAGGAAAAAATGGGGTTTTGAGTGCAGGTTTTTGCCAACATTATAATCATAAATTACTGAATCAAATGTGTGCTGTACGTCTGAATACCTTCATGCACTTATACCCTAAAATAATAATGCAAGTAATAAACAATAGTTTCAGTTAGAATAAAAAGGCATGAAATATATTGTCAGTGATTGTGCAAAAAAATCTCTGTGACAGAGAGATTCGATAAACGTCTCTGTGATTTCTCTCTAAAACAACATTGTTTCCTTCAGTCTTCAGCTGCAGACCCAGGAACTCTTGGCAGAGACTGCAACCTATGGCGCGGTACGTCCATACCGAGAGAGTCCCCTGCTGGCACGTGCCCGTCGCACAGAGAGTTTCAGCATCTATCCTGACTTCCATACCCTCAACCTGGCCAAGGTCCTGAGGGAACACGGCGGCCATTGCAGCGGCACTGATGACGACAGCAATGGTGAAACTGGAGACAAGAGGAGCTCAGAGAGTCCAGCGAGCACTGCAGAAAGTCCCAGAGACCCTCGCCGCAGAGCCCACTCCTCCGATGAAGGTACCTCCGAGTGCAGAGCGGAGGTTAGGAGGAGAGGAGCACTCGAAGGGAACTTCTTGGGTCGGAAGAAGGCACCTCCAGTACCTCATCTGAGCTCCGTGTCTGTGGGGAGTGAGGCAGGAGGCAGTGACTCATCCAGCACTGCCTCACCCTCTCCAACAAAAACGTCCACTTCCCCACGGCACCGCAGGGGGCTAGACATGAGTGAGTGACACTCTAAATGCTTAAACAGTGTATAGTATATGTACTAATAAATAAGTACTGAAACAGTATTACCATATCCATCAACATAAATATATCCCTGAAGGAGTGTCTCTGTTGAGAGAAGCGTAGATAGAAGTGTATAAAGCAGCAAGTTCTGGAATGAATATTAAATATATATACTACAAAATTAACCCATTCTGAAGCACTTTAGTATCAGTTAATATTCTAATTCCTGTAAGGGTGAAATGCTACAAGTTAGAACAGAAATAACTGGAGGAAAAAATAATGTCACAACAGAGGTCAAACTCAGTAACTCTCATCGTGTTCACTTCTTTTATGGAAGAGCAGCTGCACTTTATTTTGCTCTTTTCACATTTAATGAAGGGAATAATCTCTTTGCATGTGCCTCTTTCTTTTATACTGTGAGTGAATTACGTTTTTTAATATACTGGGTTGTCTGTTGGGTTCATAAAGAGGGATCACGTTTAGTGGAGCAGGTTCATATAGACCCAAACCCTGGTTGACAAGATAATGGAGGTCTTTATAAATGTGTAGCTACATTATTAGATCATAGAAGCATCTAGCAAATTTAGTTTATTGTAAAGAAATTAGCAACATATGGTTTAAGTGCACACCTGGAGGAAAGGTCACTAAAAAAAGGAGATTGTTTTTACACACACACAAACGTGCACAATTTCACCCGACCAAATAGAAATTCTGTGCGGGCCTTGCTGTGACATCTTTGTGCTCAGCGTTGTCTTTCATAATGAAGGGAACGTGCCATTCTTGTCCTTTTTATGTCATCAGAGTTTTCTTTCAGCATCGTCTTCTATATTTCTGTTTTGCTAACACAGTACAGGCACAATGGGTTCTGTCTCGTAGTTATGAAGCAAAGAGCTGACACTCTCACTCTTTCTCTTTCTCCCCTTCTTTACATGGTAATACAAGAAAAAGCTGGTGTAGCTGTGCCTAACTTTATTTATTTATTTATTTATTTTTAAATTGAGTTTATCCTTTTCATTTGAGTCAAAGCAAATAAACACAAACGAGAAATCATGGGGGCCTAGTGGGCACTTAACATGGGAGTGTTAAATTGCTAATGTTATGCTTGTGTTTATATATATATATATATACACACACACACACACACACACACACACACACTTAAACTGAAATAGTGATCTTTCTCCAGGTGTGCGCTTAACCATATGTTTTCTATGCTTTTATATTTGGAAAATAAGCAGATGCTGGAATATTTTAGTGCTCACTGATACGTTTTACACTGCTGATAGGCAACATGGGGATACAGAGCTCCAATTGGTGGGATGTATTGTTATATGCTTAATTTTAATTCTGCTACAAAATATTCACTGCTGAGGTATATTTTTTTTAATTTATTTTTTTGCAGGTTTGTGGATAAAACATATCTCCAGCTATTGTTACACATAAAAACATGCTTTCTATCTTTTATGCAATTGGTACTAGGTATATGGGAGTCTGTAAAAGTGTATGTGGATGAGGTAACTTGTTGACATTACATGGCTATAGTATGACTATGTTGTGGAAAGAAAATGGAAATGAATGTATATTACAATACATAATGCTAATTGTTGTGTTTGCACTCACATCTGTGATGTATGTATGTATACAGTACACTCGACCCTCGATTTTATGGACCCCAGTTTAACGGATATTGAAAGCTGCGGACAATGGCTACGGACAATCAGCAAAACTGAGCCGGTGCTACCCCCTTTTTGTCTGTTAAATCAAGGGTCGAATGTAGTTATACATATAGAGCTGTTCTGCAACAACTGTTAAGCTGATTGTACTTAAAGGAACCCCTGTCACTTTCTGCTAAACCATTAGCCGGTTATGTTTACAAATATTCATTCATTTGCCGAACCAAGTCAGATTATGCGGGGAGGGTGAAGCTTATCTCACTCAACTCTGGGCTAAGACAGGGTAGACCTTAAACAGCTTGCTAGTCCATTTGAGCGCCAACACACAAAAAAACTACCCAGGGGCAGTTTGTAACAACCAAGCAGCCTGATGCACATCTCTTTTTTTTTTTTTTTACTGTGGGAAGAAACCAGAGTACCCGTAGGAAACCCACACAAGCAAGGGGAGAACATGCAAACTCCACACAAACACTCTTGTCGAGCCTGGGACTCGAATCCAGGAGCTTCTTGATCTGTGGTAGAACCACTACACCGTCATGCTGCCTGTGAAATGTACAGGATATCGTTACTGACATGGCACATGGTAAAAATACTTTAAATCGTAAGCCACTATGCATAGGTTCATGTTATTGAAGTATTTTTTAAATGAATTGTTTCTTATTTCCATGCAAACAGCACATGGTGCATTTGTTTGAACTGGTTGGAATTAATCAGATTCTCTAAGTTTATTGGATGTTTTTTTTCCTATTTTTCTGTTTTAACATATTTGTTTCTACTATATAGCTCAAACATTAAGGCTACAACTAAGCACTCATATTATCAGTATGCATTTTATAGCAGTCAAAAGTTCCCCGGACGTCACACTAAATCTGTATTATGCAACGTTTCCACATTATGTTTACAGTACAGTATCCCATAATTTACCTGCAGTGTCTGCAAAACGAAGAATTCCCCCAAAGTAAAAGAAAAATGGTCGACCAATCGAAGCAAAAACAAATCTAACAATTTACACATTCCTGCATTTGCAGAAATCTGTTAATTAATCAAAGTAGGGGTCATTTTTGCATCATTTAGGATGAGCAGCTTACATTAACTAGATTAGCGCACTTCATTCTGACCTTATTTCATGCTAGTGCTAAAATAATACCAATCCTTCTACAAACATCCGACGCAAAGGACAGCTAAGGTAGTGTCATAGTACGTCAGAGTGTGTGTGCTTAGGATTCATTTGCATACTTTTAAAACATACTAAAATTGAACCCTGATGTAAATACTAAATTGACTGTAATACTAAGTTTTACTTACTCAACTTTACTCATATTTGGATGTTGCCTAAGGCTAACCTTTTCTCCTATACACAGATGCTCACACAGCCGATGTGTATTATATCAGTGCTCTCGTAGTGAAAAACATTTGTGCAGACTTTGGGGTTTAATTCCTCCAGGAGCAACAAATATCACTAATGCTGCCTAATAATGAAAAATCCCTAAATATTAATGTAGCACAATTTTCAATCTCTGATATGAACCAATTGCTGCTGCAATGTAATGCTTACAGTGGCATACTTTTTTTTTGTCTATACCAAGCTTATTGTCTTTATTTTTTCTGGGACTACTTGCACTATAGCAACACTTTCCTGGGATTAGCAACTATGCCATCATAACTATGTATTAATCTTTATTGCTGACTGACAAAATATATATTCATTTCACTGAATAAATTTACCAATTCTATTGAAGTATAAAAGCTCATGGTTGCTATAACAGCTGCTCAAAACTATTGGTGTATTGAAGTTATATTCTGTATTTCAGTGAAGTTTGGTAGTTCAACTGTTATTTTAAAACAAGGCCAGCGAGTGAGGCATGGCTGCATGAAAGGGGGGCTATATTTTAGCCAAATTAGTTTGAGAGTACATAAACTGTAATGCTACTTAAGGTGCAAGACTGACTTGAAATCGGTACCTAACTTTATACATTAACAATAAAGACAATACTATAAGAATGCATTCTGAGTCATGATTTTATTACAGCAAGTTTAGCAACACAGCTAGCATTTAATTGCTTCACGCTAATTCAACACTACCTGACATATTTAAAAAAAGTTTATGAATTAACCTGAAATTAAATTAAAGTACATTCTTGTTTGTATAAAAAAATATAAATTAATCAATAAATAATACTGATAACCTCTTTACAAATGCATAAAAGGGCAAACAGAAGTATTTGATAATTGCTAATACAGGAGCAGGAGTTTACGAACAGGTGGTTACGCTTAGGATTGTAATATTGCTCACGTGTAGGTTTACTACAACCTCTATGAACCCAAAAAGGTTTGATTCAGTTCATGTGGAAGCAAACTCTTCAGTGAAAGAATTGTTTCCTCACTTCAAGTGACTTCATCAATCTCTGTTATCTCCAGGTATCCCAAACCTTATAAACATCACATTTGCATGATGATTCAAACCAGAACCATTGTATAACAATGGGTCTAGATCACATGATTCACTCATCACATTATCTCAGTGGACAAACACATCAAATTTATCAGGAAGGATATGAAATGTGACAGGCTAGCTTTCTTAGCCTGTGAAACTCAGTAGTGGACGTTGGAAAGTTGATGTATACTGTACCTTAAACCATCGGTCCCAACCCTGGTCCTGGTGGACCCTTCGCCTTCCACATTTCAAAGACTGTGAAACTGATTTTTAGGCTCATTGTTATGCAGTGGTTCTGGATTTGATTGTCATGCAAATGTATTGATCATAAAAACAGAATCAAACTTTCTGGGTTTTCTTATCTGAATTTTTGAGCATGCAACAAGACAAACTCTATGAAAGCACGCGTATCTGAATTTCACACGGAACATTACAAAGACATTTTAACTTGATACAGTCAAATACTTACTACTTTGTTGGCATTGTCACAATAATTTCTACTATATTGCTCTATCTGCACAGAGTCATTCTAGCTATCATTTCATTACTAGCATCCGATAAATACACATAAACAGCTAGAAATAATTTCTGTGACCCACTTTCTGTTGCATTAGTGGATGTAAGCGAAGATGTAAAAATGGACCGTTATAATTCTGCCTAGCTGACAGGTTCTTAATGATTGCATGTATAGTTATAGTATAGTATAGTTGTATGTTGCACTTAAGCATATGGGGTGCTGTACAGTACAGGTGACCCAAAAAACCTCCCACATTTTAAAGGTAAATTAAAAAAAGGTTAAAGAGAATCAGATTTATTATTTGTACACATGAAACTTAGTGAGACAGGAGAGATGGTGTTAAGGTTTGTTGGTAGCCCAACACCATTTAAACACCTTGAGCTTGAAGTACTCAAATGTGTGGTTTCAGTAAGGTAGAGCTATGGCACACACAGCTCGAAGATCACTGGAAGTGCCGAGGGAAATGTTTCCGGATTGGGTGATCTCGTTGTAATAGCTGACCTGTTCGCCCATTGTGATTTTTATTTTATTTGTTTTCCTATGGGACCACGTTAAATCACGAGTGCATCAACCCCAAACTCTTGAAACCCTTAAGGCTTCTATATCCGCTGTCCCACCCAAAAGCACCCGTCAAGCCATGGTAGCCTACAGAAATAGCCTCCAAGTGTGTACAAACAACGACGGCCACCACTTCAAGGCTGTCATCTTTAAATCTTTCATGTGTGCAAATAATAGATTTGTTTTTCCATTTACCTTTGAAGTTTTATTGGATTACCCTGTTATTAATCTAACACTATAACTGTAGGGATTCTTAAACAATAATGATTAAGAATGGTATATCTAGCAGGTTTCTTAGGCTTTTAAGAAAAATGTATTACATTTAAAATTTTTGGAAAAAATGTAGTTTTAGATTAATGGTTAAGATAAATGGTTTTGCATTCCCTTGAATTTTGTGGTTGCCTTCCAAGTTTAATGAAACATTAGACAAAATAATGTGTAAATTGAGATTAATCACAGATTGTACAGGGAAGTAACATTTGGCATTATTTATTGAAGATTGGTGCCTCTGCTGGGATGGAAGGCCCTGCAAGAGGACTCATGATTGTATTTTATGACTTTTGCCAGTGGATTTATCAGATATGTAGGGAAAAAAGTCACTAAGTTTTGTTTATTAAAATAAAACTGAGTGACAGAAAGACAAGTATTTTTGATATGTTACTTTTGTTCCAGTTTCTGTGCCATACTGAGGTTAAGCTTCTCCAAATGGAAACAGTGTTTAAAATAATACACATTAATTTTTCCTCAAACAGAAGCAAGAAAGGAAGCTCTGATGCAGATGGTTATATTCAGAGGTAGTTGCCAAGTATAGTGAAGGTGCATCGCGAAAGTGTGTCGATTTTTAAAGGGGGAACATAAGGAACAAAAAAAGATCTATGTTTATAGTGTCGAAGCTCAACGTAGTTTTACGAAAGCAGAGATAATTTTAGTTGAATTTTGAGGAATTTAGTAGTCAAGTTTTTACTTGACTAAACATTACTGCCACCGTCTGGAATTGGTCTGTTACTGTCTCTTTTCACCTGCAGAGTGGTGCAGCAGCCACAGTGCAAATTGGGGAGCAGGTTTTACCTGCAGTTCTATTTTCTATTTTGTTCACTGTAGAAATGTTTTCGATAATTTTTATTTCATTGTCAGTTTTAGTATTTGTTGTTGGTTTTGTTGGCTATATTATCCCTGGTTTAAAGAACATAAGATGCTATCATGGTCCACTTTTATCAGAGCTGAATGTGGATTTGGGCTATGAGGATATTCGTGTTTGTGTATATGAGTGTGAGTGTGTGTGTGTGTGTGTGTGTGTGGGGGGGGGGGGGGGGGGGGGGAAAAAGAAACCTCTACAGGTGTGTGTCTGTAAACACTGCATGCTCTTTCTTTGCTGAGCTGAAGCCTGCAAACTCATCTCCAGCATGCTGCAAAAAGAACACAAGCATTTTACATAATGTTACGGTGACAACATCTGTGCATCACGTCAAACCACAAACACAAATGCGTCTCACCATGCAACTATCGGTGCCCTGCAGCTCTGTGTCCCACTTGAGACCCGCAAGACACTTCTTATCCTGAGTGTCAATCAGCTGACTAATGCTGCGATGCAGGGAATTCTGGGAGTATGTATGGCTAAGCTGGCTCTGGCTGGGAACAGGCACCATGGATAATGTGCTCTGGTAGCCACGATTGCTGATGCCAAGCTTCGTATCATTCAAGCCCTGAAAAATACACATTTACTGGTGGCACAAATTTCTTCCAATGTACGTGAGACGCAGAACAACAAACAAATCACCTACAAGTAACCGAATTAAAACTGTGAGATTAAAATAGGACAATGAATGAAATGTGGTAGCAGTCTTTCTACTGTAGATCAAAGCAGCACAACAAGGTTTTAGTCCATCTGTGAAAAGGTGCTGCTTTTTGTGTAAATTGACAGCAGGCCATTGTAACAAACAGCCAGGAATCTGCCTTCGGACTGGAATTTCTGTGTTACAAAACCGTCTGTGCTGCTTAATCTGCAGTCAGGGCAGTTCTTTAATTAAGACACTTCCACATATGACAGAAATGCTGGTTTGAGTGCTAAAGTTTGCATCCCTCTTAAAGAAACTCAGAAAAGCATTAGAGTTCTTTTCAGTAGCTTCGGTGCATTTCTCAAATCATTATTAATGTTTGCACAACAGAAAGACCATTTCTGTAAACAATGTGTACAAACTGCAAAACCCTGTGGACTACCTACAAAAGCACATAACTTACTGCAGATGCGTAAGGTCAATCTCAAAAACAAATATTTATGCCAAGGAACCACTCCATGCCATCAGATAATACATGGTAAGTTGCATCATTGTTTATAAACATTCATTAATTAATTTATTAATTTATTCGTCCACTCGTCTATCCTACCAAGGTCTCGGGGAGACCGGAGCCTATCTCAGACAACTCTGGAGGAAAGTGGGGTACCAATCCATCACAGGGTCAAAACACATAGACCCAATAATTTTCATGTAAATTTCTTTTAATTTTGGATGCCCTTCCTGTTTAAACAAGAACCCGAAGTGACATACTGTAGGTGCAGGAAGTTTCTCCAAGAAGTGTCATTATATTTTGTGACAATAATCGAAAATATCTCGCAAGTATGCCTACTTGTTGTGCTGCTGGGTTCTGTGCGACTGGTGTTGGCTTTTTTGTTCTCCTGGAAAGTTATTTTCTCTTTTGATTTGAACTTCTAGTTCATTGGTAGAGTAAATTTCTTCACTCAGCTATGAGGAATTTGGTGTCAAACTCATTTTCACATAACATCACTAGATTTCTAGATCATCGAGGGGCGAATAATCATTGAACATCTTTAAAAAAAGCAACTATGAATTCTGCAGGGCAGAATGATTTGCTTGGGCATTTGGCATTTTTGCTTTATTTACCTTTTCTGACGCTTTACAGTGACAAGTAACAATATTTCTTGAGTCAAGAATAACTGGCTCATTCTAACTCATTTGCCGATCCTATCTCAGCTGACACTGGGCGTAGGTGGGGTACACCCTGATCAGCTCACCAGACCAACACCTGCACAACCATTCATACTCGCACTCACACCAAGAGGCCATTTGACAGCCAACTAGCCTAATGTACATGTCTTTGAACTGTGCGAGAAAACTGGAATACCCAGAGGAAAACCATGCAAGAAAGGGGAGAACATGCAAACTCCACACAGAATCCCCTGAGCCTGCGACTCAAACCTAGGTACTTGTTGTGAAGTGGACGTGGTAACCACTATGCCACCGTGCTCAAGCATACAGTAACAGGAAACAATCTTCCCCTGGTGATTTCACACACTGTGTAAATGGATGACTTTTTTTGTTAAAAGAAATCAAACTGTCATTTGGGCTGCAATAAAAACAATGAAAATAGTTCACACACACTTGTAATAATGAGGGAAAATGAAACATTTGTCCAACCTAAAGTTATCACATTATTTTTGCTCAATAAGATCATGACAGCTACTCTTTAAGCTTCACCTGAGACTAATTCATCAATTTAGGACACATTAATCAAGCAGATGTAATAGAAAGGTGTGAATTGACAGATTATGACAACTAGTTCAACACATTTGCATGTAGTGACTGAAGTAATGAAATAATGTTTAGATTGTTGAGGTTTTAATAAAGTAATCAATGTTATTTACTTCATCCCTCAGTGGTGATAATGTTTTTAATGTTACGGCTGATAAGGAATCCGACGTCAGATGAAACGTTAAATTTCCTTGTTTCCAAGCACAGGTATGCAAACTTTTGTCCTCAACTGCACATTTCAGGCAGAAGGTGGTAAAAGGAAAAAAAAGAAAATTTAAGGAGAAGAAAATGTGTTTTTTCATAATTCGGTCACACTAAAATGCAGGCAGAAAACAACGGCCAAAACACCCAAACACACATTTGGCTCTGCGGAAGACATGCTGTACCTCAGTGTGCATGGTAAAGCCCTTTAAGGTCACACTGCTGGATGAGTCCGGTACATTGTCAAACTGTGAGGCCAGAGTCAGCTGAGAGAGAGAGAGAGAGAGAGGGAGAGAGAGAGAGAGAGAGAGAGAGAGAGAGAGAGAGAGAGAGAGAGAGAGAGAG
>JAOUQZ010000002.1:5392819-5405205 GCA_028564935.1 Neosilurus hyrtlii
ATATATATATATATATATATATATATATATATATATATATATATATATATATATATGTAGAGAGAGAGAGAGAGAGATTGATGTTTGTAATTTTTAAATTTAAGACTTTATCTTTATTCTTTAATTGGCATGGAGAAACTGTGTACACACAATTTCCTCCGGCATCAATAAAGCATTCTGATATTATGTTCTTTGGATGGCAAACTTTTTTGCAGTTTGGCATTGAATTTTGGTCATTTTCAACAATAGCATATCTTTTTCCAGTGCACCACTCCCATACATGCCACATTAGTGGAGTATTTTTAATATTGTCACATGCACAATGACCACTCTTTGCCAAAAAATCTTGTGACTGCTTCACATTTGCCATAGGCCTAACTAACCAGTTTCCTCCTCACACTTCCATTCAGTTTTGTGGGATGACTGATCCAGGAAAGCTTCTAGTAGTATCAAACATTTTCCAAGTCTTGATTATGGACTTTTACTTTACTAGGGATTTTTAAAGCGTTGATTTTTTATTTCTTCTTGTATTCATCTCCTGACATGTGCTTTTCACCAACTTTATCCCTGAGATATTTTGACAGTGCCTTGGCATCCAGAGTTGATTATTTGCTTTCAGTTGCAGTTCCAAGCACTGAAATGCTTTAGGAATAGCATTTTATTTACTGAACTAATTGTAATGATTACCACTGATCACAGGTGGAAGCCACCAGCTTGCTATGCAGTGGAGAAGGTGATTAGTTACACCTGAGTATGTAACGAAAATACAAGTAGATTGAGAAGGAGTGATCCTATAAGCACCAGAATCAGAATCAAAATACTTTGTTCATCCTGGAGGAAATTGTGTAAACATTAAAAATAATAAGTAAGAGAAAAAAAATCAAAGTAAGTAAGAAAAATTGGTGAAAGTATGGGAGTTTGGAAAAGGGTAGGAGCAACTGAAACAGGCTGCATGCTGGTTAACACATTTCAGTGAATCTGTTTTTATTTTTACTGTTGCTTTGTATATGCTTTACTTAGCTGTTATAAGTTGCAGTAAATAAATCTGGAAAACATGTTTGGTGTATCTTCATCTTAGGCTGCGATGCAACATAATAGGAATATTTTGACGGGGGTGATTCTATACCCACTGTATGAAATCTTGTATAATGATCAGTCTTCTACATAAGGTGTAGATAATATGAAGCACAATATAGATATAGTTGGCCTGGTGGTAGGGTGAGTGTGAGCTGGGTGGCAGCCAAAGGCGTGGGTTCTGCCGAACTGACCCTCGGCTGCTGACTCTTGTTTTCGGGACATGGAATGCCTTCTCTCTGAAGGGAAGGAGCTTAATCTGGTGCATGAGGTTGAGAGATACCGACTAGATATAGTCGGGCTCACCTCAACACATAGCTTGGGCTCTGGAACCACCCAACTTGAGAGGGGCCGGACCTTGTTTTATTCTGGAGTTGCTCATGGGGAGAGGCGACGAGCCAGTGGGGGCATCCTTGTTGCCTCCCGTCTCTGTGCCCACATGTTGGGGTTCTCTCGGTTGATGAAAGGGTAGCTTCCCTCTGCCTCCAGGTGGGGCGATGGGTCCTGAATGTTGTTTGTGTTTATGTACCAAATAGCAGTTCAGAATACCCACCCTTTTTGGAGTCCCTAGGGGGTGTGCTATAGGGTGCTCCCTCTGGGGACTCTCTTGTCATCCTGGGAGACTTCAACGCCCATGTGGGCAATGACAGTTTGACCTGGAAGGGTGTGATTCATAAGTATGGTCTCTCTGATCTGAACCCGGATGGTGTTTCGTTGTTGGGCTTCTGTGCTCATTACAGTTTGTACATCACGAACACCATGTTCGAACATAACAGTGTCCATAAGTGCACTTGGCACCAGGACACCCTGGGCTGCAGTTCGATGATCGACTTTGTATCAGTTCGTGTCATCGGATTTGCTGCTGCATGTTCTGGACACTCGGGTGAAGAGAGGAGCCGAGCTGTCAACTGATCACCACCTGGTGGTGAGCTGGCTCTGATGGCGGGGGAGGCCACCCTCCAGACCTGGGAGACCCAAGCGTGTAGTTAGGGTCTCCTGGGAATGTTTCGCAGTGTCTCCTGTCACAAGGGCCTTCAACTCACTCCTTTGGCAGATCTACAACCACATCTCATAGAGTCTGAATAGGCCATGTTCCATGTCACCATTATTGAGGCAGCAGCCTGGAGCTGTGGCCGAAAGGTCATCGGTGCCTGTCGTGGGGACAACCCCAAAACCAGGTGGTGGACACCTGTGGTGAGGGGGCTGTCCAGCTGAAGAAGGAGTCCTATCATGTCCTTTTGGCCTGTGGGACTCCCGAGGCAGTGGACAGGTACCGACAGGCCAAACGTGCTGCAGCCTGAGCCCAATGCAAAACTCAGGTGTGGGAGGAAAAAAAGGTTGGCCTCAGAAAGGTTCTGGAGCACCATCCGGCGCCTCAGGAAGGGGAAGCAGTACTCCACAAACACTCTTTACAGTGGAAATGGGAAGCCGCTCACCTCAACTGGGGATGTTGTTACGAGGTGGAAGGAATACTTGGAGGGCCTCCTCAATCCCATGCCATCTGTGGAAGAGGAAGAGCCCGAGGGTTCAGATATGAGCCAGTTCAGGTGGCTTGGGCATCTGAATAGAATGCCTCCAGAACGCCTCCCTGGTGTGGAGTTTCATGCTAGGAAGAGACCCCGGGGTCAACTCAGAACATGCTGAAGGGACTATGTCTCTTGGCTGGTTTGGCAATGCCTCGGTGTCCCCCCGGAAGAGCTGGAGGAAGTGTCTGGGCAAAGGGACATCTGGACCTAACTGCTTAGGCTGCTGCCCCTGCAACCTGACCCCGGATTAAGCGGAAGAAGATGAAAATGGAGTTGTTTGAATAAAAAGTTAAACAAAATTGTTACTGTTATCCCAAATTAATATAAAAATGCAAAGAAAAAATAAACTTTGCTTTTTTCTTGGTGTGATCTTTAAAGGGATATATACATTTGAAACACAGAATTTTAGAGTGTAATACTAAATGCTACAACAAAACACAAATGAACTGATAAATGTGTTGTCTGACCAGGTATGAGTCACCAGGTGGATATTTGGGGCTTCTCTTCTGCAGTGGCTGGAGTGGTGCCCTCTCTCTGTTGAAGGCTGGCTTTCTGAGAGCTTGACGCAGCACTAAACCCAGCAACACCGCCACAAGCAGCAAACCCAAAAAGGCCATGAGCATGATGAACCATAGTTCTGTGTAGAAACTGTATCCTGCCGCATACAAGCCAGTCTTACCCCCTGAAGTGGGCTCTGTAGTATCTGTTTGGGTGAAACATACAGTTTTACAGTAAAATAAATATTTTATTTTAGACTCTGATAAGACGCTTTTATAATTCATAAATTTGTATTCCACTTCCAGGATATTTTCTCAAATCAGGAAACCAAAACATGTTTAATGTTGCAATATGCAGGGACATTACAGTGGATACGTGACTTTTCAGGTGTGACCATAAAAGACTTGGGGCCTCATTTATAATCATGGAGTATGTACAAAACAGGGCCTGAAAGTGGCATGTGGCATGTCACTTTCCACGCAAGAGTTGTAATCTCTAAAAAACAAACTTGACGGGAGAATGTGCGCACCTGTGCCCAAACTATGAACCATGCATACAAATATTCTGGAGAAAATGGGAATTGGTGACACAGATGGTGTTTTGGTGAGCTGAAGCCAGATTGTAGAAATGTAGTGTGAGAAGAGCGATTATAATTATTGATGCCCTTCACACATTTAATTCTATGCCATATCATATGCTAGATCCACGTTATGATGATGATTCAACAGAACAGCATTAATTTGCAATAGTGAGTGAATGTTTAATAAACACATTCTTGTACAATCGAACTGAAATCTGTATTCTAAATTATTTCTATATATTTAATCACATGCATCCAATATGCCTCACATGGTGTAAAAAATTTAACATTTTAAAATGTAAAAAAATAAGCAAAAATTTTCCTAAAATATTGGCAACATATAATCAAACATCAATTCAATTTCAAAGTCTGGATATAAAACCATTAATCTCTCACACAGTTATTACATTCTATTTTCTTATCAGTCCTGCTGCACATAACAAAACAAGAAAAATGTAATGTTTACACACTTCAGGCTATGTGTGCTTATGCAGGGTTTTATAAATGTGAATATTTTTGGCGCATGCAAATTTTGGGGTTTTTGGGTTTAACTGTTTACTTATATACTTTTACATATAAACATTTTAATTTAAAAAAATATTGTTCAAGTGAATATTGAAACCTATGTAAAAATTGGTAAAATTAGCAGTACAAGAGTTGCAAAAAACACACATATCGTTATATATACACAACAGGTCCATGACAAAAAACGTGAGCACAGTTGTGCACAGTTGTGGATGTCACATAGACCCTTACCATGGAGTTTTATACTTTAACATTTTTTCAACAATTTTTGCGTGATAAACAAATTAATTTATCTTACTTTTGGGTCATCTGATTCTCACCGAATTGTACAGCTTTCTATGATTATATCATATGGCATTTTGCAACAGTGTTAGGTTGAGTATGCACATCGGTCGAACATCAACCAGGACAGAATGACAGGAATATCGTACAATGATCTTGCAACAATTGAGTCACTTTCTTATACACATGGGACAAATTATCTTACAGACCTGACCGATTTTCACCAGGACAAATGCAGTGATACAAATAACAGAAAAGCTGGCTGTTTTGATGGCCAAATCCCAAATGACCCTGCAGTTCTCCTAAAATTATCCTCTGTAATGCACGACTGTTACAGTGATATTACAGGGGTCAGGATTTGTAATTTAGCCCCAGTTAACACTGCACGGTGATGAGGACTGCAATCTTAGGGTTGACCGATGTTCATAGTTTCCTTTCGACTGCTCATATGCTGATTGTTGGTTATCCTACAGACAATCTTATTAGGAATCTTTTCTGGTTGTACTACATCAGGGGTGTCAGATTCATTTTCACTGAGGGCCACGTCACTAAATTTAGAGGTAATCAAGGGCCGAATAAATCACTGAATATCTATTCTAAAAGGGCAACCATGAAATCTGCAAGGCAAAATGATTTGTTTCACATTCGTCCTCTTTTCGTTTATTCACTTGCATTTACTGACAACCCCTAACAGCGACAAGCTAACATGCAATCTTTCTTGAGTCATAAATGACTAGGCTGTTTACTTGATGTAGGCTGCCGCCACCTAGTGGAAGGATGACGAATTAGGTTTTATGGTAATGGGTGATGAAAAGAATGGACAATGATCATTTTCTTTGAAAGTTCAGGGAAAATTTGAATGGATTTGGCCCACGGACCTTAAGTTTGACACCTGTGTCCTACATGGAATTGACTTGTCTCAGAAACCTGCTAGCCTGTTTATTTTGAAACCTTCAAATGTACACATATTTTATATCTGAATGTAACTACACAGTTTTCAAATCCGTCATCCAAACTTGCATCCGTCGCTTTTTTGCTTGTATGACAAAAAAGGCATAGGCATCACAGTACTAACATGGGAATACTGTTAGTCACTGATGAACATTTTTATTCAATTAAATGCTCAAGTAAATTGATATATTAAAAAATTAAAAGCCCCTGACAACTTATGCATTATTATCAAGTTATATTGAAGGCTAAATCAATAAACTAAAACTAATTTAATTCATTCATTTTCTGAACCGCTTAATCCGCTTAAACCGCTCGGGGAGGCTGGCGCCCATCTCAGCTGAATCTGGTCGAGGGCGGGGTACTGCCTGGACAGCTCGCCAGGCCATTTCAGGGCAAAACATGCTGATGGCAATCCAATAGTCTACTCTTTTCGAATGACAGCAATGGTTCCTATACATACCTCTCAGCACAGACAGTGAGCGACGTGGCTGGCCTTTGATGACCCAGTTAGCTGCACTGGGGGTAAAACTAATTTATTGCATATATTGGAACAACAAAATCATTTGTAAATATAGTAACATCTAGCACTGTTTGATCCGTCCCTTGTTTAGCCTGTTGTCTTCAATCTGATGTTTTTCCTTTTTCCTGAAGAAAACCCAAAGGATTGTAGCTAGCAGAAAGTAGCTGGAGTATTCCTCACTACTCCCATTCATGCTCACAGAGCAGAAGCATTCAGATTCAAAATAAACCTACCTACACCTGTAGCAACGTTGTACTTGATTACAGGGGAACTGGCACTGCCACTGTCTGTTGTGCAGATTACCTGAAAGGCAAATGCTAGAAAAAGAGGTTCATAGTAGAGAGAAAGAGAGAGAGAGAGAGAGAGAGAGAGGTATAGGAAGTGGTGAGGGTATTTCATGTGCATTCACATCTAAAGCTTAAAAAATTGTAACCCTTATGCACACGTGAACACATGCCCTAATTGCTATGCAATGTTTTAAACAAACATTTGTGATTAATGAAAAATGGTTAGAATGAACTGGCGGCAGTAACATGGCTGATTGTTGGCTGCTTTTTTTGCTGATTGTTGGCTGATTGTTGAACACCCAATCAATCAATCACTCACTCAAACAGCGTTGCGGGGAGGCAATACATCCACAACTTTTCACGCCCACTCTCACACTCACACCTAGGTGCAAACTGGTACAGCCAGTTAGCCTAATGTGCATGTCTTTGGACTGTAAGAGGAAACCAAAGTGCCCAGAGGAAACCCATGGAAGTAGGGGTACTACATGCAAACTCCACACAGAAACACATTCACAGTGCCTGGGATTCAAACCCAGGACTTTCTTGCTGTGAGGCAGACGTGCTAACAATAACTCCACCATCACAATCCTGCCCTGCAGGAGAATGTAAAAAAGTAGAATCTTTACAGCCAGAGTATAATGATTACAGCCAATGTTGCTGTCAGATCGTTCAATCTGTTACTGACTTCACATCTTGTTTTTATGCCCTCACTGCTTATGTTAGTATTGCATAGTTGAGAGTATTCTTTTCTGATGTTCTGCTCAACTAACATGCTGAAAATTCTCAAGAATTCTGCAATGGCTCAGTGATGCCAGGGTGCCATCTTGTGCATACGAAATATACAACACCAGAGCAGAATCCTTGTTACTGACACATTAGGGACATAAATTTAGATATAGGTTAAATGAATTCATACTTTTATCTGAGGTCCGGGGAATGTAGGCAGAGCTGTGGAAGCCACTGTAAAGGCGCAGGCTACTTTCTGTCAGTACATAGTCTCTTAGAGGTCCATTTAGGGAGAAAGACCCACTCCAGTCCACAAACACCATGGTCAGGTTGCTCTGCACTACAAAAGCCTCCTTATACTGTGGGACTACAAAACAAAAAGGACCAAGGATGTCAGCTGGCTAAGTAAATTTAAGCTAAATTGTCATGTCAAGACATTGTACAGGATTTGTATAGGATATAGCAGATGAGTCATAACAGAGAAGCAGAAAGGGAAAGAGAGAGAGAGAGAGAGAGAGAGCGCATACCTTCTTTTAGGGTAGTGATGGAGACCCAGTCAGATGCTGTGCTTCCCTTGTTGTTATAAGAGACTACACAGACGTCATAGGTGGTGTAGGGGAGGAGGGCAGTGACATTAAAACTCAGCCCTTTCCCAAAGAACCTGGTCTCCACTGAGCCGACAGAACAAGGCAGTGGCACTGGCTGAAGTGGTTGGGGACAACCTCTACGCGTCAGCAACTCACAGCTATAATAGGAGGACCAAAAGCCAGAATGATAAATAAACATACCCAGATATCTACAAAATAGGCATCTAATAAATGTTTTGAAATTAAACCAAAAAGGTATGCATTTGAAGCACCTCTCGATGATGCCATTGGGCTGCATGGGCTCATTCCACTCAAGTAGAGCTGATCGGGAGGTGAGAGTAATAAGTTGAGGTGGAAGTTGCTGGGAAGGGACTGAAGCCTGAGTGCGGAGCTCACTCACAGGGCCACGACTGCAGCATAGGAAGCAGGTACAAGCCTCCACCCTTACAGAGTAGGTGGTGAAGGGCATAAGGCCATGCAATGTCTGCTGCTGTGACGTCCCCTCTGACAGCTATACAGAAATATACAGATTTTACTTGGCTGTTGTGATTTATACATAGATAGATGAAGGACTCGTGACATGAACATGTGCTTAAAAATGAACTAATGAATAAATTGGGGGCATTTCTGATGTTTGTTTTCCTGAATGTATGCATGAATAGATGACTGGTGGGTTGGATGGATGAATAAATGGATGAAATTATGGAGTGTTTGTGGGTCAATGGATGGATAAGAAGACAGATATTTGGTGATTTATTTGGTTGGATTGATGGTTGAATGGTTGGTTAACAGAACGCATACTTTTGTTGCTTGGCTAAATGGACACGTGGATGGATCAATGGCTAGATGAATGATTTAGTGATTGGTGATTTGCTTGCTGGGCAAGATGAAGAATGGATGGATGGCTGTTGGGTTGAAGCATTAGTTGACGTGTTGAATGGCTTGATGGGGACATGGATAGATCAGATGTTTTAACAGTATGCAGTTCATAATATCAGATATCATTTCAGTTGCAAATATGTTAGCAAAGAACTATAAGTGTGTTTCACTGCATTTTATTAATACTGGAAAGACTCATGCAATTAAACAGTGAAGATGTTGCAAGAATAGTCGTGACACTGAGTAATGAATGCAGTGTACCAGCACATGAGAATCCTTCTTCTGCTCAAACACCCTGTAAATGGTGATGATGCCATTAGGCTTGGCAGGTGGACCGATATCCACTACAGCAGAGGTGGCATATATGTGCAAAAATACGGGAGGGCTCACACCCTCAGGAGGAGCTGGCCCAGTCTGACCCATAGTCCATGGGCTTCCTGTCTGACCAGCAGAGTTCACAGCCCAAACCTGAAATAACATTGACCCTTTAACAGGATGCTCTCCAGAATGCCTTTCCCAAAATGTACAACTTTCTTTACAAATATTTTACTCTTGTAAAGTTTAAGTTTAGTTTAGTCAGTAAAAATTACTGTCCAAAAAGTCCAAAAAGTCAATAAAAACAATTATTTTCTGGTTTCTGAGTGGTGGGAAGCAACCAGCTAATTTAATATAAATGAATTTAAAATTATTTTTGCATGACTGGCACGTGCCATTGTTCCTCCTCATAGATATAATAAGGATAGATAGGCTCCACCCTGCAGCAGGTTCCACCTATCTGCCATCTTGGTTAGTTAGTTAATGCAGTATACAGTGGCCCTAAGAATAAAAAAAACCCTTCATTTTATTTTCACTATTTAGGCCATATCTGAGAGTGAACAGTAACGACAAAGAGGGCAGCACAAAGTTCTGCCACACAGTAGCACTTCCAGTAGGGTGTAGCCTATCTATGTTCCTCCTCTTCCCCTTCTGCCAGAGAAAGCTTGCAAGAAAATGCCTGTCCACTCTCGAGACTAGAAGCATGCACCTTGCAACAAACTGTATTTGGTTAAAAAATCTAATTCTTGATATGGAAATAGTTCCATATTTTTGTCTAATTTGTCAAGAATGAATCAGAAACGGTGTTAGCGGGGAAAAGTGATTGTGTTTACAAATGTCTCCAGCTGTATGTATCTGGTTAAGCCTTCCAACGTGGCAGGTAAACCCCTCGCAAGCTGAATAGTTCTTCATATCATACTTCACCTCATTCACTCAACCACTCACTCATTTTCCACACCGCTTAATCCTTTGCAATTGCAGGTGTATAATCTGATCAGTGCACCACTCTCCCACCCACACCTAAATAATCTCATCATTTTGCCGAACCATTTAATCTTACCTAGGGTCACGGGAGGCTCAGCTGACGATGGGCAAAGGCAGGGCCAACAGACACACAACCACTGACACTCAATTTGAAACAGCCAATTAGTCCAATGTGCATGTCTTTAGACTGTGGGAAAAAACTGAAACACCAGGAGGAAACCCACTCAAGCACGAGGAGAACATGCAAACACCACACAGAAACGACCTTGATAGGTCGGGACTCAAACCTAGGACTTTTTTGCTGTGAAGCAGATGTGCCAACCACTACGCCATTATATAATTGCTTAATGATATTTATCTTTCCTGCACCACAAGTTTTTACGAAGGAATACCCCAGCGTTATTTAAAACCAAACTGCTTATGTGTTGCATTTGTGTAATTATAACAGAAATAAAATTAGAAATTTCTCTTTGGAAAACCTGTCTACTTTGATCCCTACACAAAAAGTACTAGTTGGATTATTTTAGTTGAATTTAATAGACTGGTTTTCATAGATGTAAAAAAAAAAAAAAATCTTGAAAATTCTAGCTGAAATAAAAAGTCAAGCAAAGAGGTTGACAGGAACACGGGGCTTGAAAAGTAAGTACTAAAGTGTAAGTGAATCTGACTCTGAACTTGGTCCAGTAAGACACTATACAGGCACAACATATCTTTTTCTTTCAACAAATATTCTCCTTATGAGCTATCCACAGGAACACTCATCTGACCACACATCCCAAAACTGCCAGCATCAATTATATAGCTTCTTTCTAAGAAATCTACATGGAAATTGCATTTCACCTTCATTGAGGGGCACGTGAACACACGGATAGGTAACGCAACCTTATTTTGGCGATGAGCCGTTGGTGTAATTAGAGAGGAAGAATAGTGAAAGGTCAGCTGGGGTCTCCATTTGCATGAGTAAGTAATTTGTAGATTGTCAGATAGAATCGAGGCGACAGATGGATGTTCTGGCAGATAGGGTTAAATTAGCCTCAATAATAGGCAATTAGACTGTGATCAATCAGAATGATAGATCTAAATGGCAATATGTAGGGACTGCATGCTGCACTGCATTCTTGTCTGGAGAGTGATGCTGACACAGATCAACGCATGTGAGAGGTATAGAGGTGTGATCTACCAGTAATGCTCATGTTCTCAGAAAGGCCATCTTGTCACACTAAAGAACGAAAAGGTCAACATGGCATGAGCAAGAGCAAGGATAAACGTGAGTTAGACAGAGAGATGTCTTTTCATTCAGACATGTTGGAATGCTTATTTATTTCATAACCATTTATATGAGTGTCAGTCAGTCAGTCAGTCATTTTCTGAACTGCGAGTTTTGTTAACCAAAAGAATTATTCATTCATTCATCTTCTGATCCACTTAATCCTAATTAGGGTCGCGGGTAGGCTGGCCTGGACAGATTGCCAGGATATCAACGCATCCTACACCAAAAGAATTAGTAATAATATAATAGCCAAAAAAAAAAAAAAAAAAAAGAAATCAACGGAGCAACAAAATGGAACTTAATGGTAGTCTTCCACAGTGTGACTAGGACATCCTCACGTCCTTGTATGTGGAGTAGACCTTTTTATTGCAGCACCAGCACTTGCATACCGAAGCTGTTATTACAGTAATTAGGAGAAAATAAAAATATGTCATGTGTGAGCTCTAATGGATTTGGGTTTAAGCAGTGAGGTGAGAGTCTGCCTGGTGACTGGTTTTGAGAGAGCTCCACCACGCCCCACTCATCACTTACCAGGCCAAAAAGCAACCACTTCCAACAGAAGAGCTAATTAAGGTTCGGCATAAAAGTGTCAATAAAATATGTAGCTGCTGCACATGGAACAGGTTTGGTTCTACTAAGAAAGTTGAACCAAAGTTAAACCTTAGCAAAATGAAACATGGCACGCTTGAGTGTTATGATTTTTCCGATAACGACATCAATCACGGGAGAAATGATCACTCTATAAAACTTACTCCTCATAATGCACCGAAATTACAAACAGGCTGGTGTTAAAGTGCACAGGTTAAAACACAGAGAGGTTCGTCTCAGACACACTCAGCTCAGTTATCATTCTCTCCAGGGAGAGCAAATTGGTATTAAAAGGTCTTTCCGATGCTTGTACTTATAAGAGGTGACGATGGCTAATTCGATGGCTTCGATCGTAATCAGCAGCGCAATGCCAGGCCAGAGATTAATAGCCCTGTCACCTGTCCATTGTTGCTTGGGCCGTGTCATAAATTATAGGTCATAAATAAGATGGAACAATCAGCCAGAGTCTATCAATTTAGCCCATGACCAGCCCATGCCTCTCACACCTGACAATCAAATGCTAATGTTATTTTGCTCTAAAGGCTAGCCTGTCAATTAAGAAAGATCTCCTCTGAGGGGGGAGCAATGCTATGAATATTGGTGCTACATTATATACCTGCCATTATACTAAAGGCAGAAAGTACAGCTGGAATGGACCAGATCTCATTAACTACCACAACTGCCGTATCTGAATATCATATAATTTAGAATGTGTAATGTACACTGTGTGCACAATTATTAGGCAAGTGATTATTTTGACCATATCATTTTATCCATAATTTCCAACTCCAAGC
>JAOUQZ010000002.1:5442196-5455023 GCA_028564935.1 Neosilurus hyrtlii
TCTCTCTCTCTCTCTCTCTCTCTCTCTCTCTCTCTCTCTCTCTCTCTCTCTCTCTCTGTCTTTCTCTCTCTCTCTCTGTCTCTCTCTCTCTCACAGCTCTCTTTATTTTGTATTGTATTTCTTAACATAACATGAAGCTAGCATTTAAAGGAATGTGGTTTTCTACAAGAATTAAAAAAATAATAATAATAAATAATTAAATAAATGATAAATAAATAAAAATAAAAAAGTTATTTTTATAATTTAGTTATTTTACTTTTGGATATTCTAGAGCACAGAGACAATGAAGTATAAATTATCCAGTGTTGAGCATTTGTAGGAAAGAAAGTGTGTGTGTGGGGAGGGGGGCAAAAGAGAGAGAGAGAGAGAGAGAGAAAGAGAAAGAGAGAGAGAGAGAGAGAGAGAGAGAGAGAGAGAGAGAGAGAGACCGAGAGAGAGAGGGAGAGAAGGAGGGGCTCTAATAACAAAATCTCTGAAGACTCTGGACTCCTTTTGTCTTTTTTGCAACATAAAGAAGTGCAGCATTAATATCAAGGCCTGCCGCTTCTCTCAACCAGCCCTGAATGTGCTCTGCTGCCCATCCAACAAATCAGTCATCATACCATGACACGCTTAGAATTCCTCTGAAACCGACTGGCTTTTTATGCTCTGCTGACATGTTTGCCAACTTCAGGGCCTTTAAAGAAAAGTGCAGTACTGAAATATATTTACTTAGCACAGACTACTTGGGTACTCTGGAAGAATTATGATTTCAAGCTTATACAGACGTTTCAACATGCACTGGGTTTATATGTTTAAGAAATGACAAAGCAATCCTCAAGAGTAACAGCATAAAGAAAAGCAAACCTGCAAATTAAAGTATAGTATAAAAGTCCTAACTCTTGCTGTCCAACTAAACTCACATCAGATGTCATGTTAAATAAATTAAATATTACAAAATACATTTTCTACCCCAATAAAGGAAGAATATTTTTTATAGATATCACCGTGTCAAAGCAAAAAATGCCAAATTGTTCTGCTCACACTGTCTGTATGTTTTTAGCATTCCCAGAGCCGACACGCTCTCCCAGGAAAAGCTCTCGGCATGCTGTTTCATTCATATTAATTGTGACTGGAAGAAGATCAGACACTTTCCAAAAAATATGTGTCCCACTCAGATTTGATAATCATGTCATTGATAGTGTCAGCCAGTGAAGAACGACTAGCATTTGTTTTTTTTTTTTCTCATCTCACCACATGAATTATTCATAACCTATTTCTTACAGAGAGGGACACTTAAAGCACACGTCCTATTTGCATACAAACATTTGCATAAATGTTTTAAAAAAATAAAAACAAAACAAAAAAACAGTGTTTTTAAATTATTATTATTATTATTATTATTATTATTGTTATTGTTATTATTATCATCAATAATAATAATAATAATAATAATAATAATAACAACAACAATAATAATAATAATGTAATTTGTGTATTATTGCTATTAATTATTTTTGCTATTAATATTACTGTTATTATTATTAATATTATAAGTATTATACAACTTATTCAATAATAATACAATAATACAAAGGAGCAAAAACCTGGCTCTGTGCAGTGTGCCTCTCTCGCAGCATGTGTGCAAAGCTCGTTTCCATGTGTTACGCTCAGCAAAGTAAGTTTGTGTCCCTGTGCAAATTCTCGGCCCAGCGATGAATGGCTCGAGGCCAGAAAGGCAGCTTCATTCCTGGGCAGATATAAAAGAGACCCCACAAATCATGGGGTGCCTTGGTGCCTGATGGGCAGGGCAGCACGCTCATTGCGGGAATCAGGTGTAAATTCAGTCATTAGATTGCTTCCAGAAAACAGCATGCATAAATAAAGGGTTGTCTGCACTGAGGGGACGCTGGACCTACTCCCTGTTCTCTACGTTACTGCTGGTGGTGGTGGAGTTGTGAGGGAGTGGCTGCTTTCAGCTGCCAGATAGATTCATCATTCACTCTCAGCATGCACACACTCACACAACCATGCACACACATGCTTATACATGCATACATACAATTTTGCTACAGGCGTAAGTGACACATAATGCACAGGCTGCCAAATGAATGTATTGTCAAGGTTGAAAAAATAAACTTATTACTTATTATAAACTTATTACTTAAACATGTATAACATGTATTCATTAATGTAATCCAAGTAATACAAAAAAAGTTTTGTTACTTGATTACTTTTAATTACTTTGGAATTCCTTCTAAACTGAATATGCAAATAAAGTAAAAAAAAAGTATAAAAGTTATGTCGTCTGCATGGTAAAAGTTCCTTCTAGCAAAAGTCTTGCTGTTATCCCCCCCAAAAAAAAAATTTTAAATAAAAAATATATTTTTTTCCTCTTTAAAGTGGTAAAATGACATTGGATAGTTATTATCTAGAGCACAGACATAGAGCAGATTAAACAGGAAAACATTACTGCTTAATTTTAGATAAAATCCACCCATAAATCATGTTAATTGTGGACTAATTTTCCAATATATAAATAAGCAATAATTTTAGGACAGGATATTTCTTTTTATTATTAATATTTATTAGGTGTTTGGTCCAGAAAAAAGCAACTTTTTCATTATTAAAAAAACACAAACGGAGGGATTACGTTTTTCAGCTTTTTGGATATGATATCAGCATTCATCAGCAACATCAGCAATATCAGCATCAACTTCAACATTCCAAAAAGATTTTTCAGTAGGAGTTGTGCAGAATAGTGGAGGCAATCATCATAGGCAGGTCAGCATGCTAACAAACCTTTAGCTTACTTGATTTGTGTATTTCACCTAACATTATTGGTTTATCTTTTCACGTTTAGATGTTTCTTTAAAATAAGTCCCTGGATGATGATAACATTTTTACAGCTGGAGCACATAACTTGCACTGTTCTGTGATGGTGTTCCTCTTTTGTGCATTAAACACAAAATTAAAACAAATTTTGCATGCAGTGAAAGCAGCAGCTGTTATAATGAATACGGCTGATTAAGCAATATAGTAAAGACAGGTGTGATTATCTGGATTTACGAAAAGTGAAAGTTTTACAACAATGTTTTTACTCTTAGCAGTGATGCAACTTTATGTACATTTACTCGTCATGATTGTTTTTACCCGGATACAGGCATTTGGAGATGTTTGTAAACTCTGTTGTGCTGCTTTAAAAGACTGTGTACTCCAGCCGTGACAGATACTTTTTAGCAGAAAAAAATAGTTGAAATTTGTTCGTACTGTGCATGTGTTGCAGTGTATCCTGTATAAAGTCATTCAAAAATGAAATCTGCTACTGTAATCTCCGTTTTTACAAAATGTACCAGTAATCTGATTACATTGTTTTTTCGATATAGTATTGTATTAGCAAAAAAGATTTAACATCTTTATACAAAGTAGCTCAAAGATGTTTGTGCAATATCACTGAGAAAAACAGATTTCTCTGTGTAGACAGAGTTTGGTACCTGTGATTCTGTGCTCCATCTCTCCATGCGTGTGAGTATGGATAAGTCCGACTCCAGTTTGGTTAACCCGAAACTCTCGTATGATACCGTTAGGTTTAGATGGGGCTTTCCAGCTGATGTGAAGAGTTGTGGGCCCCAGAGCAGTCACTTCTGGAGAAGCAATTCCTTCTGGTACCCCCTGGACAGTCATTGCTACCACCTACACACACACACACACACACACACACACACCAAAGGAATTACAGAGCAATTTGCCCTAATGGAGGCTTGGATATCCTTCTCTAATAGAATGTCACTAGTGGTTTGGGTTCTTGTCTTTAGGAGTGGCAGACTATTAGGAGAGGGCAGGAAGAGGTGGTTAAGGTTCTTTCTTTCTTTCTATTTTTCTCTCTGTCCCTGTTCTTTGCTTGTTTGCAGCCTGGCCAAGGCACTAGCCTGATGTGCTTTTGTGAGCTCACAAAGTGTCCGTGGAGATTAAATCAACATCCTTAGGCCTCCATGCCCTGGCAGGTAATTGCTCCCCCTGTATTGGTGCCCACAGTAATTGCAAGTGTTTGGGTAATGCTTGCAGGTGTACAAGTTAATCCCCCCTACATGCTTCACTTAAAAACTGCCAAGTATGGGCAGAAGAGGAGACCGATGGAGGTGGAAAAGTATCATCAGGGACCCTGCGCTGTAACAGGGCATTCTAAGTGCATCTCGGAAAGTGCTGTTTCCATTTTCTCTCCAGTTTCCACAGCACGCCTCGGAGAACAATAATCACCTGATCTAAAATGGGACACGCAGAGATTCGAGTTAGTTCTTTCATCTGGTGCAGACAGTAATTACAGCAAGATAACACTGATGTGGCTTAGATAGACGCTCCTGAAGAACCACACGGCTGCTATCATAAATATCCAGTCAGCTCAGCAATTCATAATTAGACGGCAGGAGGAGGAACAGGAGCAGGGCTGGGCTCCTGAACAAACTTCTCAATGTATAGGTGTGCTACATCCCCATCACTACTTTCTTGCCTTCAGGTAGATAGGAGTTAACTGACAAAATGTGAACAATGAAGGGTTGAAACAGAGGCTCACAGACTTATTGGGGCAAACAACCTCAAAATGGTAAGTGGATGTAAATAGTAATTCTAAGCTTTCATTCCAGTTTGGGATGGAAAAATAAAAACTAAAAGAGCATGTACACTTAATTTATATGGCACTTATCTAAATGTGTGAATCCCATAACAGTTTAAAAGAGGACCAATGTTCATAGTTAGCCATGAGGGGCACTTTTATAGAAAATTTGCAAAATAAATAAATAAAAGACACAAACAATCAAACAAAAGTGATCGTGAGTATCTCTCTCACAGAATCTCATTATTGTTCTGAAAGCAATGCCAGTATGCTCTGAGTATTTGCAATTCCGAAAAGTAGTATGTTATATGGCACCCTAGATGCCATGCCTCTGATTCTGGAATGCCAGTATGCTGTGTAAAACACAAACTGGGCCAACATTATTTACAGCAATATTGCCAGAGCTCTGTTTAAAGGGGGATATATAGGGTACTAAAAATTTTGGAGGCAGTTATGAAAGCAAAGACAGTGCAAACATGTTATTACAGAATACTGTATCACATAAAGACAGGGATAAATATTTATAAATATTAATTTATTTTGAGATTCTGTATCAGTTTCTGCTGTTTGTTTATAAGTCTCTCCATCATCTCACATTTCCAATTACACCCTTCATCCCTACTCAGCCCCAAGAGCACTAAGGTCTTCCAATCAACAACTTTTCGCTGTCCCAAGATCTCAGCTAGAGTCCAGAGGTCTAGAGGAGACAAAGCATTCTCTGTTGTAGCCCTGGGACTTTGGTATGATTTTCCTCTTCATATCAGGTTTTCTCCATCTCCTGGGATTTTCAAAACATGGCTTAAGACCCACTTTTTCTCCTCTGTTTTTCAGCATGTGTATAATTGTGTGAAGGGTGTTGCAAACTTTTTTTTCCAAACTGACTTATGGTTACCTTTGCCTCTGGTTAAGCATTCAGCAGCATATGTTTGTTTGTTTGTTTGTTAGCGGCTTTATGCAAAAAGTTACTAAACCAATTTTTACCAAACTTGGTTAAGGTATGAAGTATGGTCCTGGCAAGAACATGTAACATTTTGGAGAACATCCTGTTCACAGTCCAGATTCAGGAATTTATTTAAAAGTTTTTAACAGGCATTCATTAAAAGATTTTTCCTGTAATGGGATTACACAAAAAACTACTGATCTGATTTTTATCAAACTTGGTGGAGGGATGGGGCCTGTGCCTAGAAAAGAACCCATTAAATTGCAGTTTTCCATTTGCAAAAAATAGAAATAAAAAAAAGACCACAGGGGTCCAAACGCTCCGACCGAAAGGACAGTTTCATAATATGCCAATATAGAACAAGCATAGCAAATTTGAAAGCCCCAGGTCAAGGTCACTCACAAACAAACTCATCCTAGCACACATAGTAGCCAGCATACCATGTTTGAAAGCCCCAGCTTCAGTGTGCGGCAAAGTAAATATCTAGAAACTTAATATATAGTTTTGCCTCTGTGACCTTGAAAAGCAGGTCAAGGTCACGCACACACAAACTCATCCTAGCACTCAAACCTGTAGTAGTAAGCCAGCATACCAAGTTTGAAAACCCTTATCCTCAACGTGCGGCAAGTTGGTGTCTGGAAACTAAAGTGTAACGGACAGACGGACATATGGACGGACGAACATATAGACAGAACCCATACCTATATCTCCCGAAGGGCAGGGGTGCTAAAAAAGAATACAGAAAAATCCCTATCTTTAACATGGAGCTAAGTATTAATCTGACGCCCACTTGGGGAGACATTTCATTATAACTATGGCAAGTTAATCCATTTTTGCCTAGTGGAGGTACCTTTCACTCTGTAAATGCCCATCTAGTTCTGCATTAGTTTATCATCTGTTTATTTAATTTATGTCTTATTTTTTATTCTCATTTTAATAGTCCTCTTTTTTATATAGTCCTCCATTATGTGTGTATGCCTTTTTGTACTGTGGCGCAACATCTGTTGCTTTTAAATGTGTTCTATACATAAATATGATTTGACTTGTTTTTTAATGCTATGAATATTAATCTCTTCGGGGGCATTTGTGATGGTTAAGTTTTGTTGGTATGAAATCAAATTCTGCCATATTTCTTTGACTGAAGGATAAGTATATGAAGTAATATATTAGACAAGAGTTCAATGTATGGCCACAAATTTGTGGACGCCTGGTCATGATACCCATATGTGCTTGTTGAAGTCCTCTTTGCTGTTATAATAACATGAAATCTTCTGTAAAGGCTTTCCACTACATTTTGGGGCATGGCTTTTGAGATTTGCCCATTCAAGTACAAAAGCATTACTGATGTCAGGCACCGATGTTGGGCAGTGAGGCTTGGGGTACAGGCTGTACTCCAGTTCATCTAAGTGGTGCTCAGAGGGGTTGAAGACAGATATCTGTGCAGGCAAATTAGAATTCTTCCTCATGAAGCTTGTCAATGAAGCCAAAGGGAAGACTTACCCACAAGAATGATGGCCAGGTGTCCACACCACAAACCTTTCACCATGCAGTGCATATTAGATTGCTACAGTAAACAGGCAACTCAGTAATGAACTGATGTTAGAGACATTTCCTCACTTTAGAGGAGTCTGTGCAGCCAGCTGTATTGCAGGCTCTCAGCTGGTATGTGTACTCATGAAAAGACCGAATGCCTCCAGTGTCAGTAAAGCTCCTCTCAATTCCACGGTACCGCTCTCGTCCATCTCGCAGCACTACATAGTGGATTATCTTGCCTGGTGCAACACAAAAAACATAAAAACCCACCAGTTAGAGATAAAATGGAAGAAAAGAGAAGGTACAGAAGAGCAAATGAGTAAAGCTTAAAAGTTACTTGTTTTTTCCTATAATTGTAACTATATTCATCTACTCTTTGATCTTCCCCTTCGCCATGCTCTTCATTCATCACATCTTGTTGCCTATGTCAGGATGTGAAGACAGATGACTTACTTCACCTAAAAATCACAGCAGATTGGGGTAGGAGCTTTCTGATTAGAGCGCAGAATGCCCTAATGAGCAATCAACGTGTTTCTTTACATATTTAAGTGGTCCAAAAGTTCCTGCAAATGGAGCTTGTTATTTCTACTTAGCGCCATGTTTATGCGCATGTGAATTTGGGCATTCATCAATTATTCGGCTGGGAGATGCAGATTAAGTGCGGTTACAGAGGGTGCACTGCTACATCAATCAGCCAGATACACTTCGACCCACCCGCCAGGTTATTATTACAGGGTTGATTCTACGTAGTTCAGCAAAGAAATGAGGCTAAATATACAAAATCACAGTGCAAGCACATATAAGCAATACAAGCATCTCTGTGATTAAAGGATCAAAAGGAATTTCTGTCACATGAAGACCAGCATTTAGTACAGCAACAATGACTTTCAAATAATTACAATGGCATGCTTAAGCTTCCTTACAATCTTTTCTGATGGCGTGGTTCAGTTTTAGTAAATTTTTTTTGGTAACTTTAAGTCTATATACTAGAGAATTTATTCATTCATTCATTCATTTTCTAAGCCACATATTCCAAATTAGGGTCACGGGAGGCTGGCGCCCATCTTAGCTGACTCTGAGCGAGGGCGGGATACACTCTGGACAGCTAGCCAGGCCATTGCAGGGTCAACACACACACACACACAAAACCATTCACACTCACACCTAGGGGTGATTTGGAACAGCCAATTAGCCAACTGTGCATGTTTTTTGACAGTGGAAGGAAACCGGAGTACCCAAAGGAAACACATGCAAGCACGGGTAGAACATGGAAACTCCACACAGAAACGCCCGAGCCTGGGAATCGAATCCAGAACTTCTTGCTGTGAGGCACCACCGTGCCGCCCCACTACAGATTTACAATGTATAATTCCACTGTTAACACAAAAAATTATTTTAAAATGCTGCATTCTAAAATAAAAAACACATAACAGTTACCATTAGACTTAATCGGTGAAGACCAGTTGAGTAAGATGATGTCATCTCGGAAGTCCACTTGGCTCCAGTGGGGGGGTAGGACACCCCCAGGGACATCTTCTTTTGTAGTAACCAATGAGGGAAAGCTAAACCCATGGCCACGCCTGTTCCAGGCAGACACTTTGTACTCATAGGTGGTGTAGGGCTCCATGTCTGTGTCTAAATCAGTGTAGAAAAACATAAAACTTGTTCACAGATGCTAGTAATGCAATACCACTGTACCTGTCTGTTTAATGCTCTTAATGTTCGCATCTGCATCTAGATTGGATTTAAAGAGATGCAATTATTATTATTATCATTATTATTATTATTATTAGTATTATTATTATTATAGCATTATAATTATTATTATTAATATCTATTAAAAGCCCATCTAGATGCAGATACAAACATTAAGAGTGTTAAACAGACAGGTAAAGTGATGATGATGATGATTGTTGATGTTGTTGTTGTTGTTGTCGTCATTTATTTTTAGTATATTTTTTCTTCGATTTATTTTTCTTAGATTCTTTAATAGATTTTGTAGGAAAAATTTAAACATTTCCTTTAAATGAGCATACCTGATAAAGTAATGCTTATTAACTAGACTCAAAGCACACAGCTCACCTGACCAGTCAGTAATAGTTAAAATAAAAATCTCGTTCTAATTCACTTTTCATTATATTACTGCACAGCACTACCAAAATTCTGTAAACTGTGTAAAAAGATGCCCCTATACAACCCTTAAGTTCTACACTTGAAGCTTGACTGCGTTCTCTATAATTAAATAATATAATAAAAACCCCCCAAAAATTTTATTTTGCAGTAATTTTTTAAAAACAATTATGCACCCCAGACTCAGTGGATGTCATGAATCAAACAGTCCTCTTGACTTTTCATCATGAGGAATATAGAGCGACATGCACCTCATCTTCAACATATACAGTACTTGTTAATTATCTCGAGACAGTCAACTTATCAGATCATGGCTCTTATTTGTATCAGTTTGTATTTGCTTTATACAGCTGACATTGTCGCAAAGCAGGTTTACATAGTAAACAAATTTCATTCAATCATTCATTCATCATTCATAGACAGTGAGAGACGTGGCTGGCATTTGATAACCCAGTTAGTAGCACTGTGGGGACAGCAGTGACATCCCACTGATAGTGGGGCCCGAACACCCACCCTTGGGATCAGTAATCCAGCGTCCTACCATCGAGCCACCACTGCCCAGTAAACAATGATCAAGCCTGTGGCGACGGTAGCAAGAAAAAACTCTCTTTGACAACACGAGGAAGAAAATTTAAAAGGAATCAGACTCAAAAGGGAATCCAAATAAAAATACAAACCATGTAGCAGAAGCTTCACTATCGTTTAAAATGAAGACTAACTGGTTATCTTATAACTGTAATGGTAATTACATCTCCGCCTACTGGGTGAGGGCAGAGTACACCCTGGACAGCTCGCCAGGCCATCACAGGGCAGAAACACGCTGATGGCAATGCAGTCTACTCTTTTTGAAAGTCAGCAATGGTTCTTTTACATGCTTCTCACCACAGACAGTGAAAGACATGGTTGACCTTTGATAACCCCTCGGATCCGTATCCAGCACCCTACCACTGGGCCACCACTACCCCTTCAAATTTGTTTAGAGAATATTATTTGTGCTCTGATCTTTGTACTGCTCATAGATACTGATAATCCATTCCAGCAAGGTATCAGTGAACGGAAGCCATATGTGATACTTTATGAAGCCACAGGAGAGTGGTGAAGAGTTAGGAAACATCTTCCTCTCCATACAAAAACAAGACATTAGTTTAAAGACAGGCCTGGGACCTCTGTGTTTATTGCAGTGTTTTTCTTTATTGGTGCAACAAAAGTTTGGCATAAATGTCTGGTTGTGCGTGTGCGTGCGTGCGCGTGTGTGTGTGTGTGTGTGTGTGTGTAGAGTCATGGGTATAAATCAATGAAATGGGTTTGTAAGACCTACAGTGCTGGAAAGGACACATGCATCCTGCTAGTTCATGTATGCCACAGAAAGCAGAATCAGATCACATTTTTTTCAGGAATATGACCCACATCTTACACTCTCAATCACATTAAAGTACCCAAAATATGTCCCTTACTGAAATTCGGTGTCCCTTGATTGAAAAACTTCAATAAAGAATAATGGAACAAAGGAGGTGGGTGGCTATATTGGGGAAGCCAGGGAACTGATCTCTTTGAGGAATTTGTTTTAGCATACTCAGTGTCACCCGTCTGCGCGTCGTTAGTGTGGTGGTGCACAAAACATCTGGAGGCACGTGGGGCCGTCACAGCTTTAGATGCATGTGCACAGATGGTGGCACAGCACTGACTAGAATCACTCTGGTTGCTCCAGCCAGCCCCGCTGAACTCTTGCATTAGTCTTGATTAAACAGACACAACTAACCAAATAAATAACCTGCTGAAAGAACCAATTGTACATTCTCTTCTGTCAGCCAAAATAAATAAATGTGAAAGCCAAGCAGGCACTTTAGCAGCCGATCCAGAACTTTTAGTGAAGCAGCAGTCTGACGTTGAAAGAACAGTTTAGAATGATTAGCAATTGTTCATGTGTCTGCTCTGGAAGGCAAAAGATACAAAAATAGTAGGAAATACTTTTTGAGTTAGCTGCAAGTATATTAGTGATGATGGAATTATTAACAGTAATCAGAATTAGTATTGGAATTAGTAATGGTTATCCCCACAAAAAATATTGTTTACCTTTGCTGCTTAACGGGGAAGGATATGTTTTTTCCAGCATGTCTGTACAAACTTGGTGAAGGGAAGGTGTACGGACCTATCAAAAGAATCCGTAACACTTCTGAGCAGTGGAGCAGTTCTGGATCACCATTCAGATCTAGGAATTTATTGTAGGCCTTTAATAAGCATTTATTCAGTGACTCTTTTTTTTTAGCAGGATGACGCAAAAACTAGTGATGGGGCCTGTGAATGGAAAAAGATCCAATAATATTTCGAGGTGATCCTTGCATAAGATCATGTTGAAAAACATCCTGAAATCCTAATCCTCAATCAACATGGAATAAAATGTTCATCCGATGCCCACTTGAGGGAGACATTTCCTTATAATTATGTCAAATTATAATAATCCATTTTGTGTTTGGTGGAGATACCTTGCATTTTACGAGTGTCCCTCTAGCTTATACTGCATGTATATTTTTTTATATCTTGCTTTTGTAATCCGTGATGCTTTATGATATTAATTTTAAAAGTAACCAGATCCTGTTACTGAGCAAGTCTACTTTTTACCATTACCTGTAAAATAGTATCTATTTGGCATTCCGCTGTAGACGAGCTCCTCGGCTGTTGGGCAGAGTCGACTATGTGTTGGTTCAGAATGATGCAGCTTTTGCGGTAAGTCAGAAAATGCCTGTGCAGTTGGTGGGATGTCTGCTTCACCTTGCACTCGGGTACAGGTGTACTTATTCAGGTTAAAATCACACACACCACAGTAGGCTCTTGTAGCAGCAGATACGGGACAAACAGTGTTTGGACGACACATCTCCTAAAAGACACACACACACACACACACACACACACACACACACACATTGCTGACATGTTTTCTGTTGCCTCTCAGGTGTCACACTACATCAGCTTGTGGATCTTTATGGCTCGGTGAATAACACAGAGGTACCCTTAATAACATAATTACAAGTTAATGACAGTTTGCTTTTCTTCACGCTCTCTCTTTGGATGCATAGCGCAAGCTGAGTTGTGGTATGTTACAGTGAGCAAATCTGATTAATGAAGTTTGAGTGTGAGTGCTTGCTTCCTGATGAGAAAGATATACACATCATGGCACTCTGCCTCAAATTTATTAAATAGCTGCATGATGTGGCAAAGAATACTTCCTGTGGCAAAGAATACAATCCTGAATCGACCTAACTTCAGGAAATGGATCAAACATACCACATTGTATAGCATTTTGGAAAACATTTTTCGATTGAATCAAAGAAGCTACACTGAGCTGGTTCTGCAGAAACGCAATGTGCTTTGGATAGTTGGGGAAAAAAGCAAAAGCAGGATGTGGCACAACAAAATATGTTAAAGTACTACATTATATATTAATTCACTGTTTTAGGTTTTTTTTTGTAGGGTGGGGGGTGGATCGCTCCCTACGGTCACGCATCCATTACAAGGCCAACACACACACAACCATTCATACTTCCATTCACACCTATGGGAAATTTGGAACCATTAATTAGCTTAATTAGCTTAATTGTCTTTAGACTGTGGAAAGAAACCAGAGTACCCAGAGGAAAC
>JAOUQZ010000002.1:5458330-5470161 GCA_028564935.1 Neosilurus hyrtlii
TATATATATATATATATATATATATATATATATATATGTGTATATATGTGTATATATGTGTATATATGTGTATATATGTATATATATGTATATATATGTATATATATATATATATATATATATATATACATATATACCACAGAAATAGCAAAATGATTACTGCATAGAATAAAACCTTTCAAATGATCTGATAACAGAATTCCTGAAATGCTCTCCCTTGGACCCAACAATTTCTGTTTGAAAAAGTACAAAGATGCATGCACATTCAGTGCAAAGCATTGCCACGGCCAGTTGGATTTTTAGACACAGTGTGAGGAAAAGCATGTTGTCGACTGTGGGGAAATCAAATCGCTCCTCTGCCATCAGTTTGTCTCGTCCCATCAGGCGTCAATTTCTCAAATCCATCAAACTGCATCTTCTCCCATTACCTTTAAAAGCATCAACCGCCGACTCTGCATGTGCTTATTCTGCATCGGCGCAACAGACTTGGTTTCTTGTTGCCTTAGATATGAGGGATGAAGCTGCCACTGTGATTTCATATGCTAGGTGCATTTAGACTAGTAGTCAGTGTGACACATTAGATTTAGTCTGAGACCACACTGACAGGAATTCATAATTGGAGACTGCTGTGAATAACTTTTTTCCATTTAAGTTGACAAGATATTTAGTCACATGCAAAATAATAATAATTCAAATTAAAATAAGAAACTGATTGTATTATAAATTAGACGAATTATAACAAATTATTAAATAATTAGTTTTTACAGCAGAATATTGAGGCCAGTGAATTTGAAATAAACAAAGCAATAAAGGACCCAGAAGAGAGGAGTATTTATAAATTTACTAAATTAATTACATCTGTTATTATTTTTAAAAAAATTGTCACAGTATTAGTGGACCAGTCAATCCAGTCTACACACTACACCACCATCATCACTCACAGTCTCCGGACTTCGGACAAGTGTAAAGTATTATAACTGTGTTTTTGCCAGTTCATACCAAGCCTTTGATTTCTGTGCATACTACTCCGTGTATGATTTTGGTTTGCCCTCTCGTTTATGACCCTGGACCTCGTCTCTGATACTGATCTCATGTGTATTAGCTTTGCCAGTCATATTATATAAGATTCTACCTTGTCTACACTGTTGTTCATCTGATCACATGACCTCTTCTTGTCTACCATTTCGGAGTTTGAACTGTGTTAATAACCTGTGCAACACATATAATAAAGATAATCTTGAAATTGCATGTGCCACCATTTCCACCATGAAGTAGAGTGATACTTGAGTTTTAATTGAGATTCTAAAGTTTTTCCTCCTTAAAAAGAAAAATTTTAATGTTTCTCAGAATGCACTGCAGCTGTAAATCTGAGGAGCATGTCATTGTTTTCAGTAAATATTTCAGAGTTTTTCAGTGAATATCCAAAAATGTTTCAATTTTCACATTTTCTTTATAATATTTCTGTTCCTATTTTTTTATTTTCTTTTCTCTCTTTTTTTACTTTTTTTTTACCTCTGTTTTGTTTGTTTTTGTTAGATTTTTTTAAGCAGAATTACCCAAAACAACAACAACAACAACAACAATAATAATAAGTATAAAAATACATTTGGAAAAACACCCTGATTTTCATGATTTTTTTTTCAATAGTGAAGCTTTAGGAAGAAGAACTCTTACACTTTTTAACAATCTGAGATAGGAAGATTTTTTTGGAAGTGGAATATTACAGCAGGCCCAACAGGTGGTGCTGTGTGCTTTGTTATTTTTCCCAACTCTCCAAGTGCTTTTGTTTTAATTTAAACCTACAAGTGCCCTAATACTCTGTCTTTCATAATGTGTTTTAAAATATCTTATAACGACCTGCTACAAATTCATGGACTTTGAATCAAAGCTTGAAATGTTTTGTTCATCATGTATTACATCAGCTCAACAAGAATTCCACTCAATAATTTTTGGCACCCTTCACAAGAATTGGGGGAAAATGATAAACATTACACCTAATGATTATTCTTTCAACTTAAACAATATGAGAAGTATTAAAAATACACCAACATTAGACCACATGCCAACAATATTAATTTTTGTTTAAACTCAAAATAACCCTCATTCCTTGATCTACAATATATTTTTCATAAAAATGTATTTTCACCAATGATTATGGTGCTCTCCTCTAATTGGTTTTTGCTGTATAAATTATGTATTAATCACTTTTTATGTGTTTATGTGATTATGTGCTTTGTTATTATCCCATGCCATATATTCTTCCAGGGAAGGATTCATTTAAAAGTGATTATATCATATTCAAGGAATATTTGATTTAGTTTGGATAACCTATGCTAGTTTTGGTATTTGAGGCTTTTGAGCAGTTAAAGCTCTACACAGGTATCTGTTTACTCTGATCTTAAATCATTTTCTTATTGATCTCCTTAAAACTAGAAACTTGAGCCAAACCCACTTCTGATGTCTCACTAACAGGATGAGACTGCTAGTTTATTTTCATGGGTAAACCATTGCTACAATAATCACCATCAGCCTCCGGTATGATAAATTGCTAATTGTTCAATACCCTAATCAGCGTTCATTCTTTGCATAGATAAACTGTGACAGCACCATTAATTTAAATAGTAATTTCACCTAACAGCCAAAACAGCAGAGCAGATTTTTACGCAACGTTTTTCGAGAGGGCTGCATCCATCATGGCGATGCAGTGACATAAAGATGTCTGACGTGCACTAACTCACTTAGGGACAGCAGATGTTGCAGCTCTGTGCTCAGTGGCAATTCCCATGGTGTATTACTTCAGCTCCAATGACTTGCAGATAAACAGCTCAACAATTTTTCCAAAATAGCTCCACCATTCCCGTTTCTCCGTACCCATCCTATACCGACCTGAATTTTTCATGATACTTCTACTGAAGTGCCATGAACTTTGACATGATGACTTTAATTCGAGAGACACCTCTGTAATTGTTCTTTACATGACCTTCACATGTTGGATAAAACAATTCACCATGCTTCATCTTCCCCTTTGTCTTAAAATAAAAAAGTAATAATAAGGATCTTGTGCTCGCAGGTAATCAGCTCTGAGCTCAGTTGTTAGCACACACTTTGTTTTTTTCCCCCTTCTTTTTTCAACACCAAGCTCCACAAAATTATTTAGCTAATCTTCAGATTTCTGATGGATTTGCATACATTCATTAGTGAGTGAGTGAATGCAGTGAACATAAGGTGCTTAGGCTCCCTGAATTAAGGTTCATTCATTTAATGATAAGTAAATATTTAGCCTGCAATGAACAACTGATAAAAATGTTCGCTGTGGCTTACACCAGCCTTTGGATACGATAGACGGGAACAAATGAAAGCGCTGAATACATTAGCGGCACAGCGAGACACATTTTTCAAAGTCATGATCAGAGAGCACACAAGGACTTTGCTGCCTTTATAGCCTCCAGTCAAAAAAAAATGTACAAAAGGTATTATATGACGACTTTGAAATACAAAGAGCATCCGTACACTGGTGTATTTTTATTCAGTTATTTATACATGGTCCCCCTTTGGGAGCCATGACGAGAAATTACATTAAATTGGCTGTCTTCTTTCTACCAAATCAGATCCCGTATGTCCCTGTGTCTTCGCCAATATGTATTTTATCAACTAGCTGCATTAACAGATGCTGCAGACAGAAAATGCTTGGGTGGCAGGAACAATCTCAGCACTCTTTAGGGAATTTGAGAAATGGGGGAGAAAAAAAGCCAAAAGGCAGAATATGCTGCATTTATGTGCTTACTGGAAATGTTGTGATTACGGCTCACAGTTACACACATAAAACTCGACGCATGAGTGCAACATTAAAAGATCATAAAACTAGTAAACTTTTGATTAATCAGTTCACACAAACCACCTTGGTGGAGTTGACATGATAGAAATATAAAATAGAGGCCCCGATTTATATGAGGCTCTGTATGGGTTAGGAGTGGAATGTGTTAACATTATTTGTTGATGTGTCTTCATGGAAATTCAGTAATTCAGAATCCTGCTGGAGTTTCACGTACTCCACTACTGAAAAAGATTAAACACATTTCCCTACTAAACTCAAATTATAGGTCCACTGTGGGATTCAGCTGATCACAACCAACTGAATGCCCCTTTCTTACCCCTCTCTAAATGTGTATTGAGACATACGGTGGCTGTCAGATGCTTGCTGCATGCTTCCAAGTATTTAAGATCAAACTCCCTTCCTTTTTCTGTGTGGTATATCCTTCATTTCACAAAATGTGGGTTCTCAAACTTGTATTCCAGCAACAGCAAACAGATTGTTCTTCTTCCTCATTCTGTGTCTTTAGATCTTCTTCTTTATCCTCCTTTTGGTGCCTCCTCTTGGATTTACATTGTCACTTGTAATAACTTCAAGCTTGACTGTTCTGGGCTACAGTAGCAGTACAATGTGGTGGCTCTCTGCAAGAGGGCTAACTCCCTATGTAGATACACTGTCACAGATATGAGTATGGTAGGAGTTAATTTCTGTCCCAAATGGTACAATGTATCCTCTGGGGCTAATTATTGAACCTCAAGATAACTACAGAATATGCACTTAAAAATACTTGTAAGATCTCTAAATTATATAAAGGATAGAAATCCATGCATTAAAGCGGGGGTCTCAAACTCATTCCACAAAGGGCCGCTGTGGCTGCAGGCTTTTGTTTCAACTAAGTGGCACACCTGACTTGGCTCATTTAATCAACTGATCTGTCTTCAAACACTTGATTGGTGAATCTATGATAGATTGACTAAGATGCCTACTTCCTGTTGTGCCCTTAACAAAGAAGACGCATCAAATGGAACCATCTCACCCAGCCAGCTGATTTATTGTGATGTGAGTTGCGCCTGCTCCACAAAGCAAACCGAGACCTTCAATTTTGCTGTTGAACCTCCTAAAGCAAATGAAGAACAAGTGGTGAAAATCAATCGGGAGATACAAGATGTTGTTCAACATTGGTGTGTCCTAATGTATGACACTAATATCTATCCGGGAACCATCCTTGAAGCCAATGAAACCCATGCAAAGGTGAAATGCACCCACAAAATAGGAAGAAACCATTTCTTCTGGCCAGGACATGATGATATTTTGTGGTGTCCTCATGAGCACATCATGATTAATACCAACCCCAACTAAGGTTGTGTCACAACATTTTGAAAAACATAAGGAGATGATTTTTTCCGTACAGTGATTGAAATGTGATTTTAAGTTTATACGTGATGTGAGGCAGTTGTGGCTTAGTGGTTAAGGCGATGAGTTACTGATCCAAAGGTCAACAGTTCAATTCCAACTGTCGCCACTGTTGGGCCCTTGAGCAAGGCCCTTAACCCTCAATTGCCCAGTTGTATAAATTATAATTGTAAGTTACTCTGGATAAGAGCATCTGCCAAATCGCTGTAACTGTAAAGGATACATTAAACTGAATGATGCCTTAATGTCAGTTCTTGTACAAGAGCTGGAGAAATGAAGTGATACTGTAAGTGTCAAATCTGTTTATGAAATACTATCACTATAAAATACTGAAATTGTTAATAAAATGCAGAAAAACTTTACTGAGATTTTTTATATGCTCACAGTGATTTGACTTTTTCTTTCACCTAGAAATGGTAAACTATGATTATTAAATAAAAAAAAATGTCTATCCCAATGTGCAGTTCTGTGAAAACATAAGTATAATTTAAATTTTTAAGATGGCCATAGGTGAAATGTCATCTCAAATTTAAGTAAGGGAATATTAGGAAATTATTTTGCAAATGGAACAAAAAAGATTCATCCTTCTTTAGCTCCTAGCAAGCGGCATCTCTGGTTATAAGTGAAACGTAATCTGTTTGAATAAATGTATTTATTCATTATTTGTACCATAAGCACAAATAGAAAGGTTTGCTGTGCACACTTAATGTATCTTTTATCGTGTAATACTTGTGAAAGGATTTCCCACAGCCAGCAAACTGTTTATTACTGCAACCATATGCTGCACATACTGTGCCGTCCCTTTACTATTAATTTTAGTGGCTTTCATTTTTTTTTTTTCATTTTTGCTGCTGTAACAATGCAAATTTCCCTGTCATGGGACAAATAAAGAATTGCCTTGCCTTATGTCAGGATCTTGACAGCTTATAATTGTTTGCTAAGTACAGGAGTAGGGAGCCACAGTATGTTGGATAGTGGATGATAACAGAAGAAGTTGCAGTTACAGGTAAGAATACACAAATGAACACCAGAATAAATCTATAAGTACAATAAGTCTCAGAAATCCTACATGGTGGAAAAAACCTATAACACTACAGACTACACACCATTTGACTAAGTCCCAAATGTAAACCTGTAACAGCACTTTTAACCACACTACCACCCTGTGTGCTAAGCAGACTTCTTATGCCTAGGTCCCACTGCTGAAAAATCATCGGTAATGTTGAAATAGACAATTTGTTTCCTGAGTGATCCCATGTTAAATATCACTTAATATGCATTGGCGATGTTCCTGCGAACGTACACAGATGCTTCAGGTATTTTTAAGAAATCTTCGGGTAATGTCCCACGAACACTGTCCATTAATAATTGACAATGACTCAACAAATGTTCGGCTGACAAAAACTTCGGAAACGTATCTCCGGATGCTAACCAAAGTGAAACTCTGAAGATGACTTTTCCTGAGTAATCCACTTTCACTGAAGGTTCTTACATACCTTGGTGAAACATAATCGATGCTTCCAGGACACATTGGAAATATAAATAGTTCGCAGAATATAAGGGAATGCATCCCTGAACCATCCCCGTGTGTCTGGGAAGCTCCCAGGAAGCCTCCGCATCCCATTTTCCTGACAAAATGTTGGGAATACACCGGGAAAATTTTCATTGCAAATATTTCAATGCCTCCCAATGCTTCAGAATGGCTCGCAAAGCTCCTGAATAATTGCAGATACATCATGGAAAGTGCTCAAGATCCCTCCCGAGGCTGATCAATTTCCATTGGGAGTATATCCCTGAGGCAAGAAAGGCCCAGTGGGACTGGGCCATTATTCTATCATAAACAGCACAGCATTCTGTTCAGAGCTCTCTTGGTTTCAATATTGGAGACAATTAAAAGAACTTAACAGAAAAGCTTTAACTGTCCTAGAAGGACGTGTCGTAATCTTTTCACTTTGTGCTTCATCTTTGAAAATATATTTACACATTCACATGTGGCCTGGCATTTGCATTTCTTTACATGCATTGGCAGAACAATGGAAGGACATACGAAGCGTGATTAAATGTCCCTGCTGTAATGTAGGAGGCTCATTTCCAACAGCAAAATGTTTAACTAATTTCACTGTTGCCATCGTTTCTACTGCAAAAATGGTCACTGTGTCCTTGAGGACATATTTGATTATTACTCTTTTTTTTGGACATCACAGCTATTTTCAAGAGCTATCGTTACTTGACGTTCTGCATATGGGAGCGAAGCCACACACACGCACATCTCTCTCTCTCTCTCTCTCTCACTCACATCTGCCTGGTCTCTCTTAGGCCCAGAGCTTTTAACACTTAAAAGTGCAAAATATTCAGAGTTAACCTTGAGTGTATGATATGTGTGCAGCCCTTTATAGAAATAATTCTGCACACATGAAGATATGACCACAGCCTGAGAGACAGACAAAGAGAGAAGGAGAGAGAGAGAGCCCATGTGCAATACACATATATTCCCTCAATAGATTTCAATAATTTATTTACTTCATATAGAAAAAAAAGTTAAACTTACACAATATATCCATATCCATAATAATATAATATTTTATATGATATAATGTGTGATATTTTAAAAGTATTTCTTTTTTCCCATCAGAAATGTGCTTTGCTCTCACACACTGGATCTTAAGTAAATGTCTGGGCAGCTTTTCAAACAGCTGATAGCTGTCTCCCACAATTCCGTCTCACTCCTGCTGCTAAAGCCACAGCTCCTGACAGAATGGAGTGTAATGTGTGATAGATCGTACTTTTGGGACTCTGTAATCACATTTCTCTCCACCATCAGCTGGAGCTCAGCAGGACTTCCTCAAAAAAAAAAAAATACATAAATAAAATTTCAATTTCTCCCAATCTGGAGAAGCGTGTGATGCCTTTATTCAATGTCATTGTGGTTCAGAACAATGTAAACTTATAGATTATAAAAGCCAAAATGCAAACATATACCTATAACATGTTTTTTTATTTAGAGAGGACAAAAACATTAAGGTATTCACACAACATTAACAATGTAATTCATGTGCATAAGTGAATCACCACACTAAGGTAATAAACTGTAATGGATTATTAGTTAAATAATAAATATATTACATTTTCATTATATTTTCATTTCATTTTTAAAATTTAAATAAACTTGTGCTAATTTTTCCATCTAACTATGCTGCCGCACCTTTGACCAGAACAGATGCTATACATTATTAGGTTGTTAACTTATTTTGCCACAGGAATTCATCCCTCCCCTCCCAAACATCTCTAATAAGGAAAATGTTGTCTTAGGAGAGCGCAAGTGTCTTTATGAAGGTTAAGTAGCTAATTCAGTAAAAGAGCAAGCTGAGAGTGTGAGCGGCGGACACGGTGTGAGCTCACCGTACTGCACACTGCCGGCCAGCCTAACGGGCAAATGGCCTTTAGTCGTCCTAACGGCACTATTCATCATAACATATGCTCTCTCCAGGACTCCAATGCCTTAATGAAGGATGGCTTTTTTTTTTTACTTATTTCAGAAGATGAAGTGTAGGAAGAAAATAGAAAAGGAAAAGGATGAAAGAGAAGCATGAGTGTGAAAAAATGGCAGTGAGGAACTTAACTTTAGAAACCCAAAGTAAAAGCAACCACTATAATATTAGCATCAAGAATATTTTTGATTTAAATGGTAAGGCACCTAAGGACACTCTCAAAAAAAAAAAGGATAGGGCTAAATAATTGCATGTCATGCACAAGATGATTAACCAACACTGAAAATTATTGCAGCAGTCCATCCCAGAGGTGCCATGAAAAGGACTGGAAGAGGGTGTTAGCATGATAAATACACTGATGTCACTGACCTCATGGTGGCCATTATTTCTGTTGCATCCTGGGAGCATGCTGTGGCCTTGGCACAACTCTGGTTGGTGCATGGATGTGTGCATCTCCATCATCCAGCCTGACAAAGATGGCTGACACTGGGGGCCTGTTCCCGTTTGGTCCATCTGTGCCCAGGTGCCCGCTTTAGCATGGCACGGCAGGGTACAGGGGAGGAGTCTAAGTGACCCCAGAAGGGTTCAGCTCCTCTGACACTTTGCCACATTGTCATTAGAAAGTCACCAAGGACTGGGGCTCAGACTAAGCCAGTGGGAAGTTTCACTGTCCTACATTTACTTTATGTTGTCTCACTTTAGTGTACTTTTTGCACTGAATTCACCATAAAAAATAAACAGATGCTACCTTTTTTCTCTCACCCACACAGGAGGACAGGACAGAAACCTGTGGAAAGGAAGGCTTTACCTTGTATAGGAGAGTGTGCCATTCCTTTGTGAGCATCTCCACAGCACACAGCCTCTTTTGAGACCAGCTTTCTTCCACAGCATTGAGATCTGTAGCCATCATGAAGCAAACCATTGCAGCAGATCTGACCAGTCATGGAGGAGAAAGGCATGGAACCACAACAGGAATCACCAAAACCAACAGACACTCGCAAGTGAGCAGGATCAGAACAGCAGACCTCACCTAGCAAAAGTGGGAAGAATGAGAGTCCTCAAATCCACACACCTAATGAGTCAATGTGGGGGAAAAAAAGAATTTCTATTCTAAATAAAAATATTCAAACAGATGAATGCAAAAGTTTGTATTCCTATGGTGTCTGGATGTAAAGTCAAAATAGATCTTTATTTTAAATGTAAAAACATAATAATAATAATAATAATAATAATAATAATAATAATAATAGTGGCAGTGGTGGCTGCTTTGCCATCAGCGTGTTGCTGTTCTGCGATGGCCTGGTGAGCTGTCCAGGATGTACTCTGGATGAGGGCGCCAACCTCCTCGTGACCCTCATTATTATTATTATTAATAATAATAATAATAATAATAATAATAATACATTGAAAAGCTTGAAAATATTTAAAATAAAATAAAGTTTAATTGAACTTCTGAGAAGAATGATAAAGAAATGGAGAATAACAGTAATATTACAGCCAGAAACTGAAACAATCAGAACAAGAGTGATTCAAATTAAGGGTGGCATCTTCCAGGGAGACTCAGTGTCACCATTGTTATTCGGCATTGCATTGGCACCACTATCAACTATCTTGAATGAAATTAATAACAGCTAATTAAAACTAAAAGGTAAAACGATTAATCATCTCCTATATATAGAAGATCTTAAACTATAGGCAAGAGATAACAATACCTTAAAAACACTACGAATTCAGTAAAAGGATTTAGTGATGACTTTAAAATTAAATTTGGGATAAACAAATGTGCAAAGGCAACATTTCACAAAGAAAAGCTAGTACAAACAGAAGAGATGGTACTTAATGACAAGAATAAGATCAGACACTGGAACAGGGTGATGTGTATAAATATCTTGGAATTGACGAAGGAGATAATATTACGAATGGAATGATGTAAGAGAAACTCAGGAAAGAAAATTATAGAACAGTCAGAATTGCATTAAAAGGGGAACCAAATGCTACCAGTAAAGTAGAGGCAAAAAACACCTTTGCTGTTCCGTTTGGATGTGGAGTACTGCAAAATTTGTGAATTGGAAAAACTAGACACAAAGACCAGGAAACTTTTCACCCAAAGGCTGATGTCAAAAGATTGTATCATCCTAGGAAAGAAGGACGAAGAATCCTAAAAAAAAATGGTATCATCATTTAAGATAGCAGTGGTGGGATTTGTTGAATACCTGGAGACAAAAGAGGATGAGCAGACATGGAACAGGAAGAAAAGGCATTACATGGACAGTATGTAAAAAGAATCCAGAATGCTGATGTAGATAGAGAAGCAAGACAAAAGTGGTTCAAAAGTACTGGGCTGAGAGGAGAAACAGAGGGCCTCATAGTTGTAGTTCTAGATCAAGCCTTACCAATGAAACTACATAAAATGAGAATATCAAGAACAATAAATGACCTAACATGTAGAATACGTTGAGACAAAGATGAGATGGTAGATAATACTCTATCTGGATGCACAAAACTAGCCAAAAATGAATACATTAAGAAACACAATAAGCTTACAGCATATGTCAAGTGGAACATCTGTAAGAATCATGGAATCAAAGTGCCTGTGAAATGGTACGGGCACAAGCCTGAGACCATGATGAAGTGGAGAAAGTGTGACCGATCTATGGCATGTGAAAGTTAAAACAGACAGGCACATCCGTGTAAATAAGCCAGACATTGTAATTAAAGGTAGGAAAGAAAAAAAAAAGTATTTTAATTTTTAATTAATATTACAGTACCATCTGACAGCAATGTCTCAACAAAAACAGCAGAGAAAACAAGAAAATATAAAGACCTAAAACTGGAAACATCAACAATGTGGGCATTAAAAACAGACATTGTTCCAGGAGCGGTAGGAGCTCTAGGTGTAATAATACAAAATTGCTCAAAGGAACACCTACAAAAGATACCCGGCAACACCACGCAGGAAGAATTGCAGAAGATCACCCTACTGGGATCTGCCCATATAACACGTAAAATACTCTGCTTCTCTTAAACTGCATTCCTAAGTCTTTAGGTTAGGCTTGAATGCATTCAGTACTGAGACTATAAACAAAGAGAATAATAATAATAATAATTATGTGACCATA
>JAOUQZ010000002.1:5481687-5492656 GCA_028564935.1 Neosilurus hyrtlii
ACGCACACACACGCACACACACACACACACACACACACACACACACACACACACACACACACACACACACACACAGCAATTCTTTACAGTAGCTTCCCTTAAATCCCCTTGACTACATTTTAACCCAAGTAGACCCCATTCCTCAAAAAACACTGATTCTTGCTAAATGAGGTCTCTCTGGACTCGGTGCACTTCTGAGCCACACTGCTGAATCTTCAAGTTTTACTTTTTTTTCTTGGCAATGATGGTCAGCATGATACAGCAACTGTCTATAAAAGTGTGCTAGTGAGAAAAATTGTAAACATTTTAGGGGACAGGATGTATGTCCATGAAAAAATAAGAACAGATAATTCACATTGTTGAGTTTTTTTAACGTATAAACAGGCAAACATTTCAGCGTGCCTATAAAAAAAAAGGTGAGATACACCAACAAATGACACATAAAAATGATATTCTGACAATGGATCAGTAAAATGGATACGGTATTATACCATTAATTAGAACCTCCAGCAGGTAGAACTTAGAAGGTTGCGTAAACAGACATTTGTTGGATTGAAACCTTTTGAAAGAAAATGATCAAAAGGTTGACTCCTTGCTCAAGGCTCTGGCGATACCAGGGAAATTTATGCTACTGTCTGTTTAGGACTTGACATTGACCCTTTACATGTATGGTCGTTATGCTGAAGTAATCAGTTTTATCCTGTGGATCCCCCTTGTATATCCGTTATTCAGCAGTTCTCATGCGTTACTTGTCAGTAACTGTTCTCTGAACATGTGGTCTATGTCCATCATACCTCCGGATCAGCTGATGCATGTCAGGTCCGCTGGACATCAACAGACGAGGGACGCACAAGTTCTGAAAGCAACACATGTCCAGCACACAACAACTGTACAACAAGCAGACACTTTTGCCCTGTTTAATCCTTTCAGGTTTGCAAAATACTTTTCACCGGATTGAACGGGCCTCACCTAACAAGGAATGCATTTGCAGAACTAGAAACAGACAAGAAGTGTATACATCTGATGAAATGTACAGTAAAACTGAGTTATGGAATGGCCTGAACAAAATCCAGAGTTGAACCAAAATGAAATGTTGTGTAGAGATTTGAAAAGTACAGAACATGCAAGAAAACCCTCAAATATCTTTCATCTGAATGAAGAAGTCAAAACAGTTGAACAAACTAATGTCAGAGACTCTATGACAATTGTGCAGAGTGTCTTCAGGAAGTTATTTCTAATAGACTGGGCAATCTAATCTTCTGATGCTTAGCATATTTTTCTCCATGGAAGAATATTATATTCCTTAATATTTTTTGTTAAACACATAATTAAAAAAGTAACTATTCCATGTGATTTTGTTCACCCTAGTCTGCAGACACTGCATTAAAAACGATGTTTGCTTGTTTAAATATGCTGAAAAAAATCTAATTATAATGGGGTGTACTTATTTTTTCTCATGACTACAAATAAGAACGCAGAAAACACTAATTATAGCATGAGAAGGTGGGTGCCAAGTATTTAGCCCTATGTTAGGAATAGTGGTATGATGGTACAATAAAAAAAAAAAAATTATATCATCCATTCATCCATATTCCGCTGCTTATCCAAGGTTGGCCATATTTATGTTGACCATGATATTGTATATAAATTACTGTCCTGACATTGTTTTAATGCTTTGAACAATTTGGAGACAAATACTATGTATGAGATGGGAGTCTTGGCTGGCCTAGCCTTATTACAGAAAAAACAGTAGTGAAAACAGAGGTGGCAAAACTGACAGAAACCACTGGTACAACAAAAGGCTGAAAGATGATCCCTCTAACAAGAGTATTTATTCTAAGAGCATCTACAAATTTTGCACAAATGATTGCACTATTGTTGCAGTGATTTACAACAACCATTCAAAAGCTTGGGGTCACCCAGAAAATGTAATATTTTCCATGAAAAAACAATCAAATGCAAAATAATAGCTGCAAAATAAATATGAAATATAGTCAAGACACTGAAAAGGTTAAAAATAATAATTTATTCATTCATTTATTTTCTAAACCGCTCAATCCAAATTTGGGTCATGTCAAGGCTGGAGCCCATCTCAGCCGACTCCGACCTTTTTCTTTTACTGACCAGTTGATAATGGTATGGCTTTTTCTCCAGGAGTCGCCACTCCACAGATGAAGTTAAAAATGCTAAAATGAAAAATTTTGTTTTTCAGGTAACATTTAATGAAGCTTCCAGTCAGGTGTCTGTTTTTCAAATTAATCAGGGTATCAGGCGCCACTGGGGGCACTGTGTGTTTAATAGCTTTGGAATGAGTGATCATATTTTCTTTATTTTAAGACATTTGTAATCCGGAAATGGAGAACTGTCCATGAACTATATATTTAAACTGTATTTGATTATACCTGTAGAAGTATGATTATGACAATTGTATGATTAACTGCACTATTTGATTATTGGATGATTTATGTGACTATTGTATGAGTAGTTTATTCACTGAAGTGAGTGTAAGATTATTTTATTATTTTATTTTTGAGTCATTCCACTCTGTATTGCTCGGTTGGCCTTGAACACGGAACATTGGAACAAAATGTCCAACCTTGAAAAGAAACAAAATGGCCATCCTAAGTAATGGGGGTTTCAATCCTATGCTTTAAAGTGAGCTTGGGACATGTTGAGACATATTGAGATATGAGGTCATGAGGGATCAATCAGAGTCAAGAGCTAGAGGATGATAGACCAATCAGAGTGGAATGGGCATTGTTTATAAGCCAATGCAAGCTGGTAGACCACGACCAAGGTTCTTCTCACAGAATAATTTCTTCTGTGTGATTGATTGTATGCTTTTCTTTTCATAAAGGCTAAATAAGCACCTGAAAAATAGATTTGAATCTCTTGCATTGTGAACTGGACACTTTTCGCCACAACATTCTAGATGTGCTTAACCTCTTGCTCATTTTTGTCATGGGGCGTCATACTTCTCATTCTATGCTTGTTAGAACCAGGTTGTACTGCACTGTGAAGAGAGTAGTATAAATGGTCGGATGAGATCTTCAGTTTTTGGCACTTTCTCCTATGGAATGGCCTTCATTTTTCAGAACAAATAGACTGATGAATGTCTGAAGAAAGTTATTTTTCTGGCCACTATTTCCACCAATAATTGTCATGTTCAACATAAACAGTGTCTAAAATGTCTTTCTAATCAATTCATTCTTTTTAACTTAATAAAAAAGTGCTTTTCTATTAAACAAAATTATTTAAAGTTTTCAAAGTTTTGAACCGTAAAGACAGAAGAGAATGTGGCCTTATCTCGCTCTCTGTCTCTCTCTCCCTTCCTCCCTCTCTCTCTCCTTGTTTCTCCATCTCTCTAGCTTTATGTTTTAGGAAGGTCCCTGCAGACGGTTTGTGGGTAAATTGAATCATTCCTGACGGAGCATGGTGGGAAAGGAGTACTGCACCAGGGGGCAGGAGGTTAAGTGAACCAGTCTGGGGGATTCTTTCTGCTGCCTACAATAGTGATTCCCAGTGTCCTAGCACCATATTCCGCATATTCTGCCAGTCTCTCTCTCTCTCTCTCTCTTTCTCTCTCTCTCTCACACACACACAATTTTTTTTTTCTTGCTGCACATTACCCATGATTCAGTGCTAGCTGAACAACTTTTAAGCTCAGAGAAGTTTGAAAAAAGGGACTGAAAAACACATGGGGAGAAACAGTGATTGGAGAGAGAGATAAAATATTCATGCCACATGAGTTACAGCTACACCTCATCATCACCTCAAACATCACCCATATTTACCTAAAAAATGAAAGGGAAATTACTGGAATATTCACCCCTTCCTTGACTGAAGTGACCCATGATTTTCTCCATGATACAGCTCACTTAGTTCAAGTAGCTGCTTCCAGGGTGGTGACAGAGACTTTAGGCACAGACCACACCATGTTTTAGCATGGGAGCAGCATGCAGCTGTTCTGCATTTTGACTTGTTTTTGAGGACTATGCTGACATACCCTCTTTTGTGAGGGTAATTAATTTATTTATTAGTCCTTACATGTCTGACTCTGTCCTTTTTTTTGGTGCATTGGGTTACCTTGTGTTTTTGTTCATGCTCTGTTTACTGTTCTTTGAGAGGTTTGTGTTTTTCCCTGTTAATTCTGTTTGCTGATCTCCTGGATCTTTGCCTGGTTGATGACTACAACTTTGATTCATAATTTTGATTTGTTCACCTGAGCTGTTCCTAAAAACTGTTTTCCTCTACATTCATCTATGCTGAAGCCTGCATGGTTCCTTGAAAGGCTTACAGGGTGTAACAACCTCATCTGATCCTCTCCCATCATCCAATCATCGAGCACCTTTACCAAAATACTAACCATTGGACTTTGCCACCTCATCATGCAATCATTGCACACACCTGTTGCAAGCTCGTCATTCCCAGTCACCTGATCCATCTGCACCTCATATAAACCTGGACTCTGTATCTTACCTTTGTGAAATTTTGTTGTGTTTTTCCTGCATCTGAATGGTTATTTTTATCTTGACCATTTTGCTTACCAAACAATTTGTTGCTCTGTCTGTGTCAGCATTATTATATTCTGGGGCAGCAGGGAATTTCATCTTACTTGTCCTAGCCAAGTCTCTACATCTACACCTTCACACTCTCACCACCCATTGCCGTCCAAGCACTAGATGGGAAACTAGATTATGCAAGTCACTCCTTCAGTCCAACTCACTGTCTCTTCCATACATTATGAAACTATAACCTTCCTTGTCCTGACATTTTCACAGCACTCAATGGTACTTGGCCTCCCTTGCACTGCAGAGACACGAACCAAGTATTTCATAGAAAAGGAAAGACATACTAACTTGGTCACCTAGCTGTCAACAGCATTGCCTTAAATATCCATGAACCTTCACCACAGTAGAAAGCACACGCTCGGCCACATTTCCTAGGATCCCAAAAAATTACCAAGACCTGACCAGTGTTTTCTCTAAGACCCATGCCACACATCTGCCTCCTCATCTGCCCTGGAACTGTGCCATTGATCTGTCCGGTACCTCACCTCCCCAAGGTTGAGTCTATCCACTGTGTGGTAAGGAAACACAAGCCATGGAGGAGTACATCCAAGAGGCACTTCAACAGGGGTACATCCGGCCATCCACCTCACCAGCCTCAGCAGATTTCTTCTTTGTTAAGAAGAAAGATGGTGGTCTTCGACCCTGCATTGACTTCCAGGGTTTGAATGCCATCACTGAAGTACAGATTCCCTCTCCTCCTGGTTCCATCAGCTATTGAACAACTCCGTGGGGCACGGTACTACATCAAATTTGACCTCCGGAGTGCCTATAACTTGGGAGGGAGATGAATGGAAGATGGCTTTCAGCACAAGTTTAGGTCACTATTTGGTTATGAGTGATGGTTTGGTTAATGCTCCCTCTGTTTTCCAATCCTTCATCAGTGACATACTCTGAGATATGCTGGGAAAGTTTGTAGTTGCATACATAGATGACTTACTCATATATTCCACTACCCTTCATGAATGCAACACTCATGTTAGAAGAGTCCTTGCACACCTTTTGCACCACCACTTGTATGTCAAACTTGAAAAATGCCTCTTCCACCAGACCTCCATTTCTTTCGTAGGATATGAAATGAGCCCAGACAGAGCTCGAATGGAGGATGGCAAGGATGAGGCTGTCACAGTGGCCAATCCTGAAGATCATCAAGGAGCTGCAGTTGTTGCAGTTGTAGCTGTTTCAGCTACATTGCAGCACCCCTCTCGTCCCTCCACAAGGTCAAACTGCGCAGCCTGCGGTGGATGGACTGAGAATAAAGGGCCTTTGAGGCACTCAAGTATCTCTTCACTACAGCACCCATTCTGAAGTTCCCAGTCCCAATCAAACAATTTGTGATGGAGGTGGATGCTTTGGTTGCAGGAGTGGAAGCTGTGCTGTCACAACATCATGAAGAGCCTCCAAAGCTGCAGAATTGTGCTTTTTTCTCCCATAGGTTGTCACCAGCTGAGAGTAATCATGATGGCAACCTTGAGCTGCTGGTGGTGAAATTGGCACTGGAGGAGTGGAGGCACTAGTTGGAGGGTATGAGCGAACTATTCCTGGTCATCACTGATCACTTGAACCTGAAATACATCCAGGGAGCCAAAAGACTGAATGCACGTCAAGCAAGGTGGGCTCACTTTTTCACTAGATTTAACTTTGCAATCACCTTCTGTCCAGGGTCAAAGAATGTGAAGACGGATGCCCTGTCATGCATGCACAACATCTTGGATGTCTCCAAGTCATCCATCCACATGTCCACCTAATAAAATGTATGTGCCTTCCAGCATACGGCATGGGGTCATCAGATGGTCCCACACCGCCTTATCTTCGGTCCACCATGGAATCTAGAAAACCAGAGAACTCATATCCAGAAAGTATTGGTGACCCACCTTGTCACTTGTCCAAAGGTATGTTCTGTCTTACTTAACCTGCGCTACTACTAAAACTCTTCTTCACCTAACACCAGGGAAGCTAATGCCCTTACCCACTCCAAACAGACCCTGGACACGTGGCTGTTGATCCTTTCAGACTTTCCCTCATTAAAAGGCTATACTTTTATCCTGGTTGTGGTGGACAGGTTTTCAAAAGCCATCCCATTCACTTCAATGCCTTCTGCTCTGCAGGTTGCCAATGCCTTCTTTGAACATGTTTTCCATCACTACGGCCTCCCTGAGGATATCGCCCCCTATTTACATCCCAGGTGTGGAGGGCCTTCATAAAGAAACTGGAATTCACGGTGAGTCTCACATGAGTATCACAGTCTGGCCACCTGAGTCCGGACCGATAACATCTGATCCAGACTTGAAGCTATAACCATCATATCACTGAGTTTCATTCAATTTTGGCAGTTTCCATTTTAACTGGAGAAAGAAACACACAGAAGGGAGATGAATTTTCTCTTAGTTGTGAGAAAAAAACTGCAAAGTAAAAGAATGTGTCATGGCTTGTTCTAAACGGCACAAAGAAAATAGCAAAAACAAAGCTTTTACTTTGGAATGGACAGACTCTTCCATGTTCATTCTTCCCCTTGGAAGCTGAAAGCAGCTGGGTGTCGGATGCTCTGAGATAGTGGCACTAGTTACCCACTAAAATCAGAAAATAACCAATCTAAAGTCCAAATCTGATCAGTCCACAAGGATTTTTTAACAAATTAATTTACTGCACAACAAATTGCCAATCAGGGTTCTTTCATAGCTATCTGTATTTTGATAGAGGCATTGACATGTAGTGCCTGAGTGCTTTTACATTTATTTATTTTTTATTATTATACGTATCCTAATTGTCACCCTTCCAGTACATTTGATTTTAGCTGTTTCGTACAGTACAAATGTTGGCACAAGGATAATGCTATTTCTATATATGAATTAATTATATTGTATCTATGTCTAATGTGCATGCCTTTGGACTGTGGGAGGATACCAGACTACCTGGATAAAACCCTGAAGCACAGCTAGAACATTCAAACCACACAGAAACGCCCTCGCTGACCACGTGGCTCAAACCCAAGACCTTCTTGCTGTAAAGCAAGAGTGCTAACCACTTTGACAATGTCCACCTCCTTGTTTCTTATTTTTATTTATCAAAGGTGGCAACCCTAGCTACTATGTATATTATTTTTAACATATCACTTACAGTTCTACTGTCACACTGGGGTCTGCTATCACATGTGCAAGGCCCAAGCCTTGCTATATTTAAAGTAAATAAATTGGAGGAATTTTTCTCTTTTAAGGTCTGGGAGATGAAATCTTTCTAAAATAACCAACAAATGTGCAATTTTTCCCAGGGTTTAGGCATCCCTCTGTTCTGGAAGACTGCTTTTAAACAGTCCCAATAACAAATGACATAGTAAGTAAGACAAAGCCCTGCACACACATCTGGAAACTTGAGGACTAAAAGGCAACTATGATAAGTGGCATATGACCCCTAAACAGACTGTTCAGTTTTAGAAAAATCTTAAGTTATTAGCTTTGTAAGCATTTACGTGGCTATAAAATCCCAAGTCAAAAAAGTAGGAGGTGGGACATTGAGGTATGAATGTTCTGGAATTGATTAGACACACACCTCCCATCTCTGTATTGACCTAGGATGTACATGCTATAGCAAGGGAATGACAGTTTCACGAGAAGTTGGTTCAGTCAACATCAGAGCCAGTTGCTTGCAAACTCGCCATGCTACGTGACTTAAAGACAGGGCAGAAACAGTCTTTGTGCCAGGATGCTTTGGTGTATGGCTGACCAAAGTGGCAGATTTGTGGCCAGATTTGTGTCAAAGTAAAAGCAGAGCCTAAAAGCAGGGCTCCTGATAGATATCTTAATTGATAGGTGTCCGAGGTGGTGTTATAAGAGTAGTGAGCAAGGCTATTTTAAGGACTGAGTCAGCTTCAGACATGGAGAAAAAAATGTAATAAATCAGAAAATGTTAACACTGAGTTTCACTTGGCCCTGCGACGGCCTGGCGAGCTGTCCAGGGTGTACCCTGCCCTCGCCCAGAGTTGGCTGAGATGGGCGCCAGCCTCCCCGCGACCCTAAGTAGGAATAAGCGGTTCAGAAGATGAATGAACGAATGAATGAGTTTCACTTGTTGATTTCTGTGCGCATTTATATCACCAGTTATTTTAACTTAATTATCCATTTAGTGATTTTATGTTCTGTCTTTCTGCTCATTTTTAGTGTTCTTTTTTTCAGAAAGTTTGTCTGCTTACCTGAGTTTGATTGTGTGTTTTTCAGGCATGCACACCTGACAACCATCAAAGTCATGTTCCATGCCTATGAGGATCTGCTTAGGAACTCCGCTATCACTCATGAGGCTTGTTGGAAAGTGTTGAGGAAAAAAGCTGGTATGGGGAAATTCACTTACTGTACATAGTTTTCTTGTATGAAAAGATTTAAAAGTTTGACATAAAATTTAATCTAATACATATTGATGAGCAATATTTCCCAAAATATCTTTGAAAATTTGTATCTATTTTTTTTTTTTTGTTTTGTATTTTTGTCTCTCCTGTGATGGCCTGGCGAGCTGTCCCTACCCTGCCCTCGCCCAGAGTCTGCTGAGATGGGCGCCAGCCTCCCTGCATCCCTAAGGATTAGGACCCTTAGGATTAAGCTGTTCAGAAAATGAATGAATGAATGAATGTCCTGGCTTCTGTTTTTTTTCCCCTTTTAAAAAAAAGTCATAATTTTCCACAACTGATGCAGTCCATCACAAACCTGATAACTACCTCCTAAATACAACCAGAAGTGACAGACATCTAAAGGTACAATACAGTATCCCGTCATACAAGTCCCAAGGGAAACAAGTGAAAAAACCTGCTTCAGTAATTCATATTTAGTAATTTGTAAATTTTTGCCCAGGAGTGTAAAATGTGACATAAGGGCTTAATGAAAGATACAGACATAAAGCTGCATTTGCTTAAGATAACGTAAGCCAACTGCACACATTGTTGGATGGCACTACATTTCTGCGTTGGGGACCACAGTTTAACTGTTACACAATTCCTGTCAAAGAGGTTGACTATTCAGTAGATCAACAAACCTGTCAACCTCTCTGTGCCTGCAGGTGAGTATGTGTCCATATATGCCCTATACGTACATGATTGCTCAAAAGCTATGCAGAATTACTGCCAGCTGGTGGGTCACTAACCAACTGTTTGTTTACTTTGGGAGCATCATTAAGCAGCTCTGCTGTCTAAAGACGTTAGCCCATCGGGTAAAGGAAGTGATTTTCAAGGCATACATGAATACAGGTTAAGAGGTACCTTCTTTCATTAAGTGCCATTCGATGTGTGCCACAGCTAATCAGGCAGGGGCAGAGCAGCTGCAATCTCTGTGGCTCATGGGATATTTCTGCTCATATGACAGAAGGGTCCACCGATTAGACATAGGTTTTGCTCAGCAAGGATGAACATTAAAGTGAACAATGATTGTAAGCCATTTACATGAATGAAAAAGCTTTCAGTACATTCACAATAGAACAGTTTATTCTCTTATTTTGTATCTAATATATAAAAAAATCCTGTAATCTAACAGCTGCATAAAGAAAATATTAATTATTTTATCTTATTAATATTGAATAATTTTATGGTTAAATTGTGGTGAAGGAACAGAGGTTTCTTAATCATAATTACTTATTGTTCTACTTAATTTTTAATCAACTTATTACTTACTTCATTTTATAAGCATAATAAATTAATTAGCATAGAATTTCTAGCGAATGATGACGACGCAAAACTGCTTAAGCCATTCCAATATTAATACAGAGCCAGGTCATCAGTGTGATCATAAACTAGCCTTAGTAAACACAAATAGCGGATCAAGAGAAACAATAAGTCCCTCTGTAAAGTAGCTAACAATAGTATTCTCTTATTACTTCTCTATTATTTCCACTCCAGTAACATTCACACTCCACAAGACTTCACTCAACATCCTGTCCAACTTCTTAATGAAGGCTCCCTTAACATGTACATTACCCAGTGCCTCAATATGATTAGCGAGTTCAATTGCAGTTGTTAAAGTGGCCTACCCTTTAGGCTGTAAAATAATGAAATTACTAGTAAAAACGCTTAGCTAAACGACCCGTAACTTTTATTTGGTAGATAATGATTATTTAATGTTTTTAATGTGGTTTTTACTATGTGAATATGATTAGGAAAAGGAAAAGTTATGACACACTGCAGGGACAAGTCAGTTACCTTTTCTAATACTAATGCTACTCTAACACATTCTAGACAAGATTTGGGAGACATTTCTATGGTACTCAACAAGGGGTAACCTGCAGGGAGCTGAGTGTGTGAGTGTGCCCAGGTGTGTGTTAGAGTGTATGCAGATATGTGAGGCAGAGCATGAGAAAGAGAGAGAGAGAAAGAGAGAGAGAGAGAGAGAGAGAGAGAGAGAGAGAGAGAGAGAGAGAGAGAGAGAGAG
>JAOUQZ010000002.1:5498693-5513153 GCA_028564935.1 Neosilurus hyrtlii
AAGAAACCTTGAGAGGAACCAGGCTCAGGAGGGAACCCATCCTCATTTGGGTGAAGCCATAAAATACAAACCATATATGAAAATTTCATTACAGTACAGCATGTGGATATGTTCTTTACACTTAAAGACCTGGAAGCTTCCAGCACAGCACTGGATGGAAAGGCAGTCCCAGAGCCATCTATGTCAGCTCAGCCTTAATAGGATGCCAGTGAGGGGTACCCGATATTCAGTTAAAATCCCTAGGGGATTTCTTGCTTGAGCAGACACAAGATGAGACTTTGAGACATGCTTCTGACTTGCTTTTAAGTAAGAGCAATTAATGGACAAATAATCCAGCCTAATGTTTCACTAAGCTTCCTGCATATTTCTCAAATGCATCAAGTTGTTATGTTGTATCAACATGTTAGTTATTCACACATAACTTAGCTGTTACTCCCAGTAGTACACAGGTTAAAGCTTTTTCATGTGGCTGATTATGATCCTATGGCAGGGCACTTGGGGCATGAAAAAATACTGCAGCTTGAAATTAATGCCAGTATGCTAATCCACAGGAAACTCCAAAAGCACCATCACATGCTTTTATATGAATAGAGATCCCATTGTAAATAATTGGGATAGATCTCATGGAAAAGTCTGCACTTGAATACTGCTTAGTGTTAGTCCCACAAAACTATGCACTGCACTACCCAGAAATATTGCTGTTGTGCAACATTTTTGTACGCATGGCTGCAACAGCACTTTTCGGTGTCATCTTCAGCATGGGCATGCCAAGGAAAATTATCATGTATCAAGTATCTACGTTTACGCCATATACAGTGAGCTGTGCAAATTATTAGGAATTAATCTGATTGACACCAGCATATGCCATCCTCAGGTGAACAGGCTAGTCAAGCAGTTTAATAAAATGCTCAAAATGATAATTCATAAGTTTCTTCACAATGATGCATGTAATTGGGATAAGTGGCTTGAGGCTCTATTATTCACTGTGTGGAAGGTCTCACAAGCCTCTATGTTTACCTCTCAATGTCTCAGAGAGCACAGGTTGTGCATTTATAGGAAAAATTTGCTAACTGGGTTATCAAATGCCGGCCATGTCTCTCATTGTCTATAATGAGAGGCGTGTAAAAGAACCATTGCTGATTTTCATCAAGAGTAAGCTGCATAACCGTCAGCGTGTTTCTGACCTGCGATGGCCTGGCGAGCTGTCCAGGGTGTACTCTGCCCTCGCCCAGAGTCGAACTGAAAATACAGTTTCTCTTAGTTCTTATACTTCTTCATGATGGCATGTCTGCTAAAGTCCTTGGCAGCACTGGTGAGATTTTTGAGGTGTGGACTGGTGGGAAGCAAGGCTGTGGAATTGCACCCATCTGATGCAAGATGTTTTCCACCTGATGCAAGACAGACTACCTAATGGCAGAGAAGTTATTTATAGGACAGATGGAGGGCTGTTTAATCTAAGAAGGCAGTAGGCAAAAACCAAGACTGCCAGCACCTCTGTGATTTAGCTTCAGTTTGCTGATAACTGTATCTGTGCCACCTCAAAGAATCAGTTTCAGGCCATTCTAAAAACCTTTGAGAATGCAAACCAAAGGTTGGGCATTTTCATCAATATGAAGAAAACAAATAACCTGGCCAGTTCTTGAACTTATGGAAGATTTATGTTTTTGTGCTTAAGAATGTCCATAGTTTCACCTACTTGAGGAGGTTCATCTTCACAATGGTCAACATTGATGCCAAGATCCAACATTTTTTCCAGGCTGTCAGTTATGCTTTTGGCTACATGTATACAGTACCAAAATACAAGGCAGTTGTGTTGTCTTCTCTCTTATATGGCTCAGAATCTTGGAGCACCTACAGACATCACCTTAACCTCTAAAATTATCATCAGCAATGTCTCTACCATATTCTGGGTGTTAGCTGGCAAGATCACCGAATGAATACCAGCATTATGTAGGAAACTAATTATACATGCATGAAAGCCAAAATCATCTCTGCCGGTCAGGACATGTCCTCATACTGTGTGTGTGTGTGTGTGTGTGTGTGTATACACCTAAAACTAGCAATAATGACTTACTGCAATCTCAAGTCCTCTACATGACGTTTATAGAACAGCTAGTAAGGGTGCACACTGAAGCTCAACATGGCCATACACTCCTTATAGTCCACTGCTTTCTGCAGCAAAGTACTCTACAGTGAAAAATATTTAATAGATTTGGGAAGAAAAGCTTGCAGAATCCATGAAGAATGACACTAAATCCCTAGAATAAATAAAGAATTGGCAATTTTCACTGAAAAGTAAGGACATTTACAAACACAATGGAGGCAGCAAACAGCTTATTAGGAACAAACACACTTCATATGGTAATGAAAACCACTGCTTCGTGCACTTACATGTGTAAGAACTTTTATCCAGTTCTGTACAGAAACAGAGCACTTTCCAAATTATTACAAATAATAATAGCATCAACATAACCCTGGGGTCAAGGAAAATTAATTATTCACCCAAGTTTATGTTAATGTGTTTTTTTTATTTCTAGTCAAGATCCTTGACACTGAAAGACAGTTAGAGAAAGAAAAAAGAGTGGAACAAAAACTAACTGAGCTATAGAGATGTTCTCTGAATCCAGCTACAGGGCTTTAGAAGACTGGTAGTAAGCTGCTGAGTGATTTCTATATGATTATTTCAGATCAGAATGAATAAAAACAATTTAAGATAAGTGAAGCCAAGTACAGAATGCAAGAATGCCAGAAAAAGTGCAATATTATGTAAGTGATTTGAGCCATGATGGTTTTAAATGACATCCTGATTACAGTAAAGGCCAAAAGTATGTGGAAATCTGACCAAAAAACCCAAATGTACCCATAGTCTCTCTTCACACTGAGTCTCTGTCAGTTGAAAAGGCCTTTGGTGCAGTCAGTTCATTCCAATTCATTGCAAAATTCTTTATTTGGTATTGTAGGGCACTCAAGTTCTTCCACTCACTTACTCTTGGAAGATCATGTCTTCATCAATGCTGGTTTGTGTACTGACACTGACATGCTGGAATATGATCAGCCCTCTGAGTCGATACTATGAAACTATGAAACAATGACCTAAGTCTACAGCAAACATTAATTATCCATGACATTAACACCATTTGGCAAGTCTGTGTTTAGTCAGCCCTGTACACAGCACTATGTCGTGCACTGTGTGTTCTGACACCTTTCTATCATAGCCAATTTCAACAGTTTTTGTTACAGTAGCTCTTCTGTGGAATCACTTCCTTACATGATTTCGTTTTGCTACATGCATTAATGAGCCTTGGGCTCATCTCATTTTCTTTCCTTTGACCTGCTTTCGTAAAACCTTACCCCTGCATACAGGAACACCCCACAAGACAAGCTGTTTTGGAGATAAAGATAGCATCAGAATATACTTTTTGTCAGAATATTTTTAATGTTATGGCAGACCTACCAGTAGACTGGTTTATAAAACTGTGCGCTTCCAAGATTGTGTAAGGAACCGTATTGTGTGCATTATGGTCAGATGTCCACAAACTGTGTTCTATGTAGTATGGCCTTCAAAAGAAGCCAGCAGCTGGCAGCAAAATGCATGATACATCGCTGATCAGCATAAGCCAATAGTTACTATATTTAGAACATGCTTCTGCACATGTGTTTGTCAGCGGCGCCAAAGAGGACAAACTTTCTATGCTGTACAGCTGAGAGACTGAGAAAATAGCTTTACATGATATCATTGACCCTTACAGCCTTCAGAAGACAGAGTTATGAACTGCAGACTTCTTTGTTTGCAGTTAAATCAAAGATATAATTATTTATAATGAGTGTCTAATTTAACAATAAACAGCTTGTTTAGTGGTAAATAAAATGGCTCAAACATTATGTGCCGGGGTAAAATAAGCAGGCTAACAGCTAACACCTGACTCAGTATAACCTGCAGTTAAATCAGCTGAAAAAGCTCACAACACATACTTTTCCTCAGTATGTGATTTGCTTATGATATAATTATTTATGAGTGTCTTTCTTATGAATATAAACAAAACATGTACACTAACCGGCTATAAAATGGTCACTGCAAACGTGGATCTAATCCTTGATCTAAACCTTGGCTTCTTCCCTGTGACCGGTATCCCCTGCATTCCAGCCATCTCTTCAGATGACAAACAATATATTGACTGATATTAGCATGTAACATTCTCCAGAACTTGCTTGACTATATCAAAGCAGGAGGACTAATATTTGTCCTGCTTGGCCCGATGTTTGTACTACTAACTATGTGTTGGCGAAATGTCGATTTTCATTACATCGTTAAAGTGCTATGTTACATATTACTGCTGATTTGCTCCAATGCTGCGAGTGGTTTTTCTGACATTGTGATTTGTTAATGTATGAGGCGGTGAGGGGGAAAAAGACGTTAGAAATGTCAAGTAGAGAGAATTAATATCTACAACATAGCAACCCTCAAATCAGGTAATTTTAGTAAACTGTTTTTGTTTCAGCCCTGGGGGGGAGGTAACAAGGTAAGGTTACCTTTACCTTGCTAGCATTAATGTTGGCTAAATTACAAATTTCCACCTCTGAAATACACTAGGTAGTGTACAGCATCTATTACTTAATTTCATCATAGCATTAAAACTCCAAAGTTTCTTCTAAAGTAAAAGTTGCCACAAATGCTGAGACATTGCATCTCACAGCATGTTTTCAAAAAATGTTCCTGGGAGAGGATGCATTCTTTTATATGTCTTGTTGCCCAGTTCACTTAACTCCATAGCCTGTTACTTTGTCCAATGTAGCCTGCTACCAAATAATTATTGAAGACTCTGATAGTGTAAAAGAGTATGGATTTTCTCTGGGAGTTCTCCTTTTAAGAAATAAAAAATAATTAAATAAAAAAACAAAAAGCCCTCAGCTTTGTTCTTCAAGATAGAACCTGTAGGGATCATCAGTCCAGCATGCACAAATCTTAATATCAAATAATTTCATCCTTGGACAGAGGTTAAAATTATCCATGAAATCTCACTTTGGAAAAATGCATCAGAAAGCTCCTCTTTTCCAATTTAAAAACTCTGTTTGGGCCTCAAGGTACTAAAATAATTTTCTGGTCCCTTCTGTAAGCCTGAAAGCATTGAAAATCACACCTTTTTAAACAAAACTCTATTAGCGATCATAAAGTTCATTCACCAGATGTCCAAAGGAATGCATCTTTTGTCCAGTAAGGACAACCAGAAGCTGCAACAATATTTCTATTAAAATAAAGCTTATGTTCTCCTGAACACAGATATGTTTGTTAACTTTCATATAAGTGTACCTGGAAGAAGTTATACTGCTTTCATTGTAACAGTACGCAGACCATAACCTGAGAAGTCATAAATCGCAGCCCTCTGGAGATAACACCACTGCTCAAGGCTGAACTACTGGCTATTGGCCAGAGGCCCAAGTACTAGCTCCCTAATGTGCATAAGGTTTGGACTCAAATTGACCATCCCAGATTACATCGAGATGCTACATGAGAAAGTGTGCTTAATGAGAATGGGCTAAGACGCTACTCAAGAAAGAGCTCAATGAGAACGGCTACTACACAAGAATGGGGAGAAGTGGTGGCGGGAAGAGGTAGCACAGACAATGGGGGAATAACATGAAGTAATGCAAATAAAGAACATAGAACTTTGGCATGCAGCAGTCTTCTTCACAGAGAAGTGTCCATCACACTTCATAAAGCCTAATAGCATCATGGCGAAAGTAAGGTGGGAAAATTGAGAAACTCTTCTGAGAGACTCAGGAGGTTCACACCAGCCTGGCTTGCCCAGCTCAACATGAAACCCATACGGATGCGACTCCTTGTGGAACATGACAGAGACAACGCAGAGAGCACACCACATAAGCATGTGACCCGACATCTCAAGACAGTGCAGGGGCATAGTTCACACAAAGGTAAACAGGTAAAACAGCTTCTGATAACATTCTGATAACTTACGGTTCCTTTCTGTTAAACTTGCTTAATTATCATGCACTTACTCTGGTCTCAGGCATGATATAAAGTTTGTCAATATTATTTCTCTGTTAATATTGTTCATTGTGGTACAGTCATTTCCATAATCCAACCATCATTTATCTTGTCTAGTCTTCATTTGTTTGTTGTACTTAATGAATAACTATTTGTATGTTAAAGATAAGATAAAGATAAAGAGATCTTTATTTTCAACTGTTGCATGAACAATGAAAATCAGTATGTTAAGTTGTCTAAGTTTGTCTGTTTCTTACAAAAACAGAAGTCCCTGAACTGTAGATAACCTAAGCTCTTTAAATGACAATTTCCCTTTAATTACAACGAAACTCTTTTTAACTGTACAGTAAATAGTAGTTTCAACAGTATTGTTACTATATATCTGGTTCAACTGTTTTGCTGGACAAAATAACTTCCAACCAGCCTAAGTAATAATTCTGTGTCATTAATTCCCCTTATATGAGCTAATTAATCAGTTACAATAAATTCCTACACAGTTTGGATGCGAATACGCCAACTCTGTGATTAAGGAAATTCCCTGTATATCACAAAATAAACTCCTGCATATTAATTGGTGTTGAATGCAGCACCAAGGTTCTGATCACTAATCTAACATCTGTCAGTGAATGGTTAGAGGAGAATGTTTTGCAGTGTGTTGGTAGAAAATTACTTATTGCCTTTATTTTTATTCAACTATTCCACATGCCCACATTCAGAAGGCTACCTGGACAGACTCTGGCCTGAGCACCACCACTTCTGGCGGTAGTACGCCTGCTGGTCGTGAAGGTCGGGTTGTGACCTTTTCCCACTGACTGCTGTTGGAGCCTCCTTGACTGGTTATGGCAACCAGACGATATTCATAAGTGCTCCAGGGACTGAGAAATGCTGAGCTGTCCAGGTAGGTGAGACTCTGGTTAGGCATCATAGTGGCTACTTTGTTAATTTGCTGACTTCCATTAAGTCTTCGCTCCAATGTGTAAGCCTCCAGCGGCCCATTGGGATGCAAAGGAGGAGCCCAGGTTACCAGTACAGAGGTGGGTGTGTCTGAGTAGAGCCGGGGGCTGGTCACACCCTCTGGTGCAGCTGCAGGTGTGTGGAGTGTGTGTGAAGGTGAGATGGTGCACCCCATCTCAGTGCATGCCTCCACTTGGATGAAATACTGCTTGTAAGGCATCAAGTTGGTGAGAGTGAGGCTGGTGGTATCAGCAACCACGGTGGTAACGAGCTGGCGGTTTTGGTAGATATTGTAGTGAGTAAGGTTGCCATTAGGGCGCAAAGGAGAAGACCAGAAGATGGTAGCATTTCTAGGGTTGATCTCATACAGCACTGGAGGGTCTACATATTCAGGACCTAGAGGACAGACAGAGGCAAGAACAAATACCATAAATACCTGTGAATTATGTTTTATTTCAACAGAAACTTAACAAATTATCAAGTGAACTGAGTTTAGTGATTAATACAACAGTGATTGGAATAGTGCTTTTGTCAAGAGCAGAATGGAATGATAGCAAAGTGGTAATCAACTCCTGACAACAACCTGCACTTTTAAGCAAATGTACACTGTAAGCTAAGGAAAAATTTGTAGATGCAATCAGCGGATGTTATTGAAAATGGTTATCTGTATGAAAAACTATGGATGAGAGGTAACGAATACACACAGAGGTTTAAAATAGATCTTTAAATTTTCCTGACAGGTTGTTTTCTCTTAGCAGCCAGGACAGCAGTGGATATTACCAAAAGATCCTCAGGAATCTCCCACTTTTAAACTCTGTTTTTTCATAATCACACAACCACCCAAATACCAACACCATACTGTCTTTCTTTCTTTCTTTTTTATTTAACAACAGTGTAAACTAAACAAAATATTAAAAAATTTAATTAAAATTTCTTAAGCAACTGTCATTTGTTAATCTATATTAAAGCAAGTCAAATATAAATTCAGAATTTCAATAAAATATTTTAGTTTCATCTGCATTAATAATATACACAGTAAATTTAGGCACTACCTAAAGGTGGGTTCCCACTGATATCACTAGTCTAAGAGTCTCCTTTAAGGGCTAAATCAACTCTGAAGAAAATAAATCAGTAAATCTCCCCTGTGTCTGCCTGGTACTTTCACTTACTGATTTCCACGTTCAATGTATCACCTATATGTTAATTTAGTTATCCATGTAATGAGTTAATTAGATTAGATTCAACTTTGTCATTACACATGTATAAATACAGAGTAACGAAATACAGTTTAGTGTCTAATCAGAAGTGCAGAAGTGCAATATATACAGTATATGTAGTATGTACAGTTAGGAGCAGTTATGTACAGATGCAGATAAGGGCAGTGAAAAAGGTGGGAATAGTCATGTACAGAATATGTACAAATAAGTTATGTTAGCAGGTATGTACAGATAAGGCAGTGCAAAAGGTGGGAATAAATTAGCATTAATTTACAGAGGGCAATATACTGATGAAGTGTGGTAGATTTACAGTAGTTCTATTGTACTATACAGAAGAGCAAATATACAGACGTAATATGGACAAATATATGTGCTATATGTGTCTAAATATATGTATGCATGTATATATGTACAGATATACAGATATACAGTGTGCTATGAATGTATATACAGTAGTGAGAGGAAAAGCACTGTGATGACTATAACAGCATAAGCATGTACATGTAATGATATGAATGGTATACATGTACACTGAATGATATGAATGGTGCAGCCATGGTGTAGTGTGGATGGGAAGAGAACATTCAGCAGGGGACTGAGTTCAGTTGGGTGACAGCTGTGGGAAAGAAGCTGTTCCTAAACCTGCTGGTTTTTGTCTGAAGAACCTTTTGGAAGGGAGGAACTGGAAGAGTGTGTTGGCAGGATGAGAGGAGTCCCTGAGAATGTTGTTCGCCCAGCAAAGTCATCTCTTTTTGTGGACATCCTCAACAGCAGGAAGTGGAGTCCCTGTGATCCATTGGGCAGTTTTCACCACCCGCTGCAGTGCCTTGCAGTCAGCAACAGAGTAATTCCCATACCAACCAGTGACGCAGTTGGTCAGGATGCTCTCTATTGCACAGCGGTAGAAGTTACCCAGGATGTCAGAAGACAGGAGGTTCTTCTTCAGTGTCCTCAAGAAGAAGAGGTGCTGATGGGCCTTCTTGACCGGGCTGGAGGTGTTCAATTTCCATGCCGTTCCATGACATTCAACAACCATGCCGTTGATATGGATGGGGTCATGAGTGTCACCCTTCTCCTTCCTGAAGTCCACAATGAGCTTCTTGGTTTTGCTGGTGTTCAGGAGCAGGTTATTGTCAGAGCATCATGTGGCTACACTGAAAAAAATAATCCCTTTACTTAATTTAAATTTGTACGTCGGTCCGAAAAATCAGAATGTGGCCAAGTGACGTGACTTATTGAAAATCGGGAAAAAAAATCCCGTCAGTTGGCCACATATTGTTCATGTGGGACCGATGTACACATTTAAATTCAGTAAAGTGAAGGGATTATTTTTTTCAGTGTAGGTGCTTTACCTTTGCCCTGTAGTCAGACTCATCATTGTCACTGAAGAGTCTGATCACCGTGGTGTTGTCTGCAAGCTTTGATTGAATTGGATCTGTACATAGGCCTGCAGCCATGGGTGAAGAGGGAGTAGAGTAACGGGCTCAGCACACATTCCAGAGGTGCGCCAGTGTTGATTGTGATGGTGGTGTAGCAGTTGGGGCCTGACCTGACATACTGGGGTCTGTTGGTCAGAAAGTCCATGATCCAGTAGCAGAGAGAGGTGTTGATTCCAAGATCCTCAAGTTTTGTGATTATCTTGGAGGAAATGACTGTGTTGAATGCTGAGCTGAAGTTGACAAACAGCATTCTTGCATAATTGATTTTGTTGTCCAGGTGTGAGAGTACACAGTGCTGTGCTGTGGATACAGCATCCTCTGTAGTCTTGTTGCTTTGGTAGGCAAATTGCTGTGGGTCTAGTGTGGGGGGCAGACATTTCTTGAGGTGTGCCAAGACCAGTCACTCAAAGCACTTATCACAATGGGTGTTAGTGCAACAGGGAGGTAGTTGTTCAGGCACATCGGAGAGGAGTGTTTCAGCACTGGCTCTGAGCACACGTCCAGGTATGCCATCAGGGCCAACAGCCTTATGTGTGTTGATTCGGCTCAGTGTATTATGGACACAAGCATAGAAATAATTTAGCTTGCTGAAGAAGGACACATTCATGAAAGTCGGTGTGGAGTTGCTGGGCTTGTAATCGGTGGTGATCTGAATGCCCTCCCACATGTGTCGAGGGTCAGAATTTACAAAGTGTTCCTACACATTCAGGTTGTGGTCATGCTTGGCCTTCCTGATGCCCCTTTTCAGGTCCACCCTGGATGTACTGTAGGCCTGTGCGTCACCTGATTTGAAGGCTTTGTCTTCAGCAGATGCCACACTTCCTCGTTCATCCATGCCTTCTGATTAAGGTATGTGATGATCTGTCTTTCCATTGTAACACTGTCAATTGTGGTGTTGATATGTTCCAATACTGAGTAAGTGTATGAGTCAATGTCTGTGTAAGAGCCACATGTAGCCTGAGAAGCAAACATACTCCAATCTGTGTCTTTAAACCTGTCCTGGAGTACAGTGTCTACCCCCGCTGGCCATATCTTGATGGTCTTCACAGATGGCTTCACACAGTTGATGAGTGGTGTGTACTTGGTGGTGAGAAACAAAGAAAGGTGATCAGACTGTCCCCGGTGGGGGAAGGGGGTTGCCATGTAGGCTCAAGCAATGTTGGTATAGACATGGTCCAAGGTTTTGTCCCCTCTGGTGTGGCAGGAGACATGTTGGTTGAATTTAGGAAGCACTGACTTGAGGTTGGAGTAGTTAAAGTCACCAGCCACAATGAATGCAGCCTCTGCGTGTGCAGTTTGTTGTTGGGTAATGGCCACATGAAGTTCAGTCATAGCAAGCTTTAGCATTAGCATCCGGGGGTATATATTCAGCTGTTATCATTGTAGAAGTAAACTCCCTCAGCAGATAGAAAGGTCTACACTTAACCATAAGAAACTCTAGGTTAGCTGAGCAGTGTATTCCAACAATGACAGAGTTTGTACACCAAGCCTTGTTGACATAAATGCACAATCCTCCACCTCTTGTCTTACTGGAGTCACCTGCTGTTCTGTCCGACTGGAGAATATGGCACCCGGCTAGCTCTATAGTATTGTCGAGTGTTCTGCTGTGTAGCCATGTTTCTGTGAATATTATGACATTACACTCCATAAGTCTCCTGTTGTAGGTTATCCAAAGTCATAACTCATCCATTTTGTTCGAAAAGGCGCGCAAATTAGTGAGAAAAATGCAGGGTAAAGAATGCCGGTGCGGGTTAGCATTAGCTAGCTCGTATCCCTCTGCGCTCCCCTTGCCTTTGTTTATGGTCTCAACGCCACCTGCGAGCACTTCCTGTCTTTTATTCTGAGCTCCGGGTTGAGATGAAGGTTGCTGATAAAACAGTCAGAGTTTTGTAATCCAATATCCAGAAGCTCTTGTCAGGTATAGGATGGTAACGAGAAGCTGTTCTGTACGAACAGCCCAGAAATGAGCAGCAACATTACTGCAAACTTGCAGAATCTGAAGATACACTGATGTCTTGGTCTGAGTTAATGTTCTATGTTGCTGTTCATGTTCTATGTTGTTTTGCCTAATGAAAATGTGTATGCCTACATGAGTTAGATTGAGTGCATTTTTCTGTGCAAGCCTGAGCAGTGGTACAGCCTCTATATTTTTACAGTGGTACAGCCTCTAATTTTATAAAATATACACTTTACAACACTTTTAACAAAAAGACATTTTCCGTTGGGCATTTCTTTAACATTTCCCAGTTTTAAGTTTTATAATTTTAATTCTCTAAAAATCAACTAAAACATCCCTTAAAGGAAAAGCTGGATACTTAAAATAAAAAACACATTAGTTAAGGGTGGTATTTTGCATGTGTCCTCTTCGGCTGACTCTCTAGCCTCGGGTGTCTGATTGATATTTAGGCCCTATGCAAGCTCATTTGCAGGTAATGTTTTCTTCCTACATTTACGTCCCACAGTACCAGTGGTTAGGTGAAGCAGCAAGGGCGCGCCTGATCAAGGTGACTGGCTCTCACTCTCTCATGCATGCTGGGCTGCTGATGTCTCCCCACAGATGGCCCACTTCCACCTCCCCATCACCACCTTGTCCCACCTGAGTACAGGGAATGAGCTTTAGGCCCCAGAGCTCAGTACTGTATGTACCAGTAAAACAGAATGAAGCTTTTAAAAAAAACCCTACAAAGACAAATGTTTTACAGAGGTCAAACTGAATATGATTGACTTTTAAAAAGGAGCCATTAAGTGTTAGAGTAAAATTTTAGAATGGGTATACACCTTTTTTGGTTGATTGATTCAATGAACAAGAAGTCCTAAAGCCCCTAATAGGAAAAGTGTACATTAAATAACAAATTAAGGGGAAAGAAGAAACTAACTTATTTTACTCTAAATACTTTTAAATAATATGCTACAAATCCAGGTGGCATAGTTAGCACGTCTGTGTAACAGCAAGGTCCTGGGTTTAATTTCTGGGCTTGGGTGTTTCTGTGTGGAGTTACCATGTTTTTGCCATGCTTGCATGGGTTTTCTCCAGGTATTTTGGTTTCCTGCCAAATGTGAAAGACATTAGGCTAATTGGCAGTTCCAAATTGGCCCTGTGATGGTCCAGCAAGCTGTGCAGGTTCAGGCTTTTCCGCCTTCACCCAGTTTCAGCTGAGATAGGCTCCAGTCTCCCCGTGACCCCAGTAAGATTAAGCAACTTGCCAAATGACTGAGAGACAAAATGGCTGTAAAACCAAAACAGCCAACTTATTAATTTAACGCATATGAAAATAAGTTTTGCGTCTGCAACGAAAGTGGTGTGATGAACTGGGATATCACCGTAGACTCTAAAGCCAATTACCCCCCCCCACCCCCCCCCCCCCCCCCCCAACATCCCCGCACCCCCCCAAGTTCTGATAAATAAACAATGCACAGATCTGACCTTTGGGTTAACAGGTTTTTATGCTTGCTCTACTCAGCACTCTAACTGATTCAATTACCACAAAGGTTCAAGAGCTTCCATGAATACAGAAAAAGCCCCCCATCCTACCCCCACCTCTGACACTGCTTAAAAAAAGCCCTGCAAATGTACCTGTGCTGGCAAATCCAATGTGTCTCTCTGGAGAAATTGCTTAATTGTTAATAATTTTGCCACATGAGACTATCAAGTCACCTTGAACGCAAACCCCTCCTCTGCTTCCTTCACCCTGATCCAGGACTCTTTTGCTTGTTCTCTAGCCTCGCCTCAGTCTGCAGAGGCAAAGTGTTATTTAAGCTTTACTGGTCTGTGTTAAATTTCGCAATTTGAAGGGCTGTTAAGTTTTTCAATTGAAATTTCATTTAAGATGCAGGTGCTTTTGATTTTATTGATGCTTTACTGCTCTTGGGGCGAACTGATGAGAACACTGCGCAATAATACCAGGCTGCCTCCATCAGGGCACCAGAAGTGGTGGCTGTGATCACAGGACGTTTGCGGTACTTAAGCTGGGTCTTTCCTGGGATGGCAGATGGGAAAACAAGACGCAGGCCACCAAGCCTTAAATTACATTTATAAGGATTTGGTTAGCATAATAATAACACAATCAATTGACAAGGCATGAAAGAAAGGGTCGGGAAAGGGGGTGTTTGTGGGGGCAAGGAAAAGAAAGAGAGAGAGATTTTTTTTAATATTGTAGATTTCATTGAGACAGGATGATTGCTGAAGGTTAGATATTCTTTTAAATAAAAGCTAAAAGAATATTAAAAGGGTTGCTAAGAATCAAGCAGCGTGGTAGTAAAGTACACAGTTATAAATTGTAGTGACTGATGTCATCCAAAATTAGTCTCACATTAATGTTGCATGATCATTCATTTGCTAAACTGCTTAATCCTATTAGGGTTAGCAGGGAGGCTTGAGCCTATCTCAGCCAATTCTGACTGAAGGCAGCGTGCATCCTGAACAGCTCACCAGTCCATCACAGTCAACACACACAACTTATCATACTCACACCTAGGGGCAATTTTAAACAGCAAAATAGCGTAATGTGCATGTCTTTAGACTGTAGAAAAGAACCGGAGTACATAAGCAACAAGAACATAAGGAAGAACTCATGATGAACAAAAAAAGCCTTTATGCAACTGGATAAAAGGTTATTCTCATCAGGAGTGCCCCTACGTCAGTGATTTGCCTTGTGGGGAAAATGATGATGATGATGATGGCAAACTACATACAGAGACATAGACATTGTAGAGACTGGGGCCTGAACTCAGCACCTTCTTGCTATGAGGTGGACACGAGCAGCTGTTTTTATATATATATATATATATATATATATATATATATATATATATATATATATATATACATATATATATATACACACAC
>JAOUQZ010000002.1:5520588-5536988 GCA_028564935.1 Neosilurus hyrtlii
GAGAGAGAGAGAGAGAGAGAGAGAGAGAGAGAGAGAGAGAGAGAGAGAGAGAGAATAAAATTGAAAAAGAGAGACAAAATATGAAGGCCAAGTCCAGGGTAGCATATGCTCCAAAGCAGTAGTGTAACTGCTGACGTAATGTGGCTGGATGTGAGAATCATGCACTCTTGACTGACTCCATCCACATGTGCAAACCTGATAATTTTAGTACCATTTTTGGTTTCTATATAGCATAATCCTCTACATGAGTATGTAGCTTATCCTAAGGATACCCTGTGAGATCAAGAGTTAAATCACACACTGTATTGTAGCTGGAATTTTATACATTATGCATTAAAATTTTATGAAGTTACTGAGATTCACTGATTTAAAATGCCTACAGTGATAAAGACTGGACATTTACAAGCTTGAAATATTGTACTTGAACAATCCTTCATATTTTACATAGAAAATTATAAATGTTTCTTAACATTTAAGAAATTGAACAGCCCTCCAAATGCCTGACTAATATTATTATCTTGTGTTTTCTCTCCTTGTTACATTTTAGACATCTCAACACTAAATCAACCCTAAATGCTAATGCATAATGCAAGATGCTACAGTTATGCTTTCAAAGTGCACTTTTCAGCATGATTTGTAAGCCGTTAAAACAAATTGCCAAAAGATTTGAAGACATCCATTATGAAGGAAAACAAGGCGATCCTGCTGCCTGCAGCAACACTCAGTAAGGACTCCAGGCCGAGTCATCTGTTTCGAGGAGCAATCCAGTCAGCGTGTATTTCAATAATATACCACTCTAGAAATAGGAGTGAGGCTCTCTTCTTAAGTGAAGGCTCAGTCTCAATCAACATCCCTCTCATGCATCCACAAGCACTCAATAACTGTTGATTACTTAAGTCATTTTGTGCATGCCCAAATAGAAGTGTCTCTGTGGAATACCAATTGCACTTGCAATGACTGGAGCTTTGTAAAACAACAAGGGTCAACGAGGGCGAGAGTTACAAAGGCAAAAACTCCCAATGCTCCCAGCCCCCAGAGCACAGACCAATGAGCAGAATGAGATAAACTAATATTCTGGGCAACGGCGTGAGCAGAAAATGTACTAATGTACTGATTGATGAGCAAGCATCCTGCCAATGATGTGTAAACACACGGCTTCTTTGAGGGACATTCAAAAGCTTGCCGTGCCCATCCTTCATGTTGGTTGACAGGAGGAATGTAATGAAAAGAAAAAATGGAAGAAAGACAATATAACTGACACATCCCAGTGTTTCCATATGCTATTGTATAAGAGCTGGGGCCAGGCTTTTGGGGTGTTTGGGGGAGCTTCATCACTCAATTCAGCATGGCTCAAAAATGCTTTTGCTGCCAACCTCCAATTTTCATAATGCACTAGTGCTTGTGTTAGGCTGGAAAAGCGCTGGGTGCTGGGATGCAAGCCCTAATTGGAGGGAGTGGATGAGCTTTCCTGGAAAGACGTCAGTATTAAAAGCCATTCTGCAGTTTTCCTCCATCTGCCTTTGCTACTAGAGCCCAGTAAGGATTAAGTGGCCAAGTGTCCATAAACGTAATGATAATGATGAGCATATGGACTGGCCTGAACTGCAATCCTGCATTCTACTTCACTGCTAACAAAACCTCGCTGTTTCAGAGTACCTCATCTCCTTTCACAAATGCATGTGTAGTGTTTATGAACATTAACTACATGACAAAAGAGACCTGTATATAAAGATATTCTGTGTGTTATAACTTCAGTCCAAGAAACAGACAGACTGAAAGACGGAGCAACAAAGAGAAACAAAAAAAGAGAAAAAGATGGAAGCTGATGAAACAGGGAACGAGCAAGAGAGAGCAAAAAAGAGAGAGAGAGAGAGAGAGAGAGCAATGGATATAATGAGAGCTAGGACTGAACAAAGACAACCAGTTGACAAAAGAGTTAATTCCTTACAGACTTATTTCATCAAACAGTCGGCATGGAGTTTCCCCTTTGTTTCGGCTCCTTCCTTCCTCAGGTATATCAAAAGTGTCACTAATCATTTTAAACTATGCACTTTTATGTTTCCTCTGGATCTCTTAGCTTTCTCTGCCTTCTGTTCTTTGATATAACAAGGACAGTTCGAGACAAGACTTCAGTTCAGCTACAAGAAGTGTAAAGATCTCGCTGAGCAGTGTGGAGGGAAACGTGTGGTATTTAAAATTTATACTTCCTCGTGTCTTTGTTTTGAACTTGAACATTTTTCTTGCAGAACTTCAACTTTGCTTTCTGCCTGTTGTTCGCAGAGGCCGTGCTGTGAGCCGGGGCCTCACGTTTAATGGTTGGCACAAACACGGCGCTCCTGGTTCCAGTAAAATAGTTGTGAGAATGTAAGCTTTTGCTGCATTCTATTGAATGTCTAGGACAAAACAGGCCCTGAGACACAGGCTTGTTTTATTTCCACTGAGACAATTATCTACTAAACACACCTTCTTCCCTTCTATGAAAACAGGGTATCTTTTGTGGATCCCAGCAGGATTTGAGGGATGCCATAGTGACAAAGAGCACCATGGCTGGGAAGAGACTGATGAAAGGTCCTCTATTTGGTTCCTATTCAGCTTATTCTTATCTTATTCAGGATTAAGTACAATTTCAGAGGTGGTTATCTGGTCGATTTGGTGTTTGCATGCCACTCCTTTAGCTTTGATCAGTAGAAATGTCTGCTGCAAAGGGAGGAGTGAACTATCATACACACTGCCTGGCAGGAGGCCTCCTAGACATCTGGGCTGAAGGGAAAAATGAGGCTGATCAAATTGGTATAATAAAGAGCTTTGCTATGTGTGAGGAAAAATCACCACATGAAATCCAGTTCCCTGATGATCCCCAATCTACAACATGAGCAGTGAGAGAAAAAGACAGACACAAACATTAAACACAACCAAATTCCAGCCCTTTTTTTTCCCTCTCCATGTCAAGCCAATTCAGTGGGAAAGAAATCTCTTCCTTCTTTATCACCCTATGGTTAATTTACCCAAGTATATATCTCAGTGGTTGGTGCATGCTTTCCAACACCCACCCGGTGTGCGTAAATCAGCGTAATAAGTTCCCACACCATTAAAAAAGGAAGCATGAACCGAGCCCTATTTAACCAATGACTTGTTACCTTTTATTTGCCATAAGAAGGTCATAAAAAGAAACATTCCAGGGCCATAAGAGACATAATTAAAATCAACAACAATTTAACACTGTGACTCTTAAGCACAGTAATAAACTTCCAATGGTTGATCTCATCTTGCACATCTTTGCATGTGTGTGCTTGTGATATCTGCTGCCGGAGTGGACATGGCTGGTCTTTCTGATCACCAGCAGCAGGCATTGCTCTCTGTCAGACGGCATATGCAGAACGTCTCCCTGCTGGCCTGGTGGTGAGAGCCTGCTCCGGCGTGATCAAACACCTCACGCTGCCTCATGTTGAGAGATGTGACCAATGCTAAGGCTAGAGAAATCCACAAAATACCATACATGCTGTATTGGTTTAGTGACAAACTCTCCTAGTTTCTACTGTGTAAATGCCCCTTTGTATCACCACTAATTGTATGTATAGATTAGGCTACTAAAATAAAACCAAACAAAGCTTACAATTTCATTTTTATTTGTACTAATAATAGTTTCAGTTTTAGATGTACACCAAATTTAAAAGATGAGTTGCTGTAGCATAATTTATATGGCACAAAAAAGAATAATAAGACATGGTTATAGCGCACTCACCTGCTGGAGGGAGTGAGATGCTGGTGGAGGCACTCTTTACACAGCCCTGGCTGTTGCAGGCTGTTACACTAACGCTGTAGTTGGAGAAGGGTAACAGACCTCCTACAGACACCCAGTAGCCAGCTGTACCTGCAGTGAAGAGTGCTCGTGTTTCAGTGACCAGCTCTTCTGTTTCACTTAAGTTCTCTCCTGTAACATGCCACAAGAGCAGGGCATTATTACTATTAACTATTGAAGTATTGCATAAAAATGTGGATGCCATTGCTGTGAGTAGTTAAAAAGTATTCATTTTCTTCATGCAAAATTTCAAAGCAGGAAATGTAAACATTACACATTCCAAAAATCTCCAGCTAAACATAGAAATAGATTTTTTAATGATCCATTCAACACAGTTTACAACACGCATATCTTGTGGACTCATTACAGTGAAAAAGGAACTAATATAATACAATAATTCCAATAATATAATAATGAAAGTGTTAATAAATCACTGTATATTTAATTATTGGAAAATTATACCTATTATTATTACTACTACTACTACTACCACTGTTACTTCTACTGGACTAAATAAAACAGCAAAAATGCTGCTGCAATAGAAGCAGATAAAATCTGTATCAGAATCAGAGTAATGATATTGTCATGTACAAAATATATATCATTTTAATGATTTAATTCATATTATGTTTATTTAATTTATGTGAATATTTAATATTGATTTGCTCTACTATAATAAATAAAAAATATAATAAATAATAGCAATGATATGATAATTAGAGTGTTAAATAGTCATTGAATATTTATTAAATGATTAGAAATAGCTATGGTTATTATTATTATTATTATTATTATCATTATTATTAATTCATTTATTTTCTAAGCTGCTTATTTCTAATTAGGGTTGCAGGGAGGCTGGCACCCCTCTCAGCCGATTCTGGGCGAAGGCACTACACTCTAAACAGCGCATCAGGCCATTGCAGAGCCAACACACATACAACCGTTCACACTCAAACCTAGGAATGATTTGGGGCATCCAAGTATCCTACTGTGCATATTTTTGGACTGTGGGAGAAAACCAGAGTACCTGAAGGAAACCCACACAAGCACAGGGAGAACATGTAAACTTCACACAGAAACGCCCGAGCCCGTACTTCAAACCCAGGTCTTCTTTCTGTGCCTTCTTTCTGTGTTCCCAGATCTTCTTTAGAAACTAATATTTTTTTCTTTTGTGACATTGGATAAAACAAATGCGTGGCCACAAGATAATGCTACACATTTTTTTTATCCAATGTCACAAAAGAAAAAAAATATTAGTGGTATTAATTAAATCTTGTGGCCATACGTTATTATCTCGTTTTATCACACATTATTTTTTTAAACAAATGTCACCAGAGGGGCTCTGTAGTTCTGCAATATTTCATGCAAATGATGCGCACATGATGGCAAAATGAAGTGCATCACATGCATATGTATGTCGTGTACATTTACAAATGTTGGCAGGCTCTTGTTTACATGTAACCAGTTGCTCAATTTTATTTTATTTTTCCTATCAATTTTCTACTTCCAATGCTCTGCCTTTCTAGGTTTTTTTGTTTGTTTGTTTTGTTGTTTTTTTTTTTTTTTTTGAGATTTTGTAATATTGGTTTAAAATTCCAAGATACAAACTACCATTTCTTTCTTTAATGTCAAGTGTTTTCCCTTTCTACCCCTTTTTTGAGTCTGAATAAAACCTATGTTGTCACGCCAACATGTGCTTTATTCCCAGTAAAAGATAAATGGAAGCATTTGCCAACTAAAGAATATATCACAGTTAAAAAGTCTTTTGCGCCCTCTAGCTCTACATAAATCACTGCGCTAGTCAATATTTAATAATACTAGCCTTGGTCCACAGTCCCTTGCTCACCTCTGTCATGTGTAATAGCTCCCACTCCGATATCTCTAACATAAAAAGCTGGCTTTACGGCAATACTAACATGTAGAGGGGGTCATTACTGATCGACATTTCCCTTAATCTGTGATGGCTAGCCAACAGCCAATAAATTCTCCAGCAATCCACTGGGAGCGATTAGTAAACTTCTGCCTTCTACCTCCTGGTGGCTTACCTGCTACTCAAGCGACATTAAACCAGAACTACACACATGTAGCACCAATAAAGCCTTTCCAGGTAAAAGCTTATACTGCTCTCTGTCCCACCCACTTTTTAATAAAAGCTCCTGCATGTTACAATCTCAGCTTCTCAGCTCAGAGTTCTACATTCAGGAGTCCCCTTCAGGCATACAACAAATGTAACTGCCTTGATATATACCCACTGCTCAATGGTCCAATGCTAAATTCACATGATGTGCAAGGTCTACACAGAACATGCCAATACACAATAGACTTGACCATCACATCTATGTCTAGTATGCACCCATTTTAAAATCAAGAGGTTAAAACAGCCTTAACTCTACTTGGAAAACTTTTTTACTAGGTTTTACACCATCCTGTGGTACTTTGGGATCTTTCAGCAAAAAGAGTAGTATTTAGGTTTGACACAGGGGGCAAGTCAGGGGGACTGCTGCTTTTCCAATTTAGCACAATGGTGTTCACTGGGATTGAGGTTACTTGCCAACTTTGGCGGACTATGTCTTTATGAACCATGGCGTGTACACAGGACCACTGGAATGCTAGAACAAGTTTGGCCAAAACACACAACCGTTCATACTCACACTTAGGGGCAATTTGGAACTGTCAATAAGCCGAATATGCAGGTCTTTGGACTGTGGGAGGAAACTGGTGTACCTAGAGGAAACCCGCACATGCTCAAACTCAGGACTTTCTTGTTGTGAGGTGGACGTGCTAACCTCTACTTCATCGAGCTGCCCAGTACAATATTAAATATATTTTTAATGCAGCAATAAACCAAATATAACATTATTAAACCTATTTTGGAAATATAGTCATTCTTCACATTTTCATAATCTACTGAGAGGTAATTATACCTTTTGCTTGAGCTCAAAGCTTAAAATGAGCAACATTGTCCAACAACAGAACATGACTATATCAACCTTAAAGTGAGTAAAAAGTAAGGTAATATGTTTATCGTTTCCCAGTAGGATATCATTGTGATGGCAGCCATCATTGAGGGCCATGCTGAAGTACATAAGCACTGCCTGAACTAGTCACTCTGTCTCTCTATCTGTCTGGCCATTTGCTTCAAGGTCAGGGTGTGGTGTAAAGGTGAAAAAATTAATTTACCCATGTATCTTTCAACTCACCAAAGGTAATTTGCCATTTGATTGTAAGCTGTGGCCTTGCCCTTTGTTGCGAGTGACCCGGCCATACCAAATGTTGTATGTGTAAGACCAGTCATATAAAAAATATGGCCTGGATGAGCTATTTTTCTTTCAAGTAAGTTAACATTTCAGGAATACAGTGATCTAAACACTCCACTTTCTCAAGATACAGAAGGGTACCTAGTTTCATATATATGTAAGGATAAGCATATAAGAAACATGGCCTAGATAAGTATTTTCAGTTAATTGGGCTCAACTGTTAAGGTCACAGTGAGCTAATGTTTATACATTACACCTCCCCTTTCCAAGACGTATGACCCAGCTATACCTATGTGTAAGGCCAACCACATAGAAAATGACCTGAACAAGTTCTTTCTTTAAGTAGGGTCAAAGCTTAAGGTTAAGGTTGCAGTGACCTTATATTGGTATGTCACACTCCCCCTTACCAAGACGTACAAGTTTGCCTAGTTTGGTATATGTGAGGCTAGGCATATAGAAAATATGCCCCAGAAAAGCTTTTTCTTTTAAAGTGGGGTAAAAGGTTGTGGTCACCAGTAACCTAATGTTGATATGCAACATGCCACTTTACCACAGATATCCACCAAGTTTGTGGCAGCTGTCTCCAACAATTCAGAAGTTACAGCCTGAATGAGGATGAGAACAAATGGACCCACGGACAGACTGATCACTGTAGGGCATCCACATTACGCCGGGCCCTAATAATATAATAAAATACCTGGATACTTGAAACTGCTAGACAAATGTAACTATATTCGATATATATTCCCTGAAAATATTAAATGGCATTTTTTTGCTGTGCACTGTACAGTTCTTTACACTGGACACTTCCTATTGGGAAACAGTAAACATGAAGACATTAATAAGGCTTAAAAAATGCCAAGTGATAATAAGTGGTTATAAGAAAAATGCCATTCAAATCTGACTGAATGCCTTTGTAAGCGAGGTGATGAAAATTTTATACTTCTGCCAAGATCAGCTTAATTGGATGCCAACCCAGGAATATCACATTCAACTGCCATTTCTGGATCATCTGCTGATTGCAGACATGTATAATTTGCTGATCATAAACAAATGTGTCTGTGTGTGTGTGTGTGGGGGGGGTGGGGGGTGGGGGGGGTTATACTGAGAGTTGATAATTAGACACACAATCACATAAATAGGCAAAGGCTCATGGTCTTGGGAAACAGTCTCCAGATCCATTGTGACTTGACCAAGATAAAGTACTTACTTAATGAATGAATATACAATTTAGTGTTGGGCATATGCAGTGCTGTGTGTGTGTGTGCGTGCCTGCGTGCGTGTGTGTGCATGTGTGTGTCCTGATATACCACTATAAACATTTTGTCTCCAGGTGATTCTAAAAAGCTAAGAGCTTATGGAGGTGAGTAGACGGCTTGATTCGTTCTGAGTGTGCCATCACACTCTCTTTAACAAACCTGTCCACTTTTATCCTGCCAAGGGCGAGGAGCTTCTCCTTGCCTCCCAGCAGCAAGCCCGAAAGAAATGGCCAATGACAACAATTCATTTATTGCCATTATGGCATGCGGGCGCCATGCTAGGGTTCACTGCCCTTTTTGCATACTGTGTGTAAACAATCATAGGGAAAATAACTGGAGTCAATATGGGAGATCAGAGGCGAGATAGGTTGGGGTTGGGGTCATATTCACTCATATTCACTTCACACCATGGTGAGCTGTTTAGGAGAGAGAGATCTGTGATTTACCTGATGGCTGGTAGAAGGTTCCTGTAAAAAGGACTGAGTAACTGAGGTTGCCATTGGGTTTGGCTGGCACTTCCCACTTAACCAAGACTGATTTTGGACTCTCAAGGAGGATTTCCATGGGCACATTGCCAACTGGGGGCATTTCTGAAGTTCGCACCTCTGTCTGTTAGAGAGAGAAAAGTTTATTTTACTGACAGATTAGATCTTTCTTGGAGGATGATCAAACTGTTTATTACATAAGGTCAAATTATATATTATTTAAATTATATTTAAATATAATGTGTCAAAAATTCGGGGCAATGGTGGCCCGATGGTAAGGTGCTGGATTACTAATACCAAGGTCGAAGGGGTTCAAGCCCCATTATCAACGGGTTGTCACTGCTGTCCCCCCAGTGCAGCTAACTGGGTTATCAAAGGTTGGCCACTGTCTGTGGTATGTAAAAGAACCATTGCAGATTTTCGTCAAGAGTAGGATGCATAGCCATTAGCATGTTTCTGCCCTGCGATGGCCTGGTGAGCTGTCCAGGGTGTACTCTGCCGTCGCCCAGAGTCGGCTGAGATGGGTGCCAGCCTCCCCCCCGTACCTAATTGGGATTAAGCGGTTCAGAAAATGAATGAATGAATTAAAAATTCTTCCATAAAATTATTTCTCCCAGCCCACACACAGTTCTTAAGCATATTTCTCAATTTGACAAAGCCAAATGTATATGCCAGGCCAAGTTACTCCCATAAGACCCAGGCCCCGCCTACTGGGTAAATTTTTGCCGCATTGGCAAAAACAGCCATTTGCCTAAATATTGCACCCATATTGGAAAAATGCCCAAATCTGGCCCATCAATGCATTAACCAGCCCAGAGTGGCATTTACACCAAATGTCAAGCACGAGCAGAAGGTGCTTTATTGAACCAAGCAAATCGATCACCTTTATGATGTCGAGCTGCCATCTGACACGTTTGGGTATTTAGCATAATGTAAATGGGATGAGCTCTCACCAAAGGACTGAGAGCACAGCCCTGAGCTGTGCATGCCTGAACACGGAAGCTGTGCAAACTCCAGGGAGAAAGGCCGACCACCCCAAAGCTCATAATTGAGGAGTTTTGCCTCAGCACACCATCCATCCATACGCCATAACTGTTGATCACACCTGCTTCAGTAAAAGCAAAAAACAAACAAAAAAACATAACAGTATCATACATAAGCATGTCTTCCATTGAACCCATGGCATGCAGGTGTAAAGCAAGGGATGTACAGTAATTGGCTGTAATGAGTGCTACATGTGCTAGTAAATATAGAGAAATAAATAAATCAGACAAATAAAAAAATTTAAGTTCAGAAACCCTTCCTGCAAATGTGTGTGTGTGCATGTGGGGGATAAATTTAATTTATAGGCTTGTTCAGAGACATGTGTATCTGAATAATTCCGGCTTGTCCTAAGTCCCGGTATAAACAGGCCATTTTGTATAAGGCTCTGGGTTAAAGGTAGCCATTAGGGAGAGAGGGCTGTAAAACATGGAAAGGGAGCCTTTTAATGCCGCTGCCCTATTTGCAGCTACTCATAGATGGTTGGCGCATTTAACAACGCACAGATAAAGGTGTGTAGGGTCAGCAAAGGCAGGACTACTGAGATGGACAACTGTGTCAGTGCATATGGGAAAAGCAATTCTGTTACATAAAATCACAGTCCAACATACAGATATACGCTTGTTAAACCTTAAGATTATGGCCCATGTGCAGTACACAATAATTGCTTAGAAAGTTTTCTTAAATTGGATACTATAGTACTATAAAAATATGCTTTATATATATATTAATAATAACATATAATAACAGCTAATAAAAACAGATAATAATAAAAATAAATACAATTATTACAGACTAACAGCTGCATTTTCTTACTGTGTAAATATATTAATATTACTTTATTTCTTCAAATCAGACAAATATAAACTCTGTCACTGGAAGCAGGTGTAAAAGTATTTATATGAAAATGTGGAGTTAATTTATTATTACAGCTATTTTTGGTTTAAATATTGGTCTAAGAAATGGATCCTACAATATACACATTTTAAAAAATGTCAAAATTGATCCATCAGTATATATTATACAACCCAAATAGTGGCCCTAATGTTCCTCTTGCATTCTCAACAGTTAGAAGCATGATGTATTGTTTACTGCTTAATTTTAATGATGTCCATTTATAGACAAATATGAACATTTTTCGGGGCAACCCTAAGGTACAAACCAAATTCTTTACACAAATCTGAGCTAAATAATTGTATTATTTTTATTTTATGATATGCTCTGCTTAAAGATAATTCTACTGTAATTTGAATCTGCTGTACACAGTGGAGTAATCTACCTTCATTTGGCTCATGTCATGTGAAGCCTTATAGTATATTTAAAGAATCTGGAAAGTGGCAGTAAATAGGTTATAAATAAAATGACATTGTTTAAATTTATATGTTGTCATATTATAAAATAGATGTGCAATTTCATGAATCAATAATGTCACAGAAGTTATATTTCTAAATATCTGTAATAACAAAATACTGTTACTAGAGGTGGTGGATATCACAAAGTAGTTGCTATTTTTTATAAAGCTGGCTTAGATTACAACAAATTTGGCACATACTAAATAATTCCACATTGATTTATATTACTGCAATTATTATTAATGTATTATTATGAATTATTATTTTGTACATAATCTGTATCCATACATTAAAATAATTGAAATAAAAACATATGCTTTACAATATGGCTACATATGTCATAAGAAATAGGGCTTACAACTTAGAGGAAAAATAAATAAAAATAAAATAAAATTTGTTTATAGCATTATTGCAGGGGAACTAATATAAATGAAAAAAATAAACATTTTAAAAATACATCTTAAATAATTTTGATATTTTGTAATCTTCAGGGAAACCATAATGTTTTAAGAACATTAAATCAGGCATATATAACCAGGTACACATTTATACAATTATATCTCATTACAATTGCTTAAAGGTCAAGGGTCAGTTCCTGTAGAGTCATTCGTATGATGCCTGAAGAGCAAATAAGATAATTTGCTAGTGCCTGCCACTGTTGAAGCTGCAGTTCACAGCATCAGTCAAAAGGGAGCACTTTTTACCCACTTAAAATGCCACAGTCTCTCTCGCTCTCCCGCCCACTCTCACTCTGACTCCCTCTCACTCTCGTGCCAGCACACAAAGCAATCCTCTTTTCCTGCATGTCGTCTGGGGGTGCTCGTCCATCATTAAAATGTAAAACACCTCTAACCTAACCAGAGCACTGAGTTCACCTTTTACCATGGCCTGGCTTTGACTGCGCTTACTGCTGGGTTTAAGCTGAGCACCAACCACACAAGCAGGTCTGTTAAATAATATAGAAATAATACTTTTGTTTATATATTATATAATAATTTTGACTGTAATATTATTTCTCATAAGTCATTATTTTATTTTATATTTGTATATTTCTAATACATACTGCCTTTGATTATCATCTATTTACAATCACACTTATGATTGATTACAGTCATTTTAATTACTAAATTAAATTATTTATTCAGTTTTATACAATACATCAATAATTTTTCGAGCAACAATTTCAAGGCATGTAAACACTGACACACTCCTTCACATACTCTGATTTGATGTCTTTTTTTGTATAAATCACTGTTACTGAAGAGCTGATATTGAAAAAAGAAATGTTTTGATATTTCTTGTCCCCATAAAAGAGTTAGGAGAAAGAAAGAGACAAGCCAGAATGAGCTTGCTAGTGTTCACAGCAAAATGCAGTTTATACATTTATTCTTTTAATTTGATGGTAATATTGACACAGTATAAAGGCTAAGCTTTTATTTGATCAGAAAAATAAACCTCCAGGGACTTTCTGGACTAACAATGAAATAATAATAATTAAACAAGCAAACAAAAAACAAACAAACAAAAATATAGTATATATGCATGCAAACCTGGAAATACAAGGGAGAGAAGGGTGCACTCACCATTGGGCTTTAGTGGAGGTCCCCAGGTCAGGTTTAGTGCATGTGGAGAAATATAGGTGATGCTGGGAGCTGGTACCTCTTCTGGAGAACTCTCATCTGTTTGCACTATGCTGGGGGCACTGATGGTGCAACCTCCTTCTGTGCATGCCTGCAAGTCAAAGTTCAAAAATGAAAGTGTTTGTCTTAAACATTTAAAAAATTACAAAATAATTACATGGCATAAATGAGTTCTCATAGTTAGAAAAAGAAAATATCACCGGTGATATATTATTGATATACCACTGGTGTAATTTATAACTATGAAGTATATATGAAGCAAAATACATGACATCCACTTCATAATTAAATTGTCATATGTAGACATCTGACCATCATGTCAGACTCCACTCTTCCACTAGATTTAGCTGTGGGAATTCGCCCACTTGGCCACTAAATTGGAACTCAGACACTGAAGGTCCCGAGTCCTCACATGGAGCTTGGTTTGTGCACAGGAGCATTGTGCCTCTTAGTTGCACAATATAGAAGTTGCTAATTTCTCAAATTGTGGCAACAGTGTGAGAAAGGCTCACATACAGGTCTGATAGGCAGGTGTCCATATAATATTAACCATGCAGTATATTTATAGCTAGCAGCACTAATATTATAATAAAGACTGTATTAGAGAATGCCAGTGAAAGGTTTTTGAACTGACTGTATTAACATTTTCAGTTAAATGTCAAGAAATGGAAATCGATCTAAATTATATACTGTAGTACTAGAAAATGTTGACTATGTTAAAAAATAAATTACATTTGCTCAACTTTAACTAGATGGTCATCCCACCTTAGTAAATGTAACTGAAATAGCAAACTACATATATCAGTACTGAGGGTACTGTATTGTCAAACTACTTAACTAAAGAACACTTGCCTATATACAGATATTTATCTCACATACAGATATGTACACACACACACACACACACACACACACACACACACACATATATATATATATATATATATATATATTTATATATTATTATACATATATTACATAACAGAAAAGGAAAATTCAGCCGAGTCACTGAAAATAAGGCTGTTTGAGAGAAGAACACTGTATGAAAAGCTTCGCCATTGATTTTGATTGACTGAGATTGCTGAATACTTCTGAAAATCAAAAATCCATCTGAACTTTTAATCATCTTTGTCTAAATATGATCTCTGTCAATTTTGGGAAAGACTGGGCAAAATTTGTGGTCTGTGAATTTTTTTTAACATTTTCATAAAATCCAGTACGGTGGTCAGATCAATTATCAAGAATGTTAATGATGTGTTTGCATATTTCAGGCAAACACATTAGCCTGTCCTCATGTCCTAATGATCCTTCGTAGCTATACTGTCGGGAGAATTATGCCCCTGGTAGGGTAAACCAAGGCAAACAGGTCCTAGGTCCAGACTAAGCGCAATTCAGAAGACCTTTTGGGACATGGAATGTCACCTCTCTAGCGGGGAAGGGTGTCCATAAGTGCACATGGCACCAGGACACTCTAGGCCGCAGTTCCGGATCGACTTTGTAGTCATGTCATCGGGCTTGTGGCTGCATGTTCTGAACACTCGGGTGAAGAGAGGAGCTGAGCTTTCAACCGATCACCACCTGGTGATGAGCCAGCTCAGATAGCAGGGCTGGCTGCCCTCAAGACCCGGGAGAGCCAAGCGTGTAGTTAGGGTTTCCTGGGAGTGTTTGATGGAGTATCCTGTCAGGATAGGCATCAACTCCCACCTCCGGCAGAGCTACAACCACATCACAGGTTCGGGGGCGGTTTGGCCATCACTGGGGCAGAGGTCGCTGAGGTAGTTAAAAAGTTCCTCATTTTCCAGGCTCCTGGGGTGGATGAGATCCGACCCTGAATACTTCGAGGCCCTGAACTCAGGACTGTCTTGGTTGACACGTTTCTACAACATCGGGTGGTCATCAGGGGCCGTACCTTTGGATTGACAAACTGGGGTGGTAGTTCCCCTTTTTATAAAAGGGGGCCGGAGGGTGTGGACTATTGTGCATGTATTGCCGGCGCCAGAGCTTGGTCTGCATTGGTAACACCATGTCAAATTCATTTCCAGTGGGGGTTGAACTCCACCAAGGCTGCCCAAGGCTGCCCAAGGCTCCAAGGCTCACCGGTTCTGTTCATAATTTTTATGGATAGAATTTCTAGGCGCAGCCAAGGTGTTAAGTGGTTCTGGTTTGGTGTCCATAGGATCTCTGCTTTTTGCAGATGATGTTGTCCTTTTGGCTTCATCGAGCCGGGACCTCCAGCTCTCGCTGGAGCGGTTCACAGCTGAGTGTGAAGTGACCCGGATGAGAATTAGCACCTCCAAGTCTGAGGCGATGGTCTCAGCTGCAAAAGGGTGGAATGCCCCCTCCAGGTCTGGAATGCAGTCCCCGCTCCAAGTGGAGGAGTTCAAGTATCTCGGGGTCTGGTTCACAAGTGAGGGAAGAATGGAGTGGGAGATTGACAGGCGGAAGGGTGCAGCCTCTGCTGTAAAGCAGAGTTTGTATCGGTCCGTTGTGGTGAAGAGGGAGCTGAGCCGGAAGGCAAACCTCTCAATTTACCAGTCGATTTATGTTCCTACACTCACCTATGGTCACAAGCTTTGGGTAGTGACTGAAAGAACAAGATCGTGCATACAAGCAGCTGAAATGTGCTTCCTTCACAGGGTGGCTGGGCTCTCCCTTAGAGATAGTGTGAGAAGTTCTGTCATGCGGGAAGATAGTAGAACTGCTGCTCCTCCGCGTTGAGAGGAGCCAGTTGAGGTGGCTCGGGCATCTGATTAGAATGCCTTCCAAACGCCTCCCTGGTGTGGTGTTTTGGGTATGTCCAACTGGGAAGAGACTTCGGGGCGGACACAGAACAAACTGGGACTACATCTCTCAGCTGGTCTGGGAATGCCTTGGCGAGCCCCCAGAAGAGCTTGAGGAAGTAGCTGGGGAGAGGGATGTCTGGACCTTACTGCTTAGGCTACTCCGCCCCTGTTAGCCGATGACCATAGGAGTACTGTAAAGCCCATAAACAAGAAGTGGAAAGTGTTTGGTACTATGATGACCATTTACAGAACAGGCCTTTCTTCCAAAATGAATGGAAGAGTGAGTACAAAATTGGTTAGAGAGGCTACAAAGAAGCCCATGACATCTGTGAAGCAGTTACAAGAGAAGTCATGTGTGTTTGTCACAATATTACAAGTGCTGCACAAATGTGGCTTGTATGGGAGGACTGCAAGAAAAAAGCCAATTCTTTATTAAGCTTTGGCAAAAATGTAACTTCAAGATTCTGAGGCCGAAAGAAAAGTGTTATGATGAAACCAAAATCAACTTTTTGGCCTTAATGCAAAGCAGTATATCTGGCAGAAATACAATACAACATAGCATCCAAAGAACACTGTACACTGAGTAAAGCATGGGGTGATGGAGAGTTTCTCTACAGCAGTGACTGGGGCAATTGTCAAAACTAGTTGAGGAAACACTCAACTACTGACACTTTGCCACTTTACTGACTTTACAGACACTGTCACTTTTTGCACACAGACACTTTACTGACTTTAAATTTTACTAGTAAAGTCGCCACTGCAATAAATTCTCATTATATTGCCT
>JAOUQZ010000002.1:5537088-5552591 GCA_028564935.1 Neosilurus hyrtlii
CTATCCTTTTGCTTTTTATATAGATTTTATATTTATCTGACCTTTGCTTTTTTTTGTTTTTCTCCTTGTTACCTGATAGTTTATTCTCTTTAGGCTTCATGATTATTTTTGTTTGTTTCACTTGACTGCCATAAGTCGCCCTGAGTAAAATACAACTGGAAGAAATATTTTTAATATCTTTATTCTAGGCTGCAAAGTAACGAAGCAAAAGAATATTTATTGCTTGTATAGTGCAGTCAATCAATGAAAGACGTTTTTAAGTGATGTGAATGTGAAAATTTTAAAGGGGGATGTGTGTGGGATGGGATAGGGCACTCCCAGTCAGGTAATGTTAATGGTATGGCTGATTAAAATATATGTATGCATATATATGTTTATATATATGTTTATATAAGGGTGCTGGATTACTGATCCCAAGGTCGGAAGTTCTAGTCCCACTGTCACCGGGTTGTCACTGCTGTCTCCTCAGTGCAGCTAACTGAGTTATCAAAGGCCGGCCATGTCTCTCACTGTATATGGTGAGAGGCACGTAAAAGAACCATTGCTGACGTTCATAAAGAGTAGGCTGCAGTGCCGTCATCGTGTTTCTGCCCTGCGATAGCTTGGTGAGCTTTCCAGGGTATACTCTGCCCTTGTCCAGAGTAGGCTGAGATGGGCACCAGCCTTCCTGTGACCCAAACTAGGATCAAGCTGTTCAGAAAATGAATGAATATATATATATATATATATATATGTTAATCATATATATTAGGGTCATGACTTTTTTTGAAACCCTGTGTTCCTGTGCCAAATCAATGCACTTTTGTTTAAAAGTATTGAAAACTTCATTACTTTGTTTTAGTTTTTAAAAAAAGTCACTCCTAGACCGAAAATTCTATTTTTTCATACATGCAGTAGGGGTAAAAATAAATAAATAAATGAATGAATGAATGAATGAATGAATTATTTAATAAATAAATTTAAAAAATATAAAAATATTTCAGAAGCTTTATTTTTTAATTTGCTAATGAACCTATGTATTTAACACATTTTAGACATAGCATAACATGCAAACTTAAAAGTAAACAAAAATTGCAAACTTGCGTATAAAATTAGAAACTTTTATCTACAAGTAAGAATAGCTATATAAAAAAGAGAATGTGGAATATTTAGCATAATTACAGCATAAGATCCAATTATTTTGTTTTGTTAGACAAGATAAATTTGAGCGGAACTTTCTTCTTATTTTTACAGACATCATAAAGATCCTGAAGGCACTTGATTGCCCATTTTGCAGGAATTTCCAGTCTTGATGGTTCTGGATTCCAAAACCTTTTCACAGAGTTTAATGCTTTTTTGTGAGCCTACTAGCTGCTACATATTGCTTCTTCATCCAGATCCTCTTGTTTCTTTCAGTGGAAAAAGCACTTTTTTACAAGACATTATGGTTAAAAATTAATACTTGGAGATCTTTCAGCAGATCAATCGGCATCAATCAATCAGGAAGCTTATTAACTCTGAAACAATGATTGAACTGAAATATACTCTGAAACAATGAATAAACTGATACTTCCATTCGCCCTAATGACAACCCAACCAGCACTCTATTTTGGCAGTGGACTGAAGAGTGCCCCATGAGATGTTCAAAGCTTGGGATATTTTATTATAACCTAAGTTTAAACCCTGCTTTAAACTTTTCCACAACTTTATTCCTGACCTGTTCCTTGGGTGTGTTCCTTGGCATCATGATGCTGTTTGTTCACTAATGTTCTCTAATAAACCTCTAAGGCTTTCACAGAGCAGCTCTATTTATACTGAGATTAGATTGCATCCAGGTGGACATTTACTGTACTAATTACATGACTTCTGAAGGCAATCGGTTTTACTAGATTTTTTATTTAGGGTTATTAGAGTAAGGGAGGCTGAATACAAATGCACACCACATTTTTTCGATTTTTATTAAATTAAATTTTTTAAAAAATTAAAAAATGAAACCAAGTATAATTTTTCTTCCACTTCAAAATTATATGCCACTTTGTGTTGGTCTATCACTTAAAATCTCAATAAACTACATTTACGTTTGTGGCTGTAAAGTGACTTAATATTATTGATTGATATTATTGATTTATATATATTACATTCCAAATATTTAGGTACTCACAGCAATTTGGAAAAGGTAGGTACTCCCAGGAATAAGGTTTCGCAGTGTATAATCTTCAAATAGCTGAGAGCTGTTGTACACCATAACGGGCTCCTCTCTAAGAATGGCTTGATACAGTGTGTAGAACTGCAGCTGCCCGTTCACCTCCAGTGGAGACGACCACCTGGGGAACACGCAGAGAAAAAAAGAAAATGTGTTTAGTAGTGTCACAGACAAGTCAGTCAGGCTACAGAACATTTGCTAGTGTCACTAAGCAGTCAGTAGTGTTACAACACATTCAGTGGTGTCACAGAGCAGTCAGTTGTGTCACTAAGCAGTTATTGTTGTCACTGATTAGTTAGTGGTGTTACAGCACATTCAGTCATGTCACAGAGTGTCACAGAGTAGTCGGTAGTGTCACTTATTAGTCTGTCATGTTATAGCATATTCCCTAGTGTCACAGATCAGTCAGCAGTGTCACTAAGCAGTCAGTAACTTTACTGTGCAGCCAGTGGTGTTACAACACATTTTAGTAGTGTCACAGAGCAGTCAGTTGTCTCACAAGTAGTTACAGGCCACTCAACAGTGTCATTGTCAGTAGTCAGGCAGCAGTTACTGGTGGCACTGAGTTGTAAGTGGCATTATAGCACTTGGTTTCACTAAGTAGTCAGTGTTGTTACAGCATATTCAGTAGTGTCCAAAACAGTGAGGTAAGTAGTGTCACAGAGCAGTCAATGATTTTACCGCACATTCAGTTGTTTCACAGAGAAGTAAGTAATATCAATGTGCTCTTAGTGGTGTTACAACATATTCAGTATTGGCGCAGAGCAGTCAGTGTGCAGTCAGTATTGTTACAACACATTCAGTAGTTTCACAGAGTAGTCAGTAGTGTTGAAGCAGTTTCAGTAGTATCACAAATCAGTCAGCAGCGTCACAGAGCTGGCAGTGGTTTCACTGGGCAATTAGTGGTGTCATTATGCAGTTATGTAACGGGGCAATCACTGGAGTAACTGAGCAGTCAGTTGTTTCACTGTCAGGGTACCACCAAGCAATCAGCAGTGTTACCAGGCAATATGTATTCTAACCGAGCAGAGTGTAGTGTCACCATGAAGTTAGTGGTACCGCCACTTTAACAGTGGTAACACCAAGAGGTCAGTGATTTACTCAACAGTCATGGGTGTCACACATGGTATCACTGAGCAGTCAGCGGTGTTGCCAGACAGTAAGTGGGGTCACCTCAGACATAACTGATTAAACTGGGCAGCAATGGGGAGAAAGGTAGAGCTTCGAGTGAAGGATGTGGAGTCCAGACAGCCTCTACTGCAATAACCCTGGCCAAGGATGCACAGACAAAAATAGGGAAGTATCTGGTGGGTTAGCGTTTCAGACTACCACTTGACTTTCTCTGAGCTAAATTTAGAACAGAGGACACCGCTATCTGCTCAGAGATCCAAGAGACTGAGGGCAAGAGGGAAAAAAGCACATGGGGAGAAAGTTGGGATAAAATATACCGGTCAAAATAGGGCAAAACAATTATGCCTGCTGATGTTTTTCTCTTTGAAAGTACTGTTGTTGCATTTTATTATATAAACACTTATGTTCTATAAAGAAATATTATTTAATTTGCTGTCTAGTAAAGCCCTAAAATATTGAGTGACATCTTCACTTCAAGATTAGACGGTGTTCTGCTCAAAATGAAAAACTGCACAAGGGAGAAAGAAAAAAAAAATTCTGTTGTATTTATTAAATCTTGATAAATGCCTTCATAAATTTCTCCATGAGACAGGTAAGGTCATACTGCAACAACATCAAGTATATTTGGTGTAATTCAAGAAATAAAACTTTCCTTCTAAGCTGTGCTACCTTCTCTAATATAGCACACAAAGTTGTGTACAGCCATAATGTGAGTTTAGATGATGCACAGGGAACATTCAAGTTCTTTTTCAAGCACTGTGAAATTAGCACATGCCTCTGAAGGGTTTTTCAGTCTTTTAGGATCAAACACACCCGCAGGTAACCCTACTCATTACTGTGATTAATTTAGCTTCTGCACCAATTAAATTGCATTTTAAATGACAAATGACAACAGCTATTATGCCATGCTATCACACAGTTGAAAAATCAATTTTGAATATGATTAATACTGCCTCCAAAAAAGAATCAATGATAAAACAAAAGATTTTGTAAAATAAATCAAATGATCACAGTGTAAACCCGCAAAACACATTTAGGCAAATGTAATGTAATCTCATATTGTGTGACAGAAATAATATAATGCACAAGTGTTTCTAATTGTGTTCTGAGAGGAAGCGTGGGCCAGCATTCAGGGGCTCGTTTCTGCTGATTGTGGTTTTGTGCATATCTTGTGCCCAAGACCTTTCTCACCAGCAAATCGCAACACAACAAAAGAGTATTGAACACATATGATCCTTCACCCTTTGCTATTACAATTCTGCTAACAATGCAATACCTTCCAAAGGCACCGTATCCACAATTAGACCCTGAGAGGAAAAAGTGAGAGTGAAAGATATCATCTGTAATGTCAAATTACAGTGTGGATTCACTTTCTCAAGTTCTTCTGTTTCTCACTCTCCCATAAGTCCACCTTCTCTGAGTCAAACTGGAAAATTCCATGGCAAAAAGCAATAGCCATTCCCCTTCCTTCTTGGGAAATGAAAACAATAAATATAGCAGGCTTTTCTCCAAAGTGCTGTTTTCATTATATAGTATGACCGTAACTAGGTTATGAATACCACTGATGGGACAAATTGAGTCATATACATCGTTTTAATAAATGGCATACTGACATCACAAGCTTCCTACCACCATTAATGCAGAGGTGAAGTGAAAGCATTCCCCTCTTCTTTAACAAGAAATGAGGATAATTGGATGAGGACTGCTCTGAGAGGTTTCTTTTAGAAAGAGTAAATAAGGTGTATTGAATATATCTATCTATCTATCTATCTATCTATCTATCTATCTATCTATCTATATATATATATAAAATAAGGTGTACTGAAGAAGAAGGGAGGAATTTGACTGTATTCTCAAGGTGCCTATGTGGATATGTATTCTCCTCTTGCCCTCAGTATTCGCTGCCCTATGCTCACTCAGGTAAAGTGCTGACATTTTCTTTCCACAGAAAACGTAACCATGTGCTACCGTCACCCTCGCTAGCTCTTGCTCTAATGCTAAAAAACAAAGTGTCCCCGAGATTGCCACCCTGTTGTGCCTCTATTCTCTGCCCTATTCTTCTCCCGCGTTCTTTTCATCCACGTGGTGTAGTGCCCTTACCCACTAGTTCTTAAGTGATGCTGGAATGGAGGCTAAAGATGAAACGTTAATGGCTTTCACAGAGATTGCTAAAGGCCAAGGTGGAAGTGTAGCAAGAAAAAGCTTGTGGCTGTCGGACAAACTGTCCCTCTCTCTGTCTCTCTCTATCAATGCACGGGTCAAGTGCAGGAGAATACTGAGCATGCTAAATAGGAGGGGAGAAGGTCGTGCTCAGGGATTTTTATACAGTCCAATGACAGACAGCTTGCAGTTCCACCACTAAATCAAGGCTCTCATTCCAATTCGGCTGGTCGAGGATGACCAAAGAAGACAAGGACAAGGAGCTGATGTGCTGAGTGACGGACGGACCTCTCTGCACTTTATGATTATATGGAAAACACTCAGTTGATTAATGCGCCCATCATCAACTAGGACAACACCCCAAACTTGTCAAAACATGCTGGGAAAATAAGCTAATCTGACCCTTTTACCATCTTAGTCCTTCCAGAAAATAAAAACATTCATGAGGCAAATGTGTGCTTTGGTACACTGGCTGGCAACTATTTTCAGGTTTAAGTAAAAATAAATTGATCAGGAAAAAAAACCTCTTGCTTTAATTTAAGCTAAATTAACTACTTTAGAACAGTGGTGGCTGGTCATCTTTCAAACAAAGGAAGCACATTATTAGGCTTACATCACTAAATTTGTCAATTATTACATAACATTAATTATATGCCCCCAGTGCAGCTAACTGGGTTATCAAATGCCGGCCATGTCTCTCACTGTCTGTAGTGAGAGGCATGTAAAAGAAACATTGCTGATTTTCGTCAAGAGTAGCTGCATAGCCGTCAACGTGTTTCTGCCCTGCGATGGCCTGGCGATCTGTTCAGTGTGTACTCTGCCCTCGCCCAGAGTCGGCTGAGATGGGCGCCAGCCTCCCCGCGACCCTAATTAGAATTAAGCGGTTCAGAAAATGAAAGAATTAATGAATTATTTATATGGTAATTCTGCCCCCTATCTTACCAGGAGAGATGAAAGAACAGGTTATTTTTTCTGACTTTTAAATCAAATCAATCTTGGGTGTTGATCTGCCCTGCAATTTAATTCTGAGTGTCTACTCATAGGCAGATAATCAGATAGCTTCACCAGAATCAGGTCAGCAATCTTAGCACTGTCTGTCATTACGCACAGCTAACTAGCTCCAGACAGTATCCCATGACCTAAATAAACAAACAGACTTGACCAAAATAAAACGAGGAGCAACGTCAAGGATATTTTATTTTTATAATTTTTTGTTTTATTTTTTTAATATTCGATCCTACTGATTAAAAGACTCATTCGAATTTTTAGTTCGGCATGAGCAGTTACACAAACTTGATTTCTGGCCAAAAAATGTTTTGATGATTTGGGAAGCGGGGCTCTGCAGCCTCTGAAAAACACTACTTGTCCCCTTCCAGGTATGAGCTCAGAGATGGCCATGACTGGCTGATGATGGCTTTGAGTGACAGGAAGGTGAGCATATGCCATTCCTCCCTCTCATGATAGCTCAGCTACTTAGCTCCCATGAACTCCTGGCCGTAGATGGCTGTGTGCACCAACCTCGATTTGACCTAGCGATTTCCAAGTTGAGAGTCGTGCGGTCTGTCGATGCGCCACTTGGGAGCCCACACAGGAACAATTTTAAGTCTCAAAATGCATAATTGGGGGGAAAGCAGTGACAGCCCGGTGACAGTAAGGCTTGAACCCCTGACCTTGGGATCAGTATACCCTACCACCATCATTAAAAGAAAAACCATTAAAAAAAAAAACCCTAATATGACACAAGCTTTCATAAATAGTAACAGTGTATGTCCTCTTCAACAAGTGATGACTTCATCTTTTTTTCTTCTTCTAATGAACAGCCTAATACAACTACCCTAAAACTGCTCTACAATAAACTACGTTTTAAACTTCATGTTTCAGGCACCAAGCAAAGGTTGTGCAGAAATTGAACCTGGCGAATAATAAGACAGTGCTTGCCTTGTATACAAACATTATTAGACAAAGTATTAATTGAGGAACACAAGGGACACATTGTATGTGAATAAAAAAAACCCAAAACAAACAAACAGCAACAACAACAAAAACAACAACAAATAGACTATGTGATAACGCAGACCCTGGAAGAATATTCTATCAGATCTATTAAGCTATTTAGATAAAAGACACTAAATAATTAATGCAGTTTTGAAATAGCAACTATTTGTTTCATCATTAACCAGCTTAAAATCAGTGGCACCACAGTAACAATATGGCCAAGCATTAGAGCATTAGAATAAACATTTGTATTATATACTGTATTGTATATTTTCAGTTTAACTGTAGATTATAGTATGTCATTTTGTAAATATGTGCAGAGTGACCAATATTGCTATGCATACAAAGCAATCACAAATGTAGTATAGTTACAGTTATACAAACCCTCGGTACACTCTTTATATGCTACATACTCTATGCTTACTCTCGCTTATATGCACTTCAATTATCTAGTCACCTAGTGTTGTGACAGCAGCATAGTGCATAAGATCCTTCAGGTACAGGGCAAGAGCTTCAGTTAATATTTACTCCAAACATGTGATTTCAGGGACATTAGCTGTGGCATGTTTACAAATGCCTTGATAATGAAACAGGTGACAGTAAAATGGCAAGACTGTTCAAGGAAGTCTAGAGTAAATCAAATAAGCACTTTATACAACACTGGTGGACAGAAAAGCATCCATTGCTGAACCCTGAGGCAGGTAGGCTGCAGTAGCAAAATATCAGATTTTACTCCTATCAGTCAACAACAGGAATGTGGGCAGAAGTTCACTAAAACTAGACAACTGAAAAACATCATAAAAGTTTAATAGGTCCTTTGCAGGTAAAGGTCCCATGTTTGGATACCGCACAGCATGTGCTGGAGAGCAAGTATTCCAGTCACACAAAATGACAAAGTACACAGGAGGGCACAAAGTATTGGGGATTTTTTTGGAGTATGGTTTAAAACTGCAAGGTGTTCTCAGACAAACAAAGCAATGTCTTATCAGAAAGAATCCCTTCTAACATTTTCTTTAATAAACGCTTAATTTCAATAGAAAAAATTGCCCAGCAATGGGAACAATACCCCTTACCCTACGCACCACATTATAAAGGGTGTGCTCAGTCCCAAGATCAGTAATGGGGTTTCCGAGTTAATGTGGAGAATGCAAATTAAACATGGCAGTTAAGGTGGCCATTTCATACATCCAAAAATGTATAGACTTGTGTAGTTATACAATCCCATCATCCACACCAAAAAGGGGGGTGGTGATGGAATGCAACTGCGGACAGACAGATTGATAGACACCATGTGTGATGACAATACAATGACAATGAATATACAACACTTCTTGGTTTCATTGATGGTTTTCTTGATGGTGACCTCATATTTTCTGCTATTCAATAAAAGAAAGGAATTTTTAAGCCTTTGTTTATAATGCACTTGACAATCTAACTCACTGTGTGACTGGAATTCTTGCTCTCCAGCATGGCGTGGCTACACTGTATCCAAGCATGTGACCTCTAACTGCAATGGGCATATTGTCTAGATTCTATGAGAGAAATCGAGATTGTTAAATAGAGATCTGTTGATTTGAGGTGTATGAAGCCCGTGGTGTGTGTGTAATCAAGCACCTACCGTACATTTATGCTGTGAGCATCCAAGACAGTGAGGACAGGCGGCTCCATGTGTGATGGTGGGAGCTGACTGGTGAAACGTGTGACCACAGAGCTGTTAGTACAGCCTGCTTCAGTGCAGGCACTTAGGACAAGCGTGTGCAGAGTGTACACACCTAGACCTTAACAAATACACACAAAACACACAGAGACACTGCATGCAAATAAATCAGACAAAAGATGCACTATAGGATTAAAATATGTCAACTAGGTTTAATTGGAGCTGCTATTATTTCTGTATTGTAAACTGAACCAGTGTGGTAACCTAGCCACCTCCGAGTGTGCGCGCACACACACACACACACACACACACGTGCATATGTGTGCTTGTCTGGGCTCAATTTTTGAGCATGTATACCGAGAGACTGAAGTTCTTGAATACAGACTGTGCTTACTGGACAGGAAGGAGGCTCTCTCCTTGAATCACTTGAAAGCAGTTTTACTGTCACAGGACGAGACAGAAAAAAAGTGAGGGAATCCAAACTCACAGCAGGAGCAGGCACGGAAGCTGAGCTAAGATATCCTGAAAGAAATTGGAATCTCCGGGTATTGAGTATAGCACGCCTGCGCGCTAGTGAACAGGGAGTGGAACCATAGTGCTGCAGCGCTCTATAGCTTCTTATCATATTACACCTCCACCTTCACCATGACCCGCAATGAATGAAATACCTCATCGAGAAGATTGAATATCTATCTGCACAACGCACCTTATGGAAGACATAAAAAAACTCCTTTAAAGAATTCTGCACGCTTTGTGATTGTGATTATAGTTGTAATTCAAATTTCCAGGCACATCTTTATCCATACAAGATAACGCAATTCCTTACGGTGATCAGAGATGATGTTTTAGATTATAACGGGACAAAAAAGAGCCTTCGAATCCTCTTTGCTGACAAGTGTAAAAGTGCAGTTAGGGTTGTCAATCTAGTTGCAGATGTGCTCCAAGTCACATATTTCCATAAAATCTGCAACTAAGTGAGGTGAAAGGAAGTTCGACCAAAGTTCACAAAGCAGTGGAGAGAAAAAATTTATCAATGTTGTTAACTATTAATGTTTTTCATGAAATGATTTCCCAACACATGAGATCCCCAACAATAACTGTCAGTCGAGCTCTAATTTTTAACCTGGCCAAGGACTGAAGACCTTTATTCTTATTAATTCTTTGCAGTAGACACATTTTTTAAACCCACCATCTTTCTAAATGGACTATTTTTCTATACACAAACCTACGTACATATTCAGCAACCTAACAGTTGTTAGCTTACATTTGTGGGTTTTAATTGAATGTAACCCCATGCTTCTCAGTCAGAAATTTCTGTGCATATCTCTGATTGTGTATGCTAACACCAGCAGTTGGAGCTGAGGGAATAATAGGCTGACATTTTGAATGATTCATCTCAGTAAATATACCTGTCCTGGGTGTAAATTGGACTTTTGGGGCTACCTCATCTTAAAGCCATGACTCTCACCCTGGGGTCAAACTCTAGCGGAAGCACAGAATTTTAATAAAACATTGCGCAGTGCTCACACATTATTGCCAACAGCTGAGAATGCTGCAGGCCTGGCCAGCAGGAGCACACTGGGAGTAGGGAAATGAAAAAGCCAAACAAAAACAACAGCCGCAAGGTGGCCCTTGTCTTGTCCACTGAAATGAAATATAGTAATGGAAGCGAACAGAGGACTTGCCTTGTCAGAGATTTTGATTAAATAAACGAGAATGCTGACAGACACTTCTACCCTTCAGTAACATCCCCAAATGCCTCTAAGTAACATTGCCGTAGACTTGGTGTGTGACTCTTAAATTGCTGCACTAAAATTTTTTTCTAGACATGACCAGTCATAGAAATAGAAATAAGAGGAGAAATCAATTTTTAAGTGACAATATTCCCACAAGATTTAATTTATCTGAAGCATGCATGTACCTTTCCTTTCTGGATTTTCAAACTAATGTTGGTCATAATGGTGCCTCTGCCTCCATTTTTGTGACTTTTTGTGACTTATCCATGTTTACCAAATGTGTACAAAATACCAAAAAAAACCCAAACAAACAAACAAAAAAAAAACCAAACAAAACACAAAAACAGAAACAAAAATAATAATAATAATAATAATAAAAATAATCGTCAGCACAATGGCGCAGTGGTTAGCATGTTCGCCTCACAGAAAGGTCTCGGGTTCAATTCCTGGGCTCGGGCGTTTCTGTGCGAAGTTTGCATGTTCTCCTCTTGCTTGCATGGGTTTCCTCCGCGTACTCCAGTTTACTCCCTTAGTCCAAAAACATGCACAGTAGGCTGATTAGCGATTCAAAATTGCCTCTAGGTGTAAGTGTGAATGGTTGTATGTGTGTTGGCCCTGCAATAGCCTGAGAGTGGGGCGCCAGCCTCCCTGTGACCCTAATTAGGATCCAGTGGCTTAGAAAATTAATGAATGGATGGATGAAGGATAATTCCAATGCTGCACCAATAATAAAGATTCAGTTCTAAAAGCAAAGCGTATATAAAAGTTATTACAGTATTTGAATTTATCATTTTCTAACACTTGATCTGATGTTATTTTGTTATTTATTATTTTATATGTAGTATATAGCCTCTTCACTACAGGTAGGTTCGCTCATATTCACAGACAGGTTACACAGCTCCTTAAGTAGATTTTCTCGGTGTGCTAGTCAGATTATGCAGATTATACGCATGTAGTTCACGCCTCCAACATTGTAATTTTTTTTTTTTGGAGTAGAGGATTGAGACAGGATTTTCTTGTCTAGTCTACCACCATTAAACGCCAGAAGTTTAATGTATTATTAATTTTTTGTTTGGATAATAAAATGTAAAATGGTCAAAAAGATACCAAAAATGCACAACACAGCAAACATATAAACTAAAATAGCTACCAACATTATAACTCTTATTATAAGGTTATAAAATTCCTTCATGTTAAATGCACACAAAAACGATTGATACTTGTCTGCATTTGTAATAGCGAAAAAGACAACAACAACAACAACAAAAACAAAACACCATCCAAAAGAAAAAAAAAACAAGTAGAGGCTTTTTTGTCTGATTTTTTATTCTGGCTAAACAGCATCCAGAGAAACTTCCCTTGGGTAAAGAAAAGCAGCTATCTCTTTCAAATGCTAATCCAGCTCTACTTATGGTGTGTTCTTTATTCCAGCTTTTCTGTATGCAGGTACCATGTAAAATGACCAAAAAAAACTTGTATTTACATTGAGATGAAGACATCAACGCTAGAGATAAAAACAACACATCCATGACATATCCCCAGGGCTGCACAGACATATACACCATTATACCCTGTAATACCTACCACAAAATGTGGTCTGTGCGATCAATACGTTTACTGCAGTACACCATGCAATACACCTCACAAATAACAAAATGCCTATAAAAATGTACAGTGGTGAGAAAAGTAAATTAGGGCCATTGTCATTGTTGTGTTGCTGAAAGACAAAACAAATTCTTATTGCTTGCTCTTTAATGATGAACAGTGCTCCCTCAGTCCTCCATGGTAAACTTTAACCCCATCTTGAGTTATGCATGTGGCTTGCATGCGGCGTTCCACTGGACTCTGTCTACCATTTAAAGCCAAAACCCCAAAACTTTAAGCAAAAGACAGTCTTTGATGCTTACATAAACTGAGCGAAATGTTACTCATCCTTTACTTTTACCGTTATAGCTACAAGGAAATGTATGAGGAGGGATTGGCTTCTTTAATGACAGAAACACATTTTGAGTATCTGAGGTTAAATATACATGTTGTTTGATGAGAGTGTATGAGATGAATAAGGGTGCTAAAGTGTCTTCAAACAACCTTTCTGCAGTCAGAAAGGTACAGTTCCAACATAAAAAGAGAAAAAAATGGCTCCTCCTCACAGAATTGACCAGACTAGACTCAGTGGAGTTTGTGCAATCTGGGTGACAGCACAGAGCTGGCCAATGCCTAATGGGACTGAAACTGGCAGTATATAAATTCTAACATTCCTGCCTTACAAATGCCTAGCAAGTACCCAGCCTTGATCCCAGGATGCTCCCTTCTGACCACAGTATAATTTCTTAATCCTCGAGGCAACGACAGGCTAACACATGTGCTGTTTCCTTCCATCTGACTGGCTGCCGTAATGTAAGCAGTGGGCTCCTGAGTGGTGCATTCACAAGGTGGGTGACTATCAACCTAGAAAATCCAGCCAGTGCAAATCCAGGTTCATGCCGCAGCCATCCATGACTGGGAGTCCATGGGCGGGATGACATATGCTTACTTACCTGTCACTCACAGAAAACACCAGCCAGTCATAGGCATTTGTAAGCTAATTCATACAAGGAGCAGATAGCTCTTTCTCTCCTAATGTGTTAGGCTGCCACCAAATACACATGTGCAGCAGTTCCTAAAGAGGCGGGTGGCAGAATCGCATTTCACGAAGGTGGCATGAGCATGCTTACGCTCCTCCCTGGTTCGTGGTGGTCATATGTCATAACGCATATGATGGGAAGTGATTGATGGGAATTGGATACAACTAAATTAGGGTACAAGGGGGGATCCTGGAACTTTCCAGTCCAATAGGCACACAGCTAGCAATGTGGGATATCGATAGTCACTGACTCTTGAATCAAAGAACATTGTGAACGCCGGCAGCAGCCCATGTGAAGAAGCAGCCCTTTTTAGGAACCACACTGCTCCCTCCAATCAACAGAAGGATGGAATAAAAACCACTCTTCCCATTTCCTCCTCGCAAGAAATCCCCCTCATGTGGTGGAAACTGAAATACATTCTTTTGACTTTAGGAACGTGGCTCAATTTGACAATTTGGCAAATTTTCCCCTCAGAACTAACAGAAAAGCAAAGAGAGAGTGGTTCCCCAAAAAATCAGAGAGACACTAAAAATAAAAAATGCTGGAAGGCAATCTGCCTCTTTGGATTGATCTGGGCCGAAACAAAGAAACAGCAACATGCAGAAGAGAAACATTGCACACTCCAAAAACGTTGTACACACCAAAAAATCTGAAAGCTGCCAGACCAGATGCCCTCCTACTACTCCGACTACTATTGTCCTCACTGCCCTCGTCTGCTCCAATCTCATCTTCGATTTTCAAGCCACTGCCGTTTCAAGCATTCTGTCCCCTGACTTTTCTGGGAATGATGCTTGTACAAGATGTAATATCAATTAACATTTTAAAATAAATGTTTATCCTCCTTACAGCAGCATCTGGAATTTTCATTATTATAGTTATCTTTAAGAAGGGAAAAAGACGGGTTGACCTGACTGATGAGAGCATATAGTAGAAATATATGTGTGTTCATTCATTCATTTATTTTCTGAATCCGCTTAATCCCCTGGGCAAGGGCAGAGTACACCCTGCACAGCATGGTCCTTGGGGGCGACCTGGTGTGTTTTATATATATATATATATATATATATATATATATACACACACACACACACACACACACACACACACACACACACAATCTTACCAGCAATTATAAAAATAGACAACAGAAGTCCAGACACTCGCTCCGGTAGAACCATATATAAGGTGACATCCAAGTCAAATTTGTGATCCTGTGTCGGTTCTTTTCAAAGTTATCACACTAATAAACTTTGACAAGCTGGTTATAGAAAATGTAACCTTGTGACCTTGAAACAAGGTCAAGGTGACCCATGTATGATCCCAATTGAGACCTTCCTGAAGGAACCCATTTATCAAATTTTGTGTTCATATTTCATTTCCTTCCGTTAAGTTATCGCACTAACAACTCACATGGATGGACGGACGGGAACGATTTCTATAGCTTCCCCTCCACTCACCTTCAGTGCTAGCAAGAGTTAAAAAACAGAGAAGCTTAAGCCTAGCACAGACTGCTACGTAGTTCTTCTTAGCACTTCTGCTTGTCACACACTACTTACCATGGCCCCTCCCTCTCATCAGACAACACAGAGGAATGGAGTTTTGTTCCTTGCAGCAGGCTGATGTAGATTTATTTCTTAAAAATGAAATAAGTTTTATCATCAAATGCTTTCATTTCAAATTTTGTTGGTTTTTCTTAGGAATGCCCCAAAAATTAAAATGGCTAGGGTGAACTTTTAGTTTGGCTTTTTTTATTCAAAACCATTTCAGAGATGTTTTTTTTATGTGGAAGTATAATTAGTAATTGTATATTAGCCATCAACACTTGCTTCAGTTAAGCTAGCAATATGACGAGAGCATTTAGCTGCATTTTCAAGTGTTAAGCCAAAACTTCAAACAAGAATTCTTCTATGCGGAAGAAACTTCATTCCTTCTTTCATTCATTCATGTCATGTCATTTTCTGAACCGCTTATTCCTAATTAGGGTCGCGGGGAGGCTGGTGCCCATCTCAGCTGACTCT
>JAOUQZ010000002.1:5590859-5603833 GCA_028564935.1 Neosilurus hyrtlii
AGTCGGCTGAGATGGGCGCCAGCCTCCCTGCGACCCTAATTAGGAATAAGCGGTTCAGAAAATAAATGAATGAATGAATGAATAAATTAGGGGAGAAAAATGGAGAAAAATCCAAAAACAAAAAAAGAGAAGGTAGACCAACCTTCCACACGGTCAAAAATAGGCTGCAAATGTGCAGTGTCACCACATAGTTACAGTGACATTCACCTGTGCGCATGGTAAAACTCAGATCTTATGGCCAATCTATCATAGCTTAAATTCAGAATGTCAATTGAAGATAAAAACAGAGTTGAAGTTGCTGTGATTTGAGGTTGATGTGAAGATGTTTCTCTTTTGTGACTCCATACAGAGTGACACCCTATATCCGAACATTTGTGTTTCAAGCCCAGCTGCAAATCTCTGCCATAAATCTTCACAACACAAACTTTCTATGTCCTGTGATAACATACTAAAGCTGCAGATGCAAAATTCTTCTCTCTCTTTCAAATAAACATTTAATGTAACAACGTAACATATTACACCACCCTAGAGTAACTGCATTTCAAGTGACACCGATTGTCTATGTGGTTCGGTACACAGCTTTTCAGGAATCATAAGGCATTAGCTTAGATTTAACCAGTTTAATCCAGGTTACTTTAAAAATCATCAATGATATACCTCGATAGAAGCCATCTACATCATTCTTCTTTGTGAAAAGAATTTGTGTAACATGCGACAGTATAACAGTGTGGATGCATATGATTAATCAAAGTACATATTTCTCTTAAACCATGAGGGGAAAAGCAAACATTTATTCATTCATTTTCTGAACCACTTAATCCTAATTAGGGTTGCATGGAGACTGGTGCACATCTCAGCTGACTCTGGGCGAGAGCAGAGTCCACCCTGGCAATCCAGGGCAGAAACAGCAATGCTACTACTCCTTACGAAAGTCAGCAACAAATATGGTGCTTGTTCTTGGGTATGTTTGTGCACAAGTATTTTCGCTTAGCATACGACCGGTTCTCCAGCGTTTCGTTTCAAAAAGTGGAATGAATGAATATATATATATATATATATATGTATAAGCAAATATTTTATAAGTACTGCTGAAGTAGAAAAATGAAAAATGCACAGCAATTTGTTTTAAGATTTGCTTAATTGTTCCAATCAATCCAAATTTGAAAAATTTTAATGATGATTTTCCAATAATTACAATATTCTACCATTTTGTTCAACAGTATTGTTTTATTAAATAAATCTAAAAGTCAATTATGAATATGTGAATTATGTAGGAAAATCCCATCAGACATCAATCCTGAAAAAAGACATTCATAAGTAAATAAACAAACAAACAAACAAACAAAAAAATAAATAGATAAGCAAGCAGATAGATAAATACATAACTAAATAACTAAATAAAATCTGATTTTTAGGTTATATTATATAGTGTTAATGTCAAATTTAAGTTTAAGTTTTATTTATCTTGGTCAAAATATGTCAACATTGTTACCAAACACTAGGTTAATTAAAAGGAAAATTTTTCAAAAAAATTCAAGAAAATCAAATTGTTCTTTGCCCACATGAAACTTAGTGAGGCAGGAGAGGTGATGCTAAGACCAGTTGGTAGCCCAACCATGAACACCTTGAGCTTGAAGGACTTGATGTGTGGTTTAGCAAGATGGAGCTGCAGCACACACACAGCTCGAAGATCACTGGAAGTGTCGAGAGAAATGTTTCCAAATCAGGTGATCTTGTTGCATGGAGATGTTGGGCCGTTGGCCCATTCCCATGGCCTCACCCCCTTGTGAAATCACAAATGTACACTCATCTACCTGAAACTCCACTTGACATCACCTGTCAAGCCATAGAAGCCTTCAGAAATTACCTCCAAGCATGTATGCACAATGATAGCCAGCATTTGCAGGATGTCATCTTTAAAACATACAGAATAAAATCAATATTTACTGAAGTTGCATATGTGCAAATAATAATGTCATTAGCTTTTACTTTTTTTATTTCATTAACCTTCAAAATGTGGGAAGTTTTATTGGGTCGTCCTGTATAGTACTTTTCTGACTATATATACTAGCAAATGTGACCAAGCTTCCTCAGGTCACCAAACTGCATTAAACTGTTAATGTTCATATCATTTATTTGTCCATCTTAATAAAACCAGAAGTCTATAAATGTATTTGAACAATTCAAACAGTCTGTTAGAGCTCTTTGTACGATAAGCATCAATAACCAGTAAATTTACCCAGAAACTCATAATATCAACTATAAGTAGAACAAACATGGCCATTTGGATTTAATCTGCTTAATACATAACCTAAATAACTTCAGTCATGTTAGCATTATTGCAGCATTAATCAAGTTGTTGCGTATTAATGAGTTTTTAGCAAATGCTAATTACTGTCATAGATTCTGCAGCACCCCATTAAATATACAAATTACAGAATTAAAGAGCCGGAGCTTTTCATGATTAATCTTTAAATGGGAGGAAAAACTAATGATGTCTGTGCAAAGTTTCCCCTCAGATTTCACACGGAGTCCACTTGACAATAAATCAAATTATTTAAGGGAAATCATTTGTAATATTTAATATTTTGAGCTACAATTGCCTGTACTCTGAAAAGAAAATGTACTGATTTTGACCCCTTTATTGACCTTCAGGGGATTTTTTTTTTCTTTTGGTAAAAGTGTGCTCAGCCACTTAACATTCAGATTCTACAAAGATAAAGAGAGAAATGTGACGCTTCAAAGGCAGCTGCAGCAGTTAATACACTTCATTACAAGTAAAATGAAAGGAAAAACCAAACAGATGAAGATTGCATTATTATGCATAGGACACAGTTCCTAGTTTCCATCCTGGCTGAGAATCTTCCACAACACTCAAGATACTGAGCGTCATAACACATCAATGAGGATTAAGATGCAGATCAATCCACTGCAATGATATTGCATTTTTAAAATCGTGTCCCTCTCTTTGATTTGTTGGGAGTTGTGCACTGACAAAATCATTTAAGGCTCCAAATTAGATGACCATTGATTTTTGCTTAATGCCTTGCTTTGGCTAGATTTCAATATTACACCACGTATTTTGTCCCTGAGCATCTTGTTTGTTCATTTTATTATGCCTCATTGCAACCATTGAGCTCTTAGGTTGTATTTACCCAGTCACTGGCGAGCTCAATAAGAACAATTGGGTTTGAACAGGGAAAGCTTTAGGATTTTCCTCATATTTCTGCTTAATACATGACTAAAGAAAGGACTTCAGGAGTGCAGAGTGGACTGGCCTTGTTCCAAATCCATCGGTAAGCAATCGAGAACATCAACATGTGATTTTAAATAGGCCGGGTGGCTAAAGATATGAACCGACGGGAATGTCGCCACTGTTCTTCGGCTTGCTCATTAGTCTGTGGCCATTTATAACGCCAGCAGGCCCAAGGACGAGCTCACCACTTTGACTGCAGTCATTGATCAATTAGAGAGTCAGCTGAACTCAACTCCAGGCTTGATTTATAAAGATTTATCCGTTTGTCATTATTAAAGAAGAAAAAAAAAAACCTAGAAACTTGTGGTGCTAAATGTTAATAAAGTTGGGGGTTGGTGAGACTACGGAAATGGCTATTCATTTCCTAAACTACAAGGTCATACAGGGTCATCCATTTCTGTGTGTGCTTCTTAAGGAAACCATTTAATGGATGCTGTGCATAATATCAAGGAGAAAATAAAAAGCACAAGGTGGAGGAGTCTCATGGTCATCTGCATTGGGTGCTGAACTGATCAAGACAGAATATCGATAATATTCACTCACATAACTAAACAATGAAAAGGCTTAGTGCCTTGGTAAACTGCAGAATGCTCTCAGCACCATCACGGTTTATATAAAAAAAATTCTCTTAACTAGACAACTACAAAGTAGCTTAACCTTATCTCATCTCATGAGCTAAACTGCTTAATCCTACTAGGGTCATGGAGAGGCTGGAGCCCTTCTCAGCTGTGGGCCAAGCACAGTACACCCTGAGCAGCTCTCCAGTCCAGGACTCAAACCCAGGACCGTCTACCCCAACTACACACCCATGCCACCCTAATTTAATCTTAAATGACCATTTACAAAAATAACATACATCTAAGTTCGACCATGCACTGTCTTGTCTATGGGTATACTTTGCTACGGTTGCATTATACCCTATATAATCTTTGCTTCAGGAAATATTACATTTTGTGGTCTTGAAACACTAAAGAGTACTATCTGCATTAGATTTTTGTTGAACACTGATATGTACATGTATATAGCCCAATGGTGTATTTTTAAGTTGTCATCAAAAAACAATAAAAATATACTGTTATATAAGTAGTAAAAAATAAATAAATAATAAAAAATACCCCAGAAAAAACAAGTATGATCATTCTAGAGGTTAACAGAATTATGAGTGTTTACTTTTAATTCTATTATGTTAGAGAGTGAAATCTCTGAGCATCCAGTTCTCTACTCACTGAATGGCATATAAAGCCCTGTGGAGAAACAAAAGAATTAAAAGAATAATTAACCCAAAATGCTAATGAGGTTAATAATTAATGGAAATAATTAGGAGCCAGTTACCATGATTACAGCAGCAACTGTTAATTGACCTTTACTCGGTTGAATTCATGGAACATTTTACCACCTCGGTGCAGCAGCTACGGAAATGAAGTCATTCGGCAATTGTCTCCAATTTTACATCATCTTCCTGACCAATCAGATAATTAAGTCAAACTGAGCCTTGCTTACATTAAACAATTAAAATGTGAGTAATGAAAACAAATGGAAGTGGGTTTTTTTGCATCAGTGGCTGAAGCATAAGTTATATTCATTTCAAACTTTATTCCCTAATAATGTACATAAACAAAAGTATAATTATCCTTTGTCTAATTGAAGAAGTTGGTGTTGTGCTATTACAGAGATTCAGGGCCAAATAAGAATTGTATTTTGGAGTTATGCTGCATTTTAGCTCAACCTATTTGCTAATTTGTTGATTTGTTAGTTAAAAAAACAAAACCCATACCTGTGAACTCAGTGTTAATGGGTAACGTAGAGCTGGGAAAGTGGATGTAGTTTGTCCCAGTGAAGCGTCTTCCTCTTATGACCTGGCCTTCTGCATCTGCGAATGATACATCAGTTCTTTCAATGTGGTAGACAGGTGGAGGACCATTCAGCTCGACTGGAGCAGCCCACAAGATCTCTATGGCAGTTGTGTTCAAAGGCTTCAGCTGGGGGGTCTTTAACCCTGCTGGTGCTGTCAGTAGAAAAAAAAATGTTTCAATTACATTTTTCAGATATATTTTACTCATAATATATAATATAAAAAAGGCAACAAACAAATTAAACAAAACTGCTTAAATGTTTTAAATGGAATCCAAACACAGCTTTAAGAGGGTAAATGATCATGCACTGACAAATTTGCAGTACATTTAGTATATTTAGGCCAGTAGCCAAGCCCAACCAACACCTCTAATAAAAGCTCTCTATAGAAAATGAATGTGTTGTCTGTTGCCAAGTGTGTCATAAATTACATTCAATCAATAGCACTTGAGTCTATATAATCGAAACCCTGATATTTCAAACTCCGCGTGCTGATTTAATAGGTTGACAGACGTTCATTACTTTAGAACACATGTACAAGAGGAACAATGATAAGCATAAGAGATGAAGCTTAAAGTGGCATGAAAGAGGTGAGAGTAGGAGCGTTAGTGCTGTGGGATGATTTATTAATACTTTGTCACAAATATTCGATTAAACTCAACAATCTAATAACAACTCAGCTAAAATGCATCTGAAGTACAGGGAAAAATATAGTTCATGAAGATTTCATTCAGGTTTGCATCATCTTTTAAAGTAACTTGACTAACATCTTAATTAAGAGATTCTAAACAGAGATCCTATTTCCAAGTCCTGATTACTAAAATAAGCACTGAAGACTTTTATGGCTTGGATGGTTGTCTCATGTCTGTGCATCACTGTATAAAACCAACCCAATGTCCATGGTCATGAAAAATGGCTTGGATGGTTGTTCCATGGCAGTACAATGGCGTAGTGGTTATCACATCTGACTCACAGCAAGAAGGCCCATGCTTCAAATCTCTGGCTCGACAAAGGTGTTTTTTGTGTGCAGTTTGCATGTTCTTCCCGTGCTTGCATGGGTTTCCTTCGGGTACTCCAATTTGTTCTAACAGTCATGCACATTAGGCTAAATGGCCCCTAGGAATGTTTGAATATAAGTGGTTGTGATAGGCTGAAATAGGCTCTAGCCTCCCCGTGACCCTTGTATGATTAAGCAGGTTAGCAATGGAATGAATGAATGAGGACTGTTGTCCAGTCCAGGGATTAGAATTAAGACATTGGCTTAATTTTAGACTTACACATTTGCATTATTTGAGCTATTGAGGGCCTTGCTCAAGGTCCCAACAGTGGTTATGGTGAGGATTGAACCGCTGACCTTCGGATCAGTAACCCAACCACTATGCCCTGTCCAATGTCTGCAAGCCTTTGAGTTGATGCTGACTGGCTGTTATATATTGTTGTAATGTTTTATATATATATATAAGACACTGAAATCTGTCTATGCCTAACTGAATAAATAAACACAACTGACAAAGACCGAATGCGGAGCGCCGCCTTTCGGCAGTGCCTGAATCATTAGATTATATTCTATATATGAATCTATGTCTATATATGCTCAAATTTATTTTAATTGGCTAGTAAATATCCTATTAGGACATCTGCTGATCATTTCATGCATCCCTCAATATTGTAATACTATGGACAAATAAAAGTCAGTAAAATGAACCACGGAACGCAAATTACGCCAAATTTGATTACAACTCAGACGCCTAATACATTGCAAACTGCTTGCTGTCAAATTAAACTATTGCACAGTTCCAAGGCTAGGAATAACTGCATATTTCCTCGATAGTGAATGTTGGCCTAGTAATAATTGCATTATTGCAATAGGTCCAGTTAAGTTAATTTACAGAATACAATTTACAGCCTAATATGTGATAAAATTCTGCCATTTTATTTATACTAATGAAGAATCATGAACTACTCCACATCAAATCATTTTTATGACTAATGATTAAAATTAGCAGGCTGTTAGCAGGCATTGTTTCATGAATACTTTAGATTCTCATCCCCATCCAACAGCAAAGGTAAACACTGCTTTTATCAAACTAATGAGTAAACCAAATGACCAACAAATAACAGGAAACCATTCCAGTCCTGCTGGTGTATTTTGCCATTTTAATTATGCAGCCTTGCATTTTCCAGGCAAATCCTGCTAGATGAACTATAATACTTACTTGCAGCATTTGTGTAACTTGGGAAATATTGATTTATGCATAATTGCCCCATACATGGCACAGTTCAAGTCAATGCGATGCGTACATGCAGGCCTACACATGTACAGCTTCTCTTTATGGCTTGTAATATACATAAAACATTACCATCAACCCTTGATTAGCTGTTCTCTTTACAAAAAGATCAATAACATCAGTCTGGCTCAGGTTTTAAAATTCTCTAGGCCTACACAATCCTTGTCCTCATCAGTACATTCAAAAAATGAGTTATTATGCTTTTTAGCAGTGACCTGGGATCTACTGCACTGACAGCCGAGGTCATGCAACTCTGCAATATTGTCTCACTGTCACTTTCAGCTTAATGCATAACTACATGTCATATCAGCCATTAGAGCTGATTATAGAACCTCTTAGTTTGGACTGTACTCGTACAAAAAAATTCACAGACAAGTTACGAGTCCAGAGGAAGCTAATTTGATGTATTGAGAGATGAATCAGTATATTGACTCATACTGACATTCATATATATCAGAGGTTTTAAAAGGGGAGTATAAACCATCACCACCCTGGGGAGACAAACCCACAGCCACACACCAATAATATGTTTAATTTAACTGAAGGACCACACTTGAAAATATGTTATTTTTGACCTCACGCCTGCCTGCTTGTTAAGCAAAACTCTACCCTGCTATCTGTGATGTAAAATAGTAAAATGTGAAGTAAATAGCTAACAAAATGTTCAAGGACATCTTTGTTTTTCCCACTTAGCTTGCATGAAAGTATTAATCCCAATTTCACTTTTGTTGTTGTTTTTACTTTTTCTTTGTGTTGTTAGTTTTTATGGTTTTATGCTTTTTTTCCCCACTTGTTTTTATTTATTTAGTGTTATACTTTTAGCCTGGTAATGTGTTTTGTACTTATGGGCCACCAAGCATTGTTCCAGTCTATATATTTGCACATATTCTCCCAAGCTTTAGGTCCCAAATACAATTAAATTCCCCTGCATGGTAACAGTTTTGCCGTCTGCACTGTGGATAATGCTCGTTACACACTACTTGCTTCAGCATTGAAAGAAATGTGATGCCATACCAACCATCCCAACGAAAAGCAGCTGCTGACTGCTCCGTTTGAACAGATGGTAATTCAACCTAATGGTGCATCTGTATAATAACCATGGGCACTGTGTATACAGGCAGTCATAAAAACAAAGTAAGGATCACATAAATTGCAATCATCAACATCATAGTCCTGTCAGAGTTACTAAATGGGTCTGGGACAAGGAGAAAAGAGACATGTTCTCAAGTGGATCATGTGCCACAGGTGTGATTCAACCAATCTGAGACAACCATCAGGAAAAATATTAAACTCAGGGTAAAAAGAAAAATCTGACATTCCAAAGCCTATATAAGCAACAGAACAAAAACATGTTGCACATTTGAGATCCCAACGGCACTGTTTGGTGAATTGCAGGGAAAAAAAATCAACCACTTACACAAAATACATTTCTTACTATGAGGAAAATAAGTGCAGTGGCAAAGCGACAAATATGCTTCTGTCGTATGGAGGAAGCAATAATATCCCCAGCAGCATATTGAGCTGACCATATCTTACAGTGGTGCCAAGAGCCTGACGGATTCATGTCCATCATTTCGCACAGTATCAATTAAGGGCCCTTGAAGGCTGCATGATTTGTGCCTCTGTTATTAAACCCCACTAATTCGTCCTACTTACATATTCCGTATAAATCTCCATGAGTGGTGTTTGATTCATGGTGTTCATGGGGAGCTCGCCAGCACATTTTTTCTCCTTGTAATTAACAGTAAATTGTTTTTACTGCCGAGCGATGAATTCAACTGCAAATGGGCAAGTGTACGAGGTGAGCGCTGAACTCCGGCAGGAGGGCTGAGGGAGTCATTAAGTCATCATATTAGGTGAGATGTAGATGGTTAATAAGGACAGAAAAAGGGGAAGAAAGCACAGTACTGTTTCAGGCATGTCTCGGTGGAACAAAGGAGAATGAGAGAGAAAAAGGCAACACTCAGAATGTGTTCTTCCAAATTTTCTTGATGACACACTTTCCTAACCTGTCTAAATGTCTGAACCATTTTCTCCCAACTTTCTCTCCTGTTTTCTAAGTATGGAAATAGTAAAAATAACCTGAGAGTAAATGTCAAATAACTTTCATTCATATTCATCAGGGATGACAAGCCTTCCCATTGCAACTGAGAGCAGCCCGAGCTGAATTCGCTTTAGTTCACTGGTACCTTTGTACACTTTCTGAAGAATGTGTCTCGCAGCAGCTTTTAAACAAAGAGGTGATGGACCTGTTCAACTGCAGGCACCTCATTATTATTCAGATGGAAATAAACATGAATTAACACATACTGAATTAGCATATCACTCACATCAATTTTAAAATTGAATTAAAAGCAAAAACACTTATGTTACAATTTTACAATGGTCCAATTTTGATTCCTTACACTTGCTCATTTTTCCTGCATCCAACATATCAACTTTGAGAGCACTGTAGCTGTAAAGAGAAAAACTACTTATTAACTGAACCTGAGCCTGGTCATGGAGGAAACAGGGAGTAGGAGGGAAACCCAGGCATCCCTGTCCCCAGCAATACTCTTCAGCAACTCTTGGGGGTTCCCAAGGTATTTCCAGACCAGGAGGGAAATAAAATCCCTGCAGCGAGTTTTGGGCCTGCCCCGGGTCCTCTTTTTTGGTGGACGTGCTGAGAAAACCTTTAAAGGGGGCAATCAGAAGGCATCCTAATCAGATGTCCAAACCACCCCAACTGACTCCCTTTGATGCAGAGGAGCAGCAGCTCTACCTCGAAGTCCTCCTGAATGTCAGGGCTGCTCACCCTATCTCTAAGGCTGAGCTAACATATCCTTAAAAGGAAACTCATTTTAGCCGCTTGTATCTCATTTTTTTGGCTCAGCTCCCTCTTCAGCATGAACAGATGCAACGCCCTCATTACTGCTGATGCAGCATCGATCTGTCTGTCCATCTCCTGCTCCACTCTCCAATCACTCGTGAACAAGATCCCACAACATTTGAACTCCTCTTCTTGAGGCAATGGGAGCAATCCACCTTTTTTCCGGTTAAGAACCATGACCACAGGTTTGGAGGAGTTGACTCTCATCTCAAAAGAAAGACCAAGGATTAGGATTTCTCTGAATGGACCAGGTAAAGGAGGTTAACAAGTAGTTTGTTATATGACATTTGAAATGGTGGCTTTTTAAAATAGACTTTAGGCACTGTGACTTGCCTGCCTCTTTAACAAGGCGCCCTCATCTGTGTCTGTGAACACTTTGGCAGCTTTTGGCTTGTTTTTCTTCCCATAATAAACAAGAGATTTTTGACAAGCAGTTAGTACTTCATAAACTCTTTATCCCTTTGGATATTTCCTGTGCATCATGTATTTTCAAGAAAATGCTGAATGCTTTCCTAGAACCTGCTAAAGATCATAGTGCACAGTGAATATAGCAAACAGCTAAGTTACCGGTTAAATATGCACTGGACTAGACACACAATTTATTCCTGTCTAACAGCCAGTCAGATTGTGCATACTGTTGTTGCCATATAATAATCAATGCTATTCATTTGACTGTTATGGCTGATCAGTATAAATAAAGAATACATCAATTATTACTTAATAGTAATTATAAATATAAAGGTTATGTTGTTATTATTATAATTATTAAATCTATTTAGCAACACCATATGGTAAAAACATGGTGGGGAATCTGTATAAGCCTTATGTATGCATAATTTCCCCACATAGCTTAATTGCTTAATAAAGGTAATTGCCCCATCAGCTTACATAGTGGGCTTATGGCCAATGATTTCTTTATAAAAACCCATGACTTATTGATCACTTAAATTATTATAAATAATGCAATACTGTGCAAAAGCAAGGATAGCTTTTAAAAATTAGGAAATAAATGAGCAGTAAACAATACAAAATAAATGCAAATCATTGACAACAATTTGCATTTAAATATGCATCAGTAGTATTTTACCTAATTTTATGAGAACGTTAGCTGGTAAATTGGGGTTTTTTGGTCCAAAATGTAGTCTATTATATAACAAGTTGCTTTCTGTATATGGGAACAATAATGGGCCTTATTTATTAATCTTTTAGTAAAGATGTGTAGTAGCTGTTTGTGCTTAAAACCAAACTGAACTATAATTTTCTGCCAGATTTACAAATGTTTGAATAAATTTTTAGCCGTAGAGTACACAGTTTCTGCCACAGAACAAATTGCATGTAATGACCCCACAAAATTCACCCAGCAAAATAAAAGGTCAAGTGTCGAAAGCACAAAATGACCAATAGAAGTAATTTTGACTTGCTTTTGTGGCAATAAAATATTTAATAATAATAATTTTTTTTAATATTACATTATCAGGGTCGTGTCGAGGCTGGAGCCCATCCCAACCAACTCTGCGTAAACGCAGCATACACCCTGAGAACATGCAAATTACAGTGTTTGGCAACAATTATTTAGGACATTCAGTTGTGGTATAACAAACTGCACTACATGTTGGACTGTAAGGAGGTTTTTCTTATATGGTTTGTATTTTTATGGTTTCACCCAAATGAGGATGGGTTTCCATTTTGAGCCTGTTTCTTCTCAAGGTTTATTTCTCGTGTCGACTGAGGGAGTGTTTCCTTGCCACTGTCGCTGCGGGCTTGCTCATTCGGGATATTTAGGGGTTGTAGAAAAATGTTTAAATTCCTTTTTAAATTACTTTTTTTATGTAAAGCTGCTAAGGGGCAGTGATGGCCCGGTAGTAGGGTAATGCTGGATTACTGATCCCAAGGTCGGCGGTTCAAGCCCCACTGTCAACGGGATGTCACTGCTTTCCCCCCAGTGCTGCTAACTGGGCTATCAAAGGCCGGCCATGTCTCTCACTGTCTGTAGTAAGAGGCATGTAAAAGAACCTTTTCTGATTTTTGTCAAGAGTAGGATGCATAGCCGTCAGCGTGTTTCTGCCATGCGATGGCCTGGTGAGCTGTCCAGGGTGTACTCTGCCCTCGCCCAGAGTCAGCTGAAATGGGTGCAGCCTTCCCGCGATAAAAATAATAATAATAATAATAATAATTGAGTCCTCACTCCAATCAGAATTTGTCACTGGTTATGTGCAGACAGACTGGCTTGTCCTCTATTTATATGGCACTCTTTCTTTTACATTAAACATTAGTTCTATTACTTTAAATAATCTATAAATTTACACACACTTCGGAGCACACATGGGTGTTTTGTTTTTTTTTAATTACAAGATTTTAATAAATTGTGCTTTATTTTATTACTTCATTTAAAGAACATTATAGTAAATAAATAAACAGTTATGGAACTTTCATGTCAAGCTAACAATATAGAACTGCTGGCTAATTAGTGAAGATTTTTACCTGAAGGTTTAGTACATCCTGAAGTAGGGAGACTGCTCACACACCCCTGTGTGTTGCACATGGTAACAGTGAAGCTGTACTCCTTGTAGCTCTTCAGACCTGTCACAGTATAACTTCGCTCATCTGCTGAGGCGTTGTACAATAGCTGAGGATCACAAACACACACACACAAACACACACACACACACACACACACACACACACACACACACACACACACACACACACA
>JAOUQZ010000002.1:5612982-5633136 GCA_028564935.1 Neosilurus hyrtlii
GGGGGGGGGGGGGGGGGGGGGGGGGGGGGGGGGGGGGGGTTTCAATGTGAATGTGTTATTCATTGTTCTGTGACGCAGCTCGACCTTGACTCTTCACAAAAAGAAACAACTTAGTGCAGATACAAGTGAAAAAATTAAAGCACCACAGAATCATTTAGCAATGTATCAAAATCCTACTTGCTTCTCATTTGAAATTTTGGGCACTACAATATCTTGCAATTGGAAATAATGTGCCCCTAAAGTCTATCCACATAGACTTTACCAACGTAGACCAACGGGTGAAAATAGACTTGGCAGGCAAAGTTTGCTTTGCATAAACTTAACATGATTGAATAAGTTCCAGCAGCGACTAAAATAAACAGGTTAATTACATTTCTAGTTTGTAAGCAGAAACAGATCTTGCCCACACAATAAAAGTGTTTTCCTCCAAGGTTAAATTATTAGCCAACCAATACATTCTGGGTAGCCCTGCTTATGTCATCTGCTGTGATGGGAAATATTCCATAACCATATTGTGGCTTTTTAACTACGCCTATTAGACGAGCCATAGTGGACAGAGCAATATAATATCCACAGAGTAAGATGCACAACCTTATTGATTTTGAGGGAGGAAGGGTAAATGAGTTTGTAATATTTATATAAAGAAATCTTTATTTGGTGGAATCTCCTGATGTCATTCAAGCTTCTTAGTAATCAGTTTAAATAGATCATTTTTCATCCCTACTGTGAACAAGTGCATGCAGAGTGCTAAAGGATGACACATATGGATTAACAATTCGTGGTGTCTGGTAGGAGTTTTTGTTGATGTATGAAAAAAAAGCAAAAGAAAAAGCAAAAAAATAAATAAATAAAACATTTTCAACACTTAGATCTCACCACAATTAATAATCAGATGACCTGCAGCACTGACAAATAACCTAGATTCTATTTTGGAAAGGTAAGTGATGTTAATGTGATGTTATGGTGGTCCCCACAGATTTCTCTGCTTTGCTCAGCACGGCTTGAGGTTAAATATCTCCTTGGAGCTTTCTTGAAGGTCATTCACACAAAACTCCTGACCAAATGTACCTATGGGTGGTCTCAAAAAACCCGATAATGTCAAAGAAATATGCTGAATATAAGAAAGAGAAGAAAAAAACAGTATGAAAATGTGTTTGTGTCTTATCGTAGGTCATATGCCCAAGCTGGTGTGTTGTAGGGGTGTATATAATTAAGGTGGCTACAATTCATGACATATTTACTGCTTAATTAATGTATCTGACAAATCAAGTGTTCTGAGAGCATTAAAGCATATGATCATTTACGATCATTTAGGCAGGTTACTGTAATGGCCGCTTTGACCTTTTATGAACACAGGCCGATCCTGCAGGCCATCAAAGTGCTAACTAGCTCAAACAGCCATAGCGAAGTGGAAAGACATGGTTATATACACAAGACTTCAGTTACCAGTGCTATCCATCAAGGGAGGAGGGAGATTAAATGCTTCTACTTTTTACACCTACCCAGGTTAAAGACATTTTACAGCTTTATTTCACATTTCACATTACCATACTGTGGTGCCTTGTGCACCCTTTTCCAACCTGATGAACATCAATATTACTTTTTATGAGCTCTTCAGCAATTTCCTTTAACAAGCGTTTTGTGTTTATATATATATATATATATATTCCAGTGCAGCTAACTGGGTAATCAAAGGCAGGCCATGTCTCTCACTGTCTATGGTGGGAGGCATGTAAAAGAACCTTTGCTGATTTTTGTCAAGAGTACGCTGCATAGCCGTCAGTGTGTTTCTGCCTGGGAGGCCTGGCAAGCTGTCCAAGGTGTACTGTGCCCTCGCCCAGAGTTGGCTGAGATGGGTGCCTGCCTCCCCATGACCTTAGGATTAAGCGGTTCAGAAAATGAATGAATGAATGAATTTATACACTTTCTTTTAAGTAGACAAGTCTAATGGCTTGGCCAGATCTGTAAGCACTCTCATTTAACTGCATACTAATTTTCATTTGTTTTTTTCTTTTTTTTATTTGTTTTTTTTTTTTTTTGCTGGTGTTTATTTAAGGAAGGCAAATTATGAGATGATTCCATATTTTTTCTTCACCATTGATTGTTTCCTCAACATTGATCAATTCTATTAATCTGCATTGCGAGGCGGCACGGTGGTGCAGTGGTTAGCAGGTCTGCCTCACAGCAAGAAGATCTGGATTTGATTCCTGGTTTCAGGCATTTCTTTGTGAAGTTTGCATGTTCTCCCTGTGCTTGTGTGGGTTTCCTCCGGGTTCTCCGGTTTCCTCCTGCAGTCCAAAAACATGTACAGTAGGGTAATTGGCTTTCCAAATCACCCACAGGTGCGAGTGTGGTTGTATGAGTTGCCCTGCAATGGTCTTGTGAGCTGTTCAGGGTGAACCCCACCAAACAAAACCAAGAGAGTTGTTGCTAATGAATTTCCAATTCATAACCAGGTACCATTGCGGTGGCAGCCATCATTGAGCCCCGCTCTCTGGCTAAAGTACAGACACTTACATCTGTAATCCAGAATATCAAAGACACTGCATAAATCAGACACTTTGTCTTCCCATCTGTCTGTTCATTTTCTTCATGGTCAAGGTGCAGGGTAAGGGTGAAAGTTACCTTTGTCAGACTGTATCTTTCAACTCACCATAGGTAATTTGACATTTTAATTGTGAACCGTGACCCGCCCATACATCAAGTTGTAAGCATAAGGACAACCATATAGAAAATATGGCCTAGACAAGCTTTTTTTCTTTTCACGTAAGGTCAAAGCTGAAGGTCAAGGTCACAGTGACCTAATGTTTGGTACGCAGTAACCCCCCATTTCCATGATGTATAAGTATACCTATTATTGTATATGTGAGAGGCCCTAGGTGTGAATGTAAGTGTGAATGATTGTGTAGGTGTTGGTTCTGTGATGGATTGACAAGCAGTTTAGGGTGTACCCTGTCTTTGCCCAGAACCAGTTCCCTGCAAACTCTAATAGGATTAAGCTGTTCAGAAAATTACCTGTGTAATTCAAATAATAGTTTATTATGTTGATATGAGTTAAATTATATGTTTTATTACATAATAATTAATAATTAATTTGTTATGATGGTTATGTAATGTACATTTTTGCCTGGTATGGTTTCTGTCAGGTAATACTAAAATAAGTAGATTTTTATAATTTATAAATCTATATAGAGTTATAAATTTAAAGTGCCTCTTATTCTGGTTCTTTTTGGCTACATGCATAGTATCATGCTCTTAATTTATATATGCTATAGTATAGCATTTAGCTCCTGCCATCACCAAAGGTGAACAGACCGTTAGCTATAGAAATGGGTTCTGTCTGTCTGTCCCTCCAAATTGTTAGTGCAATAACTTTGGAAGGAAATGATATAGGATCACCGAATTTGACATATGGGTCCCTCCTCAGTGGCAAAAATATGGTGGGATTTTATATGAGTCAAATTTTTATACACTTGACTTGTCAAATTGTCCTGATTGGGAGCCCTTAAAACAGGTGCACTCAGTCACCTCCTAATTATGAAAATAGTCAAATTAGAAGCTTCTATAAGACATCAGTAGAGCAATTTCAGGAGTATTGTATCTGTGTTTCTGTGTGTGTGTCTGTGTGTGTCTCAGAGAGAGAGAGAGAGAGAGAAAGAGAGAGAGAGAGAGAGAGAGAGAGAGAGAGAAAGAGAGAGAAAGTAGCTTTACATTTGGCCTCAGATGTAATATTTTTTATCTTATTGTAAAGTTGTATTGTAAAAAATTATAAATGTGCACAACAAACCTGCCCATGATGGGGTTAAATCCAAAGTAAAGATCCTGGCACTGGTCACACTTTAGGCCAGCTAGGGACGAATTAGCACACTCGCATTGCCCTGTGTCTACAGCACACACTTGTCCAACTGCTCCCACTGGGTGACAATCGCAGGCCTTACATGGACCATGATTGCTGTCAGAATGGAAGAAACCTGCAATCAAAAAAAAAACATATATTTCCTGATTTACACATAAGTTACCAAACCAAGATCATATGTGACCCAGTCTGGCAAATTGAGTCACAGTGACCCAAAATTCAAAATTGAGTTAGCCATACCATTTAAAAGAGGAGACTGTATGATTTAAAATGGTATGGCTAACTCAATTTTGAATTTTTGGTCACTGTGACTCATTTTGCCAGACTGGGTCACATATGGTTATCTTAGAGAAAATGGGTCTTATTCCACTTTCAACAGAAGAAGCAATGGTTGTGATACTCAAGGGCATCATTCAGACTGGAAGGACCAGCAGGTTTGAGATGTTTCAATCACAGCCTGCTCACCATCCCACGGGTGAAATACAAGTGAATGAAACCGTGACACACAGGGCCAAGGAGGGGGAGTGCCCAAACAGAGTCATCAGCTCTTGTAGATGGATCTCCCCCTCTCTCCCTGCGCTTTCAATTTTCTCCTGCCAGCACCACTCTCAGTGAACATGCTTTATATGCTGGGTGGACCGGAAGGCTAACCGGAAAGCTGGGTACACCTGCACTATTTCATCAGGTGGTGTGGGTGAAGAGGGAGCAGCCGTACATCCTTGTCTGATTACTGTATACAGGTTCCATGAGGTGCTCTTTGAAGAACTAAGCTAAGGCTATTCATTATTCTAACCTATGATTATAATCTATTCTACTGATTATAATAACCCAGGCTCTACAAATAAAATAAGATAATCTTAGGAGAAGAAAGGGCTAACAGAAACTATTGAACTGAATGCTGTTAGGTGTTAATACATTATATTTAGTGTATTATGTACAGAAGATATAAAAAGGTATATAAAATGGCAGGTTTTTGTAATGTAAAAGCATGGTAAGGGTAAGTTTGTTGGGCTTTTACACCTAAGCCTAGCAGCTCATCAGAAGCATGAGGCCAAGACAATCATTCCAGTATGTTTTCCACCTTTAATGTGACCTGTACAATTCAATTTTTAAGGGGAAAAGCTTGAATATTAATAATGCATAAGTGTGCACACTATCTTATAATTCGAGATGTAGTCGTGTTTAGATCTAACCAATTACATTCAAAATCAGTACACACCATCAATTAAAGTAACCTTAGTAAAGTTCACTTGTTCAAAGGGGTCAGGAAGGAGTCACAGTGGTGTTGTGGTTAGCATGTCCGACTCACAGCAAGAAAATCCCAGGTAAGAGCCCTGTGCTTGGCAAGGGCACTCTGTATGGAGTTTGCATGTTGTCCATATGCTTGAATTGGTTTCCTCCCACAGTCCAAAAACATGCACATTAGACTAAATGGCTGTTCCAAATTGTCCCTAGATATGAGCGTGAGTGTGAAGGGCTGTGGGTTTTTAGCAAATGAGTCAATAAATGACTGTTCTAGTAGGATTTCCTGACATTAATTTAATTGCATCTTACTGCAAAAGCCATGGTCTACAAAGCGCTTATAAAATTATAAGCCAGGAGAAGGCTACAAAACAACTTCCAAGGCAGATATATTATTGAACAGAGTGAAAACAGTAATCAAAAATATGAATTATATGAGAAAATATCACAATACAAAGAACTGAATGTCCTTAGAAGAATAACAGGTCTGGGAGGCTCCTAACAAGTGGACAGAAACATTAAAGGAGCTGCAGGGATTTCTGGCAAGAACTGGTTGTGCCTAAAAACATGACTACCATGGCACATATTCTTCAAATACCTGGAAAGCATTTTTATACAAAGGAAAACATTCAAGCCTAACTAAAAACCTACATCAAGTCTCCCAAAAGCATGTGGGAAAAGGTGTTATGGTCTGATGAGACCAAGGCTGAACTTTTTGGACATAATTCGAAAAGCTATGTGTGGTGCAGACTGCTGAGCTCTTCAGGGTGTAACCCGTTGTTTGATAAAAAAAATAAATAAATCACAAAAAGAACTGCATACCCAGAGTGAAGAATGATGGTGGCATTATGCTTTGGGGCTGTGTGGGTTTTTTCCAAGATGCAAGGAACCTGAGCGTTATTTATTTATTTCCTTTTCAAAGGAGCCCCGCTTCTCGTCCCAATTCATATCGAAGACACTATTAGAAAAATGTTATTTCCGTGTACTCCTTTTTTTGATAATTGTTGAAATTGTCCATAGCACCTCAAGTTACCAGTCAAACCATGCTCTAAGCTAGATCGCTTGTATGACTTGGTCATGGAAAACAAACGCAGTGTGAGTCCATTTTTTAACAGCACACAGGCGTTGTTGATGTGCACTATACCTGGGACTCCCATGAGCTCTTAGGCCTAAAGAAGCTTTTCAGATGTCAACAGTTAACAAAACCAGTCAATTTTGCTACAAAACCTTCAGGCCTCTTTTCTTTTTTTCATATTTCAGCACAACAGCCACACAAAGCATCCAAATCATTCATTCATTCATTCTCTAAGCTGCTTAATCCTAATTAGGGTTGCGGAGGAGGCTGGTGCCCATCTCAGCCAACTCTGGGCAAGGGCAGAGTACACCCTGGACAGCTCGTCAGGCCATCACAGAGCCAACAGTCACACAACCATTCACACTCACACCTAGGGGGATTTGGAACAGCCAATTAGCCTACAGTGCATGTTTTTGGACTGTGGGAGGAAACCGGAGATCCCGGAGGAAACCCACACAAGCATGGGGAGAACATGCAAACTCCACACAGAAACGCCCGAGCTGGGAATCAAACCCAGGACCTTCTTGTTGTGAGGCTAACCACTATGCCACCGTGCCACGCATCCAAATCAATGAAAGATTAAAGATTAAAGTTTTGGAATGGCCCAGCCAGAGCCTGGACCTGAATTAAACTATAACTCTAAGGGGTGACCAGAAGAGTTCTGTGCACTCACAGTCTGACAGATTTGGGAAATTTTGCAAGGAAGAGCAGGCAGATTACCAAGTCAAGATATGTTACGCCGATAGACTCCTACCCAAAAAGACAGAACTTAATTAATCCACTTGGCACATACCTGTGCATTAGGCCAGACCTGTGCAAGAGGAGACTCTAAGCTTTAAAATGGTATGGCTAACTCAATTTTGAATTTTTGGACACTGTGACTCATTTTGCCAGACTGGGTCACATTTATTCTCTCTCAACCCCCTTGCCACACTCCTTATCCAAGTCTCCTTAGGTCTGCCCTTATGCCTCCAACCATCCAGGTGATGGCTATGCTCTGCAATGACGTTGATCGCCTGTGCAACATTTGAATGGCTGAGTGTAAGTGGTGTAAGTATCAGAAAGCTTTTTTTGAGAAAAAATATAATACTTTTATGTAATATTTTTATGTAATAATTTATACCAAAAACAGGGATAATTCTCATGATATGATTCAAGGTCATAAGGAAGATGAAGGGACCATTCTGGTCCTTTTTCTCATTTTTTAGCATTTTAAGTTAGACCATGTGGATCTCAGCCTTTCATATGTCCTGTTAATTGGCGTCAGTGCCTCTGCACTTCTTGTGTGAACGATTTGATGGTCGTTCTTTGATATAGTTCAGCACTGAGCTTTGTCTGAATGTTGTCACTTAACAAATGCTTCAACTGCATCGCTTTAAAGGTCAGATATTGTATCCATGGTTAGACCTTTATTTTTAATTTTGGACACCAGTGAAGCACCAAAGTATGACTCCTAATCCAAAACACTGCAGAGTTCTTCAGGAAGCACCCTACCTCCCCCTAAAACATTGATTTTAAGTGTCCGCACTGAACAGCCTGTTTGACTTACTCCTCCCATTTAAAGGTCTGTTTCTGTGACTTCTCTGCTCTGATTGGTCACCGGAAAGCATCCATGTTCATGGGAGGTAGACTCGGATGAGTGGAGATTTCGCTGTGCATGTGGAGGGGCAGTGTGGGTAAAAAATTTGCCAAAAACCTTGTGTCTACAGCCAGCTCAAACTGGAAAGAGGGAAAGCTTAAATATGTGCTAACCTCATCATTTGACTCTCAGACACTTGACTCATCAAACATGGCTATTCATTTTCAAATTTAAAATTTTCAAACATTCAAATTTCATTTATTAATTTATGTCTTTGTTGGCTTGTTTGTTTATGTGTTTCCCCCAATAAAAGATTTCTTGTCATTGTATTGTATAGATTACAGGTTAAGGTGGCAAAGGTGGAAAAGGTTGTGAAATCGCAAAACCCAGGCATTTTAACAGGGGTGCATAGGTTTATGTCCACTGTGTACTGTAAATACTCCATTCTTCCATTATTTATACTGCACATCTGTCAGTGTCACTGGAGATCTGACGGGAGGGGTACACCCTGAACAGGTCTATATAAATTTTATAAATATATATACATTTTACCTTTGCTGTATAATTATATATTTTTTCTCCAACTACTTTACAGCTCCTGGTTATACAGGTGTATATTTTCATATCTAATACATCTTTCTGCCAAAATGCTCTGTTTTGTAAAAGCCCAAAAATATATCAACATTAAACATCACCAATATCAAATTCATCAACATCGCTTTCAATGCTTGGTCCTCCATTTTGGTTACTCCGATAACCCTGACATCTGGTCACTGAGTACCGAAGAGTTGCAAGTAGATGTTACAACCTGACATCCAGTCACCCAATCACTTACTCATTTGTCAAACTTCCTAATCCTACTAGGGTCACAAAGAGGTTGGTAGCCTATCTCAGCTGACACTGGGTGAAGACGGGGTACACCCTGAACAGCTCGTCAGACCATCGCAGTAAAACAGCTAAATATCGCATTGCATGATCAGAAAGAGTGTGATGGTTACTATATACAGTCAGTGACAAGTCTTGTCGCACATGTGGACATTCATGTATAAAAGCACATATCTCACCAACCTATTAACTGATTTTATTCACCTATGACTTAATATAATCATCTAATGGTACTGAATAATATGTGCTAGAAGCAGTATTGGAAATAAATTTCTTCTAATCTTTACAGCTTCTTTAATATGAACATTTCCATTTTTGGTTGGACAAAAGTCTTGTTGCAAAGAATTAATTTCACTTTTAAGACTATTCATTACAGAAAAATAATAAAATGGCCTTGTTTATAACTAAATAGATAATATTGTAGCAAATATAACATCATATTGAAAATTTCCTCTGCAAACATGGCCATGATCAAACCAGACTCCCAGTTGCTGTTGATTATGAATAATTTTCATATTAAAAGAACCAGACACCTTCAAGATGTTCAAATTACAAATGATAAAAAAGTGCTAAGTGCCACTAAAAAGTCTTAAGGCCCAAGACATCTGTAATCTATTTTTAATACACAGGTAAGCTATTTTAGAGGGCAGCTCATTCATCAAATGGTCAGAAAACAGTCTGTTATCAACCCTGTGGTGAGAAATCTGAGCCACCTGTAGGTTTGGAACATAATGAGAAGCAATAATCTGTTGTAATAATCTGTAAACCATGATGTTTCACTTTCATACATGACTGGCTCTTCTGTGAACTCTGGGTCCAGAAATTTTCTAGATACTCACTAACAACATTGGTGGCATAGCAATATGACATTGTATTAATAATTCATCTCAAAAATATTTTTTCTCCATGTTTTTGCTAATAATAGTGTTCACATGTTAGGGCCTTGGTAAGCATGTCTTGGTGTTCTAGCTGTGTCTTATACAGGACCTGGATGGTGTATGGTGTATGGTGACTATTGCAAGAAATATGATGTACAGTTGATATAGAAGCAAACATTGCTAGCTATGAGTCCTAATGGAGCTTTTGAGGAAGTCATCAGGAGGCTAAATACAACTTTTCTGCAGCCAGTTGTTTTGTGGATAGTTTTAATTACATGACTGAGCTTACCTGTGTGTACCAAGGGTGTCTGAAATTTCTTATGACTGCTTGCAAATTACTTTCATTTGCTTTTAGATTGTGAAGGTTTCTACAGATTTTGCAAAAAGATTTTATAAATTGCATGAAAGCTGCTTTAATACCTGTATTTTATGTATATTTAGTTAATCAAGACTTTTGTCCAGCCTAGAATGGATATGTTCGTCATTTATTAGATGTAAAAATTATAAATAACAATTACAATTTCCTGTTGTGCTTTGTTTCACAAAACAATCTGTATTCTTGTAAGATTAATGTAAGGCATATTAAAATCAGTTAATAGGTTGGTGAGATATGGGCTTTTATTCACAAATGTCCAAATGTGCAACAAGACTTTTGTCAATGATGATGAATGTCCTATTCATCTTGTCTTTGTGCTCCAACAACTTTTTTCTCCACTTTTCCAACTGACTTGGAAAAAGTTTGTAGAGTTCAACACAGAATTACATTAAAGACCTGATGATATTATGAATCAGCTTAAAAAAGATTGGAACTCAAAACAAGCACAGCATAAAGGCATCTGTTATAATGTCTTCAGTATCATTTTATATAAATTTCATATGCAACTTTAATGTTCTTTTCCCTTTAATGATTTGCAAATTGGACAGTCACATTTCTAATTTTTGTAGTTTAGTCTCTGTACTATAGTGCAATTTTTTAAATAGATTTTAAATGAGGCAATGCAAAATTTTTATTTGTTCAAAAGTTAATTCTTGAAAATGACCTACACTCACACTGCGGTGGTGTATGGAGACAAAATTATAATTGCTGTGACTGTAATACTTGTGATACAAATACTCTTGCACCTAGCAAATTTAATTTAAATTAAATAATAGATTTCCACCAGGTACTCCGGTTTCCTCCCACAATCCAAAGACATGAACAGTAGGCTAATTGGCTGTTCGAAATCCCCCCTAGGTGTGAGTGTGAATGGTTGTGTGTATTCAACCTATGCTGGACTGGCAAGCTGTTCAGGGTGTAGCTCACCAGGGTGAACCCTAGTAGAATGTAATGGTTTGGCAAATGAATGAATGAATGAATGAATGAATGAATGAATGAATAATGGAAATTTCTATGTAAACAGTTCCTGATATTTGCATATTTGACTTTTCAGTAAAAGGACTGAGTGAGATGTTTACTACAAACACAATAGCACCAGATGTCTGAGTTCATTCTAAAGAATTTAAACTGTCTTACCTGCTGGCAGTGCACCTCAACTACAGTAGGATGGATATTTACCCAAAGGTACTAAAAGTGGTGGCCAAACTGAGAAACCCTTCAGAGGTTCTTCTAATTCTTAATGACAGAACTGGCTCTAGGAAGACCACTTACCTTGCAACCAATATCACTGACTACCAAAACATATGCTACTCCTGGGGATGACATTGGGTAAATATATGAGCAAACTGCTACATAGAGCCAAGAATAAATGCAGAGATCAGCAGTCTGCTGCACAATGGCTCTTTATTCTGCTACACAATAGCAGAAATGAAAACACTGGCATGATCAACAGTTCAACATAATTAAAAGGCACACACATATATGAACATGAACACACACACACACACACACACACTTTTCATGCTTTCTTCTAGTTCTCTTGTATTCATAGTATATTTTAGTACATATTCACCTGGCTTACATGTGCTACAGTCCTCTGCATGATGGGTGGGTATACACACACATTTCCCGTTGTCAGGATCACACACTGTTCCAGCCAAAGTGCCCACAGGATCACAGCTGCATGGCCAGCATGCATGTGTATCATTACCCAAGCTCAGGTTATACATATGGGCAGAACAGCGGTTACATCGAAGGCCTTCCACACCATTCTTGCACTGGCACTGCCCGGTTTCCTTATCACACACCGCTGATCCACCTATGGTGCCCCTGGGTTCACAGTGACACGGCTGACAGGCCTCAAACTCATCAAGGCCCAGTTTGTACCAGCCATCGCCGCACAAGTCACACCGACGTCCCTCCACATGCGGCCGGCACTCACACTGACCCGTTACAGGGTGACACACTGAGCCTGAGATTACAGCAGCACTGCAGTTGCAGGACATGCAGACCCCATCCATCCTTGGGCCATAGGTACCAGGAGGGCAGATGTCACAAAGAAGACCCTGGATACCTTTCTTGCATTCACACTGGCCTGAAAACGGGTTACAAAACTGGTGGAGAGATCCAACCGGATTACAGCTGCATGGCTCACACCCATCTGGATTTGTGTGGTTAAGAAATTTGAAGCCATAGTTACAGCGGTCACACCTAAGGCCTGGAAACAGATCAGGAAGAAGTATTTTTCAATGAATGATAAGGGTCACTATTAAAATAACCCTATGCCTAGATTACAGTTACTCATGCTCTAAAAAAGCTGAATGTGGTTGGGGTTTGTTTGTTTATTTATTTTTAATACAAAAAGCATTTTTTATGTATACAAAGTTGCACACCAACAGAAAGTCGATCTAAGTAAACTTCATTTGAAGAAAAAACACAAAAAGAAAGCTTCTAAAACTCTCCATTTTTCTGACCACTTAAAAGCACACAATTCAAATAAACGCCACCTCTAAACTTGTGTGCACAAACATCCAACAATGTACATCACTGGCCTTAACTCACTGGCTTCTTTAAAGTACTGATTAATATAAATATATTGCCATAACTTGCTGGTTTAATTTGCAACGAAACTCAAGTCCTTGTTAAAAATGAAAATAAATAAATAAATAAATAAATAAATAGTGATGGTATAAGATTTTTTGATAGGAATGTTATTTCATAAGACATATTTCTGTATGGAGCATGCATGTCATCCCATGCTTGTGTGGGTTTTCTCTAGGTACTCCGCTTTCTTCCCACGGTCCAAAGATATTCACATTAGGCTAATTCCAAATTGCTCAAGGTATGTGTGCAAGAGTGAGTGTTAATGGTTGAGTGTGTGTTGGCTCCAGTCTTGCCGCGACCCTAGTAGGATTCACTGGTTTGGCAAATGAATGAATGAATGAATGAATGTATTCTGGTTCATGCAAGTCTGAATTCCACTACTGATACATTCTGCCATGCTGTTACAATTAAATGATTAAATGAATAAGTGATTTCTTACAAGCTTGTTCCAAAATGAGGTGTGGTCATTGAAACTGATGTAAACAAGGTATAGAGTTGAGCATGTGTTACTACACTACTGGATTTCCAGTTTATTGGAACATGGTTAGACTCATGTTAGGGTGTCAAAATGTTAAAATGATCACATTATCAAACTAATACTGTATATCACAGTGAATGTTAATAAGACTCAAAGTGCAGATATGTGTACATGATTTCTACCAAACCCGTTTAAGAAAGAGCAGCTCAGGTAAATGCTCCACAGATCACATCAGCAATAACAGGAAAGTAACAAAAATAAGAAATATCACATGTAATGGTGCTGGTCTGGGGGGAGTGCGGCAAGGAAATGACATCATTAAGTGAGGCCTTTTACCAATGATGAATGACTCACCTCAGGCATAACTTCTAATTTCACTAAGAAAAAAATTATACATGTATTTTTAAAAAGCTTAAGAAAGGAAGCGGGGTGGGGGGGTAAAAATATTTTCGGACACAACAGAAAAACATTGCATATGAATATTCTGAGGATAAAAAGAAAAAAAAAGGAAATATATAGATTCAATTATATCTTTTTTTTTTTTAAATATGCGAAGCACTTATTTGAATATGCCATACATATTCCTGACAGGTAATCTATTCCTAATGTTGCTGAGTAGAGCCTAAGGGGCACTGAGTATTGCTGCTACAAGTACCAGGGACTACACACTCAGCAGCTGCTTTCTGTTCTTGTGCCGAGGCACATTTAATGACCAAATTAATTTCAATATTAATACATTGCTCCCTGCCCACACTTAAACCTCGTTACGATGTTATGTTAAGTGTGCAAAGTGACACAGATGAATACTCCGATAACAACAAGGCTGCAGAGCTTCAATTTGTTCATGCATTTGCTGGTATTTGGATATTACAGGACTAGCTGCTGAGGTAGGAACAGAACAGCTGGTTTCTTTTACAAATAAGCTAACAAAGAATTGAGTTACTCTATATCTGATGGAATTTTGAAATGATTCACAAATATTTTTTTTTTAATTTACAAACAATGGTCTTCATACTTCTGTGCTTGGGACTAGAGAAAATTTAAACAATAATATAGGTCAACACTGGTCTTTAATTCATATGTGAATGTGTGTGTGTGTGTGTGTGTGTGTGTGTGTGTGTGAGAGAGAGAGAGAGAGATAGACTGTATGTGCATGTGGTACATGTGATTACGTAGCAAGGCTATTTGCATTCTATCAGTAATGCCGCTAAACATATTACTCTCATGCATCACAATGTTAAAGCGTATTGTGTACACAGACTTCCTGGACCACTTGATAAATTTTGCCCCCATGAAGCCGCTGGTGGCCGCAAACGTGGTGAGGGTAATAAATTGCCATAATCAAACCTAATTTCTGAGAAATACCTGTGGGAACGACAAACAAAGAGTAATGTCTTATAAGCGGCATGAAAAATAGTGGGGACTGCGAGGTTTATTATAATCAACTTGCCATTGAATTGCTAAATTAAAATTAGGTAGCCCTTGATATTGTGGCTCAGTAAGTCGCGTGATCTTCTAAGTATTGTTCGTTTGCATTTCATAAGGAACACATCAAAAGCACAGGATGGGGAAACTGAAGAGATTTATTACAAAGGACTGAGATGCTTAGAAAAGAAAGAAAGAAAAAAACATTTGGTTACAGCTTGCAGAAATTTGTAAGGGGGAACACAAAAAAACTGACTGTCTCTGAGTGAGCTTGATGCATTCATTATGCAAATTATTTATCTTGTTTACGTATGTGCTTTGGAAGTAATTCTGCTGTTTGGCTAAATTGTGGTAAACAAGTTTTTTATGAAATAAAAAAATGAGGTGAAAATGGAGTCTAACATGTAAACTATCTTTAGAAGATTCAGGAAAAGTTTTAAAAGCTCAAGAGCATGTTTATGAGACCAGTCCACAAACTGACGAAGGGTAAACCAATGAATGAGAAATATAAGGAAGTAGAAAGTGTGTGTGTGTGTGTGTGTTTGTGAGGGCGCAATGCTACTTGATACATACCGATTACATTGGTCTTACACTGGCATTGCCCTGAGTCCTGTTGACAGGTAATATGTGGCCACAGGGTCCCGGCGGCGTTGCAGTTACAGTTGAGGCAGCCATAGGCCAACGATGCCTGCAGCTTGTAGAAGCCTTGCTGGCACTGATTGCACTGTCGACCAGACACGTGTCGTTTGCACTTACACTGGCCTCCCATCTGTAGAGGAAGGGCATGGCGTCCCAATTAGGACACTTCAACAGCTGAGTGTGTGTGTGTCTGTGTGTGCATGCCATGGATGGATACCTCAACCTCCAAACCTCCATCACAGTCCCACTGGGTGACTTTCCTATCTCTATTACTGGAGTAAGGAAAGGGAGGGAAAGACTGGAGAGACTCATACATGACCTGAGCATATACAGTATATCTTGGGCCAGATTTACTAAGGGGGGCAAAACAGCATGTGGGTGCAGTCCTAAAATAGTTCTGATGGGTGTGTTTACTCCCGCACTGCTTTATGAGCCAGCAGATATGAAATTTAGATACTTATTGTAAAAATAATAATCCTGTGATTTTAATTATTATCCATATGCAAATCACAGGCAGTGCTGTGTCCCTATACACCTCAGTGACAAGCTCGAAACCCTCCTTGCTCCTCACAGCAATGGCACAGTCCAACAAATGAAGCCATCAAGAGAGTAAGGAAATAATCATTCCCAGAATTTAAATAAGGTAACAATTCCAACATGGGTCTGACCCAGGTATTGATTTCAAATTTGTCATCCAGTATATCTATTGACATGGGTCCTCCCTAGGCCAGTGAAAAAGCCTTTCATGATGCTTTAGAAGGCAGAAGCTGAGGGGGAATCCTCCAGAGAGATGAGCTTCCTAATGACACTTTTACATACTCGCAGCAATCCCTTTCCGATCGCAACAATGATAAATGTGCCGCTGAATGCTAAAATCGTCAGCAAATATATTGATGCAAGAATCTCTAGTGAGGAATGAGCCTGTAGCTTTATATCAATGTGTAATTTTGTAGTCTATCAACAAGCAGAGGATTAAAAGCCTCTTTATCAGAGATGTGTGGCTGCTGCTTCACAGCTCTTTATTGCAACTTGAGAAATTGTTGAAAATGTCATATATATAACAACAACAGGGTTGGTATAAAATAAGCCAACAATCTGAATACATGTCTCTAATCACTTTAAATTGCCTTATAATGGTAGAAGAGAGTGTGTTTGTGTGTGTGTGTGTGTGTGTGTGCGTGCGTGCGTGTGTGTGTGTGTAAAGATTACCTCGTCACACTCCAGACTGCCATTGACCGTTCCATTGTTGTTACATTCGCAGGGTTTACAAACGTCCTCGGCCCACAAGGATGCACCAGCTTCTCTGTAGAACAAGGTCTTGCACCGCTCACAGCTCCTCCCTTTAAATCAAACACACACACACACACACACGCACACACACACACACACACGCACACACACACACACACACACACATATATATACATACACATATATCAATCCGGGCAATGCACAGGCTGTGTTCTGAGTCACTGCTTGACATTTCCTAGTTTCGAAGTTGAAACCTAGTTTCAAAAAGTGAAACCGAATTGCCCAGAGGAAACCCACCCCGGAGTACCCAGAGGTAACCCACACAAGCCTGCAGAGAACAAACTCCACACAAAAATGCCCTTGCCAGACATAGCGCTTGAACCCAGGACCTTCTTGATGAGGCAGAAGTGCAAATCACCGTGCTGCCCAGTAAGCTTTTATTATTATTATTATTATTATTATTATTATTATTATTATTAGAATATTATATTGATTACAGGGCATGTCAACCCCGGGAGCATGACTAAGTATGGATTTTGCTTTTGTTATTGTAATAGGCTGCTGTGTACCAGATCTGGACTGAAAATATGCTGTCCGGGTCCAGAAGAAGGCCAGCCACATTGCGGTGGATCCCACCCACCTGGGAAATGGACTATTTGTACCTCTTCCTTCAGGAAAGTGGTACAGAAACATTAAGACCAACAAAACCAGACTCAAAAACAGCTTCTTCCCCAGAGTTGTGAAAGCCATCACCCCTCCACCTCTAGTCCCTCACTCACACACACTCTCCCCCGCTCTGCTGGCTGTCACACAGACATTAGTGCTCTGTAAAAGTACATTGAATCCACAAACTCTGTGTGTCTTGCACTGCCACACTTTACTTCATTTATATTTACACTTACACCCTAGTTTATATCCACTTTGCTGCTGCTACCTACTATATACCCCAGTGCTCAGCTTTTTTTTCACAAGTGTTTAGAGTTTATATTGCTATTTCATATTTCTATTTAAAAGTTGTGTATATAATTATATACATTACATTATATACAATTATATACAATGTTTATATTCTGCTCTTGAGGGTGTTATTGGCAGTTTATGGCCTTGATTGTTCCTTTTAAAGCTCCTTTTAGAGTCCTATACAAAATTCCATTATGTGTGAACATAATGACAATAAAGACTATTGAATCTCGAATATTGAATGATGCACTGTTTGGGACACAGCCTGTGTTTGCTTTGCAGTGCTCGGTGCACAAACCAAATTTTTCATTCATGCTTATTTGCTTTAAAAAGATAAACTTAGCAAAATAATGGTCCGTTTAAATAAAATACAGCTACACAGCTATATCTTTTATTACCATGTAACGAGTGTGAGAGAGAGAGAGAGAGAGAGAGAGAGAGAGAGAGAGAGATTATCTGATTATGTAGAAAGGACAAAAATGGCGCATTCCACATATATTTATAAATTATGGATCAGCTCATAATACTGAGCCCAACTGATGTCATAGCCAGGCCTGTTCTTCTGATGCTGTGATTGGCTAAAATTATACTATACAAATATAGAGATCATTTAATGACTGCCACCTTGTTATTTTTTGTTCTTGATGGCACACCTATGCATTTTTCTCCCCTTGGTGTGCAGAAAGCCACGTGTTTCTGTTATTTTAAATAATTCATATATGTTCATATATACTTCTTACATTCTTTTTTAAATGTTCAGAGCACTCTTTACAGGGATCAAAAATGAGATATTGCCTGAGCTGCCAATTATTTTTTTAATACATTTAGTATTCAGAGGAATCCTGGGTTCCACTCTCATAACTGGGAATTTAAGGCATGCTTATCAGATAAAAATGATAAAAACATAAAAATAAAAAAAAAGAGTATGGTACAATTGATTAATTGAATAACGGAATAAATGAGCAGGTGTTTGGTCAATATGCATCATGATATCATTACCTGTGGTGTTATGAGTGCAATTATCACACACTCCGCCTCCACCCCGGAAGTGTTCCTGAGGGTGAGGGTCCACACTGGCATCATAATGGCAGGAAGCTGCATGTCCGTGACACTGGCAGAGTCGGCAGTTGTATGCTTCTACCTGATCCCCTGCTCGAAATGGTTTCTCATTGAAGAGCGGTGCACAATGTTCACACTTTACAGAGACAGTCACCGCACAAATGAAAGAAAAACAATGATATGTTACAACTCAGCATTTCTCTAACATCTACACAAACAATCTGGTCGTTTACCAGCAACTACTTTCAATGCAGACTTAAGTAAACCACTGTATATAATGAACATACCTGGCTTAGGGTAATTTTCTAAACAGGTATTATAGGGTGCCTCAGAGAAAAGCAAAAAAAGTAAAAGCCATTCTTCACTGACAATGGCTTGGATACTGGTGAATGCTCTTAATGTCTGTTGTTAGAACATCCAGAAAACCCAAGAGAATTGCTAATTCACAGACCACTTGCTTCTGCAGCCTTTTATACACACCATGACCCTGACAAGTGGGCACACACCACTGGGATTTAGGTATTTTTACCACCCACACTGTTTTTGTATGAGGATTAAAAAATATCAGTGGTGTACTGTCAACCTTCCTCATTATTATCTACTGTTAAACAATACACTTAATAAATTTATTCTGTTTATAAACTTTTAAGTGACAAAAAACAAGCTGTCTTTAATAAAATTGTATGAAACAAAACATTTTTCAGAAACTTACCAAGACTAAATGAACACAGAATATAGTTTATATATAAGTGGTGTTGTTACTAAACACTTTCTGTTTCTGCACTCGATTTTTGGTGTAATCATTGATTCAAAATAGAGGGGGGGAATGGTAGCACAGTGGTTAATGAACATGCACATTAGGTTAACTGACTGTTCCAAACTGCCCCTAGGTATGGATGTGAGTGTGAATGATCTGGTGTGTAGTTTATGGTGTACCCCGCCTTCGCCCAGGGTCAGCTGACATAGGCTCCAGTCCCCCCGCAACCCTAGTAGGATTTAGCAGTTCAGCAAATGAGTGACTGAGGGATCCAATACAGTTTTTGTCATGTTCAGAGTACATCTCCTCACAGACTGCTAACCATCTGTTTAGTGAACAGTTCTCATGCTTAGCAAGAGGAGATGTGAGTTGCACTGTTAGTATCCTTGCCTTGGAAAAGTGTTCATCAATTTGGCACGTGGAACTTCTTAAGGAGTCAAAATTGTCAAAAAAGTCACCTTATATCACCTTAAATCCATCCATCAGTTTGCTGAACCACTTAATCTTATTAGGGTCATGGGAAGACTGGCACTTATCTCAGTCGCCACAGGGCGAAGGCGAGGTACACCCTGTACAGCTCGCCGGTCCATTGCAGGGCAACAAACAATCATCCATTGACACTTGTTAACAATTTCGAACAGCAAGTTAGCCTAATGTGCATGTCTTTGGAGTGTGGGAGAAAACCAGAGTACCAGGCTGAAACCCACAAAAGCACAAAAACACACAAACTCCACACAGAAACACCTTTGGTGAGACTGGGACTCTAACTGAGTACCTTCTTGCTGTGAGGTGAACTTGCTGTGAGATGCTAACCATTATGCCATTGTGCTGTCATATAAGAATTCATATATAATTTTATTTTGACATGTATAATAATGTAGAAGCATGATTATGTTTTAAAAACTTGTATAATGATATAATGATTAAATGGTGATTAATGTTATGATTGTTGTTGGTAAAATTGTAGTTAAACTGTTAGATAATTAAGTGATGATTTATATTATGATTGTTGTATTATGTCATGTCATTTTCTGAACCGCTTAATCCTAATTAGGGTCGCGGGGAGGCTGGTGCCCATCTCAGCCGACTC
>JAOUQZ010000002.1:5638687-5652984 GCA_028564935.1 Neosilurus hyrtlii
TATATATATATATATATATATATATATATATAGAGAGAGAGAGAGAGAGAGAGAGAGAGAGAGAGAGAGAGAGAGAATATCACAATGTTTGTTGTTCTTATTCAGCCCAGCCGTTCCAATTCCTTGTTGCTATTTGCATCACACAAAATCTCTAGTTTTCCTAATTTTCATTTAGGAGTGCTTCAAGTTTCTTTGCCATGTTGGTTAACTGTGGGTGTAACTTCATTTAAATGAGCAGCACAACAGCTACACACAAGTGAATTTATTGCTTACACTTGTTTACAGTGATGTGCATTTATATAAGAATTTATAATTTGATGTGCAGACCAAAACAAAGGTATTGAAGGTGAAAACTTTTCTGCCATTAAAAACTTCTGTTTTATCTTTTAGAATAAGAAGCCCAAATTAACTCATTTTTGTAAACTACTAGCTAATGTAAATTTGGCTTTAGGTTGAAAGTCAGGGAAGTTGCTGGAGGAGTTTTAGATTTGTTTAACTGTATTTTCAAACAATCAGAAAAATCCATCCAAAAACCCCCCAAAGCAAATAAATAAATAGGATAAACATTGATCTGCAAAAGCAATTATTATTATTTTGTTGTCTCAGATTATTATTTGATTATATTTATATGTCTATAAATTCTTTTATTTTTTGTTGGGGGAAAAAATGAAAAAACAATTGTAAAATATAAAAATTTAACATGGGTGCATGCATATGTATTCATCCATTGTGCTATGAAGCGCCTAAATAAGACCTGGTGCTATTAATTACCTTCGCAGATCATATAATTAAATCAAATAATTAAATAAGGTACACCTATGTGCAATCTAAGTGCCACCTGATCACCACTAATTAAGAGGCACCACCAAGCAAGCAACACCATGAAGAACATTCGGTTCTCTGAACAGATCAGGGACAGTGCTTTGAAGAAGTTGGGTTATAAAAAAATACCAGAAACCTGAAAGTCCTATGGAGAAGAATATGGCACGAAAAACCTGCCTAGAGAGGGCCATCCACAAAAACACTTAGACTGGGCAAGGAGGGCATTAATCAGAGAAGCAAAAAAGAGATGTGGCAGTTGTGGCCTAGAGAAGCGGGTTTTGGATCAAAAGGTTGCAGTTCGATTTCCAAACCAACAGGAAAAATGTGTGGCGGCAGGGAGAGAAGCAGCCCTTGAAGAATGCACCTAACCCTCTCCGGGCGCCACAATGTGTGGCAGTCTATTGCTCCGCGTGTGTGTGCTCACTGTATACGTATGTGCTCACTTTGGATGGGTTAAATCCAGAGTCAAAATTTTCCTTGTGGGATTAATACAATCAATCAATCAATAAATAAATAAACTAAATAAATAAATAACCTAATTAAATTAATTAAAGACTAATAATTATAATTATATAAAAAACTAAAGCTAACCTGAAGGAGCTTAAAAGCTCCAAATCAGACTAGTGTGTCTGTCGACACCCCACAGAGCTGAGCTTTATGGAAATGTGGGCACAAACAAAGCCACTGCTTACAGAAGAATTAAGAAAGCGCAGTTTAGGTTTGCCAAAAGTTTAAGGGTTTTTTTGTATTATTTCTTGTTTGCTATTTTGCATCTTCATTATTTTTGGAATGTGTAACTCAACTTATAAAAAATAAATCAAATATCCAATTATATGTTGTAAAACAACAAAATAGGACAAATGCCAAGAGGACGAATGCTTTTTCAAGCCACTGTACCTGCAAGTCTTTGTTCTGTGCCAGTGTCACTCACATTTGGGAACGCCCATTAACACAACACCACGATCGCTGCTTCCTTTCTTGTTTCTTGTTTCTGCCTCTCAGCTGTCACCTCTTGAACAAGATTATGATACTCTCCCTATTGTTGCCTCTGTTCAAACTATAGTGTAAGTTTTAGTGTCCATCAAGCATGTCTGTGTCTTTATGTCCACTAGAAAAATCCATTATTCACTCAGGATATGACATGACAATCGTAAGTGGTGTTTAACGATAACCGTATCTGGTGTTTAACAACCTTTAAGCTTAATTATGTAATGCTAAAATCTTGACTTGTTTGAAAGTTTACAAGCTTTAGCAATTTATTGATATGTATTTCTAGTTTTCAGAAGGGTACGTTATGCACACAGCAATATTTTTATGAAGGGCAATTTCTTTTTGAATGTTTTGCAAATCACTATTAAAGCTGATGGACTTATATAGACCTGGTGTGAATGTGAGTGTGTGCGAGTGTGTGTGAGTGTGAGTGTGTGCGAGTGTGTGTGAGTGTGAGTGTGTGCGAGTGTGTGTGAGTGTGAGTGTGTGCGAGTGTGTGTGCGAGTGTGTGTGTGTGTGTGTGTGTGTGTGTGTGTGTGTGTGTGAATGTAAGTGTGTGTGAGTGTGTGCGAGTGCGTGTGTGTGTATATGTGTGTGTGTGTGTGTGTGTGTGTGTGTGTGTGTGTGTGTGAGAAAATTGTTGCACTAGTGAAAGTCTGTGCAGTGGCAATGTGTTTCATCAGAGCTTTCCTAGAGATATAATTACCTCTGCTGGACTCATCAGTAAGACACCCGGGGCCTGATGGGACAGCACGATTAGAGCTCTGCTGCCCACAAGACCACTTCCTCCTCTCTTTCCATCCTTTCCCTACCTCTCTCGTCCTACCCTGCCTCTCTCATTCTCTCTTTCAGGAAATAGGATATGTATGTGGTGCTCTCTCTCTCTCTCTCTCCTCACTCCTTCCCTGATCAATCCATTAAGGCCCATTTTTGAGGGTGCTGTTCCTTACAGGGAAGTCTTGCATGTTATAAAGGGGATGTGGTTAATTTATTAAAAAAAAAAAGGACTCACATTATCTCCATTTGTGTGACTTTCAGGGAGGCAGGCACAGCGGTATGGCTTCACACTGGTGTCACAGCTGGCCGCATGGCCATGGCACTCACACCTATTAAGTTAAGAAAAAGTAAGCTGGTTAAGACTTTTAACTAGAAATACAATGACGTAGATTTTTTGGACAGTAAAACAGTTCTGGTCCTCATCATCACCAATTCTGATATCAGCCATGTCTTAACTGCACTTTGTACTACAAGCAGAAGAAAGATCCACAGTGTACTTTAACTTTAAAGTGAGACATTAAACCCATTTTCAAACCATTATTTTTTATTTCTGACACCAGGGAAGCATCAAAGTACAATTCCTGATACAAGATATTCCACAGTTCTTCTGGAAGCTGCTTCCCCACCTCCCCCTGAAACACTAATTTTGAGTATGTGCACTGGACAGCCTGTTTAATTTACTCCTCCCATTCATTGTCAAGAGACAGCATCAAGGACTGGTCCAGACAAAATAGAGCACAAACTACTGAAAACAGGATCACTGTATATGACAACAGATTGCATGGAAAGCTTTAAGAAAAAGTAAGTAAGTGAGGAAGGACATAAAAATGCTACTTGGTTTGGCATGTTGTTATCTAATTAAGCGAAATTCATCCATTTGTAAGTGTGGCCGGGAATCTGTTATCAGTACTGGAGCCTCATTACAAGGACCAGTAAATGAGCAGGGTATTGGAATGATACCTAATAGCAGTATCAGTAATAATGCATGCCTATCCAAAGCACCAGGGGTGCATCTTCAGGCTGGAGATCTCTGCTTACAGGATTGTAGTATCATTTTCCAGATATACATCTACATCCTGATTTGTGACAGTATTTAAATTTTACTAGGCAGCACGATGGTGCAGTTGTTAGCACTTTTCCTTGTGAGCAAGCAGACTCTAGGTTTAAACCTGAAGGGACCTTTCTGTGCAGTCTGTGTGTTCTCCTCATGCCCCTGTGAATTTCCTGATATGCTCTTTTTTCTCCTACAGTCCAAAGACATGCAGATTATGACAATCTTCTGTAAATTGAGAATAGTTTGAATGTGAGTGTGAATATGAGTGTGTTAACTTTGTGATAGATTGGTGACCTGTCCATCATACACCCTGCCATCCACCCAAAGTCAGCTGTGTTCGGTTTAAGCTCACACGAGACCCATGATAGAAGTGGTATAGAAAGTGAATGAAGGAATGAATGATTTCTTACAATGTTAATTACATTAGCCTTGTAGCATACAAAAAGTCATTTGAGAGCTTTGTCATGTATTACGTTTTACTGAAACTCGTTATTTGTTGTTACAGAAACCTGAACATGTGGACAGGGTAGTAGTCACAGTGTAAGGTTTTCTTTCCATCCCTAAGTCCTTGTCAACATGACCGTTACTTAACGTTTCCCTACACACAGATTGGACCCATCCCTCTCCCTCTGTCACACACCTGTCCCTGTCTTCCCCACAATCTCATCATTTTTACATCTCTGGCTTTCCCTCTTCTCCTTCTCCATTATATCTCTATGTGCATGAGTAATAGGACTTCCCATTCAACATTTATAAATGCCAGTGGAAATACCATTGACGTGCTGTAATGTTCAACACAGAAGCTGACAGGTCTCTATCAGACCGAGCAGCCACCTTCAAGTCATCTCTTTAATTATTCATTCACAAAGGGTCGTTATTCATCGTCTTAGCCAGGCAGCATGTAAAAGGAAAAGCCTTCACCTCCGTCAGACCAGTAAACTCGACAGACAAACAAAAGCCGTGCAGAGCGCGGAGAGGGGAGAGACAGAGAGAGCTGTCATTATGGCTGGAGGTTATTACTGTGTGAGTACAAGGCTGATGCTAATGTTCACAGATGCAGCTTGACACCCTGTCAGGGCACCACAAAGGTGGAATTTACACATGTTTTAGACCCACACCACAACCCCTCGAAGGGGAATCCACTCTGTCTCTCTGTCTCCCTCTCTTTCGTCTCTCTCTAGCTGCCTTTGCTTCGTCTGCATAAACTGTCGTGACACCTCAGACAAGATGGACAGCAAAGCAATAAAGAGAGGATATAGGCATAAAATAAAGAAAGGAAGGAGGAGATGATGAGATTTCTCTGTCACTAAATCTTAATTTCTCCAGTGCCAATTTAACTAACTCTTAATTAAAGTTGCCTCTATGCACACACACACACACACACACACACACACACACACACACACACACACACACACACCCTGCATAATGACATAATTAACATAGGCAGAACAGAAATACCATGTTTCTAAGGCTAGATTGACAATAAAGGAACAGAAGATCCCACAAAACTTCAAGCTCTTCTCTTAAGCTGACAAAAGAGAGAAACACTTCAAAGGATTTAAATGACTTGCTACTCAACTACACAGCTGAGCTCTGTCAGTTTTACATTTATTACGAACAGTGTAAACCTTACTCAGTATGTTGTTAATTCTGCAGCTTTATTTATTTATTTATTATTTGTAGATGAAAATTAAAGAAAGAAGGGAAGAAAAAAATCCTGTTGGGCTGGAAAAAAAAATACTGGTTTCTCATCAGCGCCTGCACCTAAAAACCGGCACTGCATGTTCTTTTCCCCCCAGAAACCATGCTCAAAACCTCGTAAAACACATCAGCCAACGTAAAGACAGATACACAGAAGGCGATTCCGTGTTAGATGCTGAGATTGTGGTTCTGACATTGGTTTAGTTCTGTTTGAAATGGTTCTATTTTCTAAAGATTTTTGTAACTGCAAGGCTGCTGTTCTATAGACAGTTGATCAGAGTTTAATACATGTTAAATGTACTTGTGTATGTAAAAGACTGCTCATCTTGGGTGTATTGTATAGCTTCAGTCACTTTACTTACATTTAGCTTTAAAAGGCTTAGATGCTCACGTCATTTGTTAATCTAAAGAAAATAATGTGCTGCATTTAGGTTTTCAAAAAAGTTCTGATGAGAAACCAGGATTTTTTTATCCAGTCTAAGCAACAGCACAAAGGATAACCCAAGCACATTTACATTTGGCAGATGCTCTTGTCCAAAGCGACTTACATTTTTTTATCCGGCCTTAGAGACGTATTCAGCTCTTGTTCATATATTAGCTGTTTGCGCCTTTTTAAGTTTTACATTTTAATTGTGTCTTCCCCAACCTTCTGTCTCAAACCACTCTCACTCTGTAACCATACTGCTATGTTTCCCCGCTGCATTTCACACACCCAGAACAATCATTAATTAATGCATTTTCTCCATAACTGTGTCAAATATAAGTAGCAAATTAGCAATAATGTGGAAAAGGTGTGAAATTAGGATGGGCTGCCTGTGTAATTAGGTCTGATGAGGATTATGGGAAGAGGAGAGTCAGACCTGCCGCTGATGATGATCTCATCCACTGCATAGTATCGATGGCGAAAGGGCACGTGAGGGGAGCGGGTGTAGTACTGGCCCTGCAAGTGGATGCGCACCTGGGTGGCTCTTACAAAGTTCTGCAAGGCAATGCTGTTGTAGAAGTTGTTATAGCCTGGTCGTAGATTCGGCTCAGGGGTTAGCATGCTGAATGTGATGTTGCCATTACTGTACTGAATATCACTGGGGAGAAAAGATATAAGAGTGATGAAAACCTCAAAAACAACAATATACCAGCTTACCATATAAATAAAATACAATTAATTAATTAGTTAATTGATTGATTGATTAATAATAATAATAATAATAATAATAATAATAATAATAATAATAATAATAACTATTCTTCTTATTGTTATTAATTATAATAATAATATTCTTATTATTATTATTTTAGCTATTTTATATTATATATTTATAATGAAATTATATTTTTAATAAAATATATAAAAAAAATTTAAATAATAAAATATATTTAAAAAATTTATTTATAATAAAAACTGCTTATTATTATTTATTAGTTTGTTATCAGAACAGAAGCAGATGAGCTCCCAGTGCAGGCAGGTGCAAAGCCTAAGATGTTTGCTGGTAACTCAACAAAATGCTGTCCCAAAAAATGAAAAAAGCTTTACAATATGGTCTTTACATTTTTCACATTTTTTTTTGCACATTGAGTTTTAAAAGATGCTGTGATGGAGCGCATGTGAACATGCTCATGGTTTAAAAATGGAAAAATAAAACAAAAATCTAAAATTTGCTTACTTTTCTTCCCATGTAGTTTCTTATATTCCTGTGAAGTATATAAATTAAATGTGAACTATATTCCTGTGAAGTATATACAATTTAAACAATTATTTGATGGACCATTTTAGGAAATATTCACCAATATCCACCTCATCTTCAGTGAATAATTGTTTTTATGTACTGCAAGGAAAACATGCTTTGACAAAGTATTAATTAAGGAGTGTACTGACGTTGCAAACATGTCAATGTGTACACACACACACATCATAGAATTACTATTTAACAAGGGTGTGTAGACTGTATACTTTTAATACAGTACATAATTGTGATTGTAAATCAACACTATGGCCTTTAATATGTTTAGAAATGAAGCCAGCTGAACAGCTGGGAGTTGTGGACTGACGTGTTACATAACATTCTCCAAACCCATCATAGGAACATGCGTGAAGGGAATATCTTCTATAGGAGAACAATTTTGCAAGCGGACTCCTCTTCTTCTGGAAGAAGAGTTTTCATCAGTCCAGTTCAAGACAAGGGCAGAAGATGTGCCATGGTGCACTAAAGCTGTTCTGGTAGCTTTTGCTTTTTTCTTTGATTTGTCACTTGTCTGCATGCATGAATGTCTATATCTAACATATCAACACCAGCATGATGGATATGCTCTCTTTTGTCTCTCATATGTCCTTATGTCAGATTATACATTAAAGATGACTTTCCTTCAAAGAAACAAATAAAAAAATACCTTAATTTAACTAACAAACACTCAAAAACCTATGAATCAAGAGGCATGGTAGCGTATTGGATAGCACTGTCACAGGTTCCTCGCACAATCCAAAAACATACACATTAGGCCAAATGGCCACTCTAAACTGCCCATAGGTGTGAATGTGAGTGTGAATGGTTGTTTGTTTCTGGGTTAGTCTGGTTACCTTTCGCTCTGACCCTGGCAACTAATTGGAATGGATAACAGATTAATGGATCAAGAATCCTTCCATTGATCAATAAAAATTTAACTCTGTGTGTAAGCCAGCAGAGTCATCCAAGCCCTCCTCACTTCAAAAACTGGTTTATGAGGAGGAGTCAGATCTGATCTAATTTTTTTTTGGTGAGCTACAGGGCAGCCGTAGCCTAATGGTTAGAGAATCGGCTTTGAGACCGAATGGTCGGAAAAATGTGTGGCTGTGGGAGAGTGAACTACACCTTCCCTTCCTCCACATTCATGGCTGAAGTGCCCTTGAGCAAGGCAACTATCCCCTAACTGCTCTCCGAGTGTGTGTGTGCTCACTGTTTACATGTGTGTGTGTGCTCACTTTGGATGGGTTAGATGAGGCAATATTTATTCTTGCGGGATTAATTCAGTATAGCAAAAATAAACAAATAAATAAATAAACAATAATAAAAATAAAAATTAAAACCAAAAATAAAAATCTAAATTAAAAAATCAAGCCAGAGATCCAGTGGGTAGAGAGACTCACTGTGTTCAAAGCTTTCCTGTGGTGAATTAGTATTACTATTTAAAACAATCACATATAACATCAGAGGTTCCTTCAAGCAACATCAGTCCATGCCCATTTTCAAACTGAGTGTTATGACTTTTACCATCAAGTGCGTCTCTGGCAGCATTCTCGTCCTCAGAGTCAATAGAATGTAAGTTTCACTGCCTCCCGAAGAGACTTCAACCCTGCCCAACGTGTTGAAATCACTTCCGGGAAAAAACAACCGCTAAGATGCTAACGCCCATTTTTTAGCACACCACTAGTTAAAAGATAAAATGACCAGTTTTGTGCTTTTTGTGGTCATTTATGTTAAAATAAGCATCCGTATCATTTAAATGTATTAAATATGCACAAATTATACTTTGAGGATGACCAATACTGGTACTTTTTAAGGCTGGATGAGTGTATCAAGTGTGTTGTCTTTGTTTGTACAGTGTAGAATGGGTTAGTTGTAGGGTTACGATGAAAAATGGATCAGATCCCTTTCTACTCCCTAAAATTTTGGTTCCTTATCTCAAATCATCAGCAGGACATGTCCCCACCATCTGCATTATTCAACATTGTAATCCCCGCTCCTTCCCAACCATCATTTTGCTAATGCTTATAGACTTAACCAGGACAATCCCAGACAGCTTCTCCTATGGTCAACTTTCTCTGCCTAATTTTCTCCTCCCTATCCACATCAACTCTTTTTAAAGATCAATTAATTTTTTCCTCTTTTTTAACATATAGAATGTATGGACTAGACTATCAAAGCATTATTGCATTTCCATCCATTTTGATTTTTAATTCACCATTCCATCCATCCATCCTCCTAACACCCGTGAATGTTGATCCTGGAAAAGTGATGCAAAGTGAATGCCAAATGCAAAGCCAAGACCCTGGAGCTGTGATGTGGCAACACTAGCTCCTGTACCATGTGCCATCATTAGCATGTTTTATAAATAAAAGTAAAAATGTTGTTAGAAAATGCACTTTTTTTTTTACACAGCCCAGGAGACACTGAATTTATGTTATTGTCTCTGTGCTGAGAGAGTAAATAATACTTCTGTGTCATTTGACTTAGCAAGCTCAAAAGTGTCACAGTGGAGTACAGCCAAGACCACCAGATTTGCTTATGCACCTTCTCAAATTATATCCTACCAAAGTTATTAGGCTGCAACAGCTCACAAACCACTGCACATACACTATATGGTAAAATATATCATTTTATCTCATGAGTAACACACCTATGTGAAAAAATGGGATATCGCCAAAAATACATTCTTCAAAGCATAATCTTCAACATGACCACGTTCAAATATTGATAAACACAATCTACCCATGCTAAAATACTTGTTTAATAAAGGGTTCCACGTCCAAGTTGTTGTAAAATAACAGAAATATCCACTTATGTTGCCAATTTTCAATTCGCTTTTGTGATTTCTCAGGGGATTTCTTTATTATTTATATTTGGTACCAGAATACTCTACCTACTTACAGAAGGATTCCCCGGGTCATATAACGGTAAACCAATGAGAAGCCTCAAAATTTCTCATCATGTCTCCTTTAAAGACATGATTCGATGTCAATAGAAACTCTTCTGTTGCTAGGAAGAAGCTGAAAAGATAACGCTGATTGGTTGGGAGCTGGATTCATTTAGTATATGGATGCTGAATACAGAAACTGGTTCTGTAACTGTAATTTGCAATTTTCTCAAAAGTAGCATTTCCTGATTAGCAATGTACAAAGTGATGTAACTCAGTTAATGTTCATGCTATTATCATGTATTATACCTCATTTTAGAGCATATTCAATTCTCTTTCCAAATATATCAATATCTCAGTATGTAAAATCTTCATCTTCTTCCACTTGTTCCGGGGTCGGGTTGTGGGGGCAGCAGCCTAAGCAGTGATTTCCAGACGTCCCTTTCCCCAGCCAAATTTGATTGGCTATGTTTCACCATGTTCTTGAAGAACACTGTTCGTTGCAGAGGTTAGAAATGGTTGCCGCTAAAGTACACTCATTGAATGTCCATTATACATGTTAACTACCTCCAGTATATTAGGCTTGCAACTAGCTCGCACCCAAAGCCCACAACCCTTGTATGCTGTTAGTTGGTACACATCGCCCCATGTATGTTATTTCTATGATGTTAATATGCTTTTATACTGTTTCACATTCACTTAGATCTGTATTATGTGTTTTGTGATCATAGGATGCTATTTACTTTTTTGTATGTTTTAATTACCATGTATGATATGTGACAAACTTGGCATTTGCTAGACACAGTGGGTGACCAGGTGTAATTTCAGTATGTTAAAACACTCAGAATGTAATGAAACTTTTTGCTTTTTGTCTCTGGCTTGGTGATGGAGGAGAAAGAATGTAAATGTGCGATACAGGCTCCCCAAACACTTTCCAAGCTTTGATCTTTTTCTTGAGTTTTATGCCTGTACAGAGCTCTACATAATTTTTTAGTTTTAAACATCCTCCAGTACATTTAAACACATTTGCTATGATCGAAGGTGCTTACGTTTTACAGGAATTTTTTTGTGGCACATTGACGATCATAGTGACCTGACGACAACCTCTAGAGATCAATGTACATTCATCACCATGACCATATCCTAAGACAGTAGGAATTACAGTGGCTTGAATACATGTGTGTGAAAGAGGTATTAGCCATAAGACCATTAGTGAGGTTGCACTGGTGTTGGGTAAAAAGGCTTAGGGTACAATCAGCTTCCAATTCATAAAAAAGAAATAAAAGAAAACTAAATAACAATAATAATTTTCTTTTACACCAACCTCATCAAAATGCATATTTATGGATCTTGCTTTGTGCACACTCCAGGGAAATCTTGTCACTGATACTGCTTAGCTCGTACAGATGTTTTCTAAAGGAACATCTGGGAATGGTGAGAGTGGTACCTGGAGAACTGAAGGCAGTTGACAGAGTCTGGGCTCACCAAAGGCCCATTATCCTCCATCCCATATAAGCTGCAGTTCTTGGCTAGGTACTGCCAGTCATTCCATGTGGAGGTGTCGCTGGTCTTTCTTTGAATACGCACAGCTTCAGGCTGCAGATTTCGGAACTTGAGAATCACATAGAAAACCTGCAGAAAGAAAGTGTGCTAAATTTCAAGACAAGGAGGAGTATGTGTGAAATACTAAACAGCAATGGATTATCTATTATCAGCACCACCACAGTCCATGCTCAGCAGACTTCATGAGCTCAAAGAACAACTTCAAGCCGATCGTTGCCCACTTTAACCCCCCTCCCCCCACCCATCGCTTTCTTTCCATCGCCCTTCCGTCCTTCTGCTTGTCTCTTTCTCTATATAGCTTTTTCTGTGACTATTTACTGGAGGAACTGGTGCCAGCTTTGACTAAGTGGACACTTCAAAAAGCTGTGCCGGTGTGTTTTGTCTGTTGAGAGGCTCTGCCATAGAGCTACTCTAAAATCCACTAGTGCTTTTCTGCTGGACCTCTTTTTCTTCAAGGCTTAGCCACATGGATGACTAGGGAACTTGGGTCTCTCACACACACACAGACACACACAAACACACACATACTTAAAGAACTTGTTTGTTTGAACAGCCGAAATTGTCCCAAGCCGCCGGATTTGCAAAGTAAAAACCTTTCAGGGATCCGAGACAAACACACAAGCCTTGAAGTCTTTAGCTATAAGATTTGAGTAACTCTTCCAGGAGTGCTGCTCTCAGCTGCAGAAGGATAGAGTTTATGAGAAAATGTCCACCACTGCTCACCATATAAAACCATCTAGCTAAACAATCTTACTTTTCTGCAAGACACATTTGAAGCAAAATACATTAGCAATAACTAAGACAAAATAGTGACTGTTGAAATAAAAAAGTCACTGAAAAGAGCACTGAAAAAGCATTACATGTCTGGGATGCAGGCTTTGCTTAACAATGTATTCTGGCAAATTTGACTGGCTGGAGTATTGTGTGGTTGAGAGCCAGAGCAGTGAATAAGTACTGGTGTTTTTTCCTCAGGCACACTGTACGGACAGCTAGCAGACTGTGAGGGGATATACACTGACTTTGAAAAGAATTGTATGGGAATAGATTAGATCAGTTTAACCCTTTAATACTTAAGTGCAACAATAATGATTGCATTTCATATACTGTAGTGTTCATGATTTCAAAAAGAGGTAATGGTGGTAAGGGCAATATTTGTTTATATGAAATTAAATGGTTTAGGTAACTTTCTTACTTTGTCTTGGCTAAGTGCCAAGTAGCCAAATAATCAGGCTGGAGCCTATCTCAGCCAACTCTAAGCGAATGCAAGGTACACCCTGAACAGCTCGCCAGTCCATCACAGGGCAATACACACACACAACCATTCACAGACAGACACATCTAGGAGCATTTGAGAATTTCCAATTAGCCTGATGTTCATGTCTTTGGACTGGTGGGGTACCCGAAGGAAATCCACACAAAGCACAGGGAGAACATGTAAACTCCACACAGGACAGTTAGCCCAGGACTATGGCCATTTTTTGTGAGGCAGATGATCTAACCACTACACTACCTCTGCAAAAAACATGGCTCCTCAAGTGCATTTGTCTCACAATGTAAAAACTTACAAAACAATGAGACCGAACATATGTGTGGAACAGCGTATCTGACCGAAATCTGACCATGCAAAGGATTTCCAATATATACTCCCTGGTACTACCTGGTACTGTCCACTCTCCAAGTCTATGGTGATGAAAACCCCTTGGTCCAGGTTCTCCAAGCTGGGGAAAACTGAGGACACCCAGGTTGTACTGATGTCATTATCATTGATGTAACCGAGAGGATGAGCATGCGGGTGGAGGCGGAGCATGCGGTTATTAGTGGTGTCATCGGCACCATTAGGAATGCAGGTCCTTTCCATGATAGGGTGCACTCTAGGGTGACTGGAGGGACAGCGACATGATGCCTGGGCATGTAGGGGGGGTATTCTCGCAGAGTGCACTTCTTCAATCTCTCTATCTCATACAGATACATGAAAAAATGTTTATTAATTAAATAAAATAATATAAAATAAAATAAATAAGTGTTCACCAATACTTACATTTTTTTATATTAGTTTTTAATCCTACTGTATTTTCACGTATAGATATTCCAATATATATAGTATAGCAGACTAAATCTAGTTAAAGGATCTCTCCATACATAAACAATCAAAGAGATATGCAGTGAAAATGCTTTTAAACAAGTTTAATCAACATGGCTGGACTCTTACAGGAAGATCTTTCTACATTGATGTCTGGATGTCAATCCACTGACCTGTTAGTCAAAGTCTGAGGATAAAATCTGAAATCCTGCATTCTCCCAATGAATTGATTGGACCCTGGGAAAAAAGAAAACGTCAAAGGCTGCTATTGAGAAGAGTTTGCAGGATCCATAACAGTGAGAGGATTATCTTGTCTGTGCCATTGTTTGGGGTAAAAGACACACTTCCTGCATGGTGGGTGGATTGCACTTATTTGCAGTTCTATGTTAGGTGTAATCCTGCTGATTCAGGCACATGCTTTAGGTAGAACACAAAAACAACATGTAAACCTACCTTTGACATTACAGAAAACCAGTTTAGCTTATTGGAAAACTCAGAGAAAGCCATTTTTCATGACACTATGAGCAAATTACTATTTCTACTCAACTACCGTGTTTCCCCAATAATAAGACCTACCCTTACTTCAGCAGGACAGTCCAAAATAAGCCCTACCCCGAAAATAAGCCCTAGCTAAATTCAAATTTTGTCCCAACCCTCCCCTCATTTTCTATGAATGCACGCGCGCCAGCGCTATTTACAGCA
>JAOUQZ010000002.1:5660815-5679923 GCA_028564935.1 Neosilurus hyrtlii
ATAATAATAATAATAATAATAATAATAATAAATATATAGAAGAACATAGGTTTGAATGCTTTCAGCATTCACACCAATAAATAAACACTTCAGATATTTTGACATCATGCTTACAAAATTCAGGTTGAATCTAATGATCCCTGCAGGAGGAATATTCAGAAGTTTTGGACCTGTCAACATGCACAAAATGTAAAAGGAGTGATTCTTTTGTTGGCTGAATATCATAGACATGATTGCGAAATTTGTCTTTCTTAAGAAGCACCATACAACTAATCCAACTAAAACTGGTGTATGTGGTTGAAATTGCATTACCATAAAGCCAGGGGGTCCTTACATGCTCTTGTGCACACCTACAGCCAATTTGGACTAGTTGGACAGCCATCATGGGTATTTCCTTACTCCAGTTTTGGGTTAATTAAGTCCTGTTTTTTTCATCTCCTGAACTGCCCTCGGTAAGATTGTGATATAATAAACTGACTATTTTAAGCTTGTCCACTGTATTAGTCTTCTTTATACATGAATACTGATGTATTCTGCAATGTTAAAACACTGCAGCCACCTGGTCTTTTCTGGAGGTAAGATAACCATTGTCATAGGAGTGATGTACGCTACATGTTGGTATTTAAAGAGGTACCGCAAGTTTAACATCACAGGAATATTGTAAGAAAACCATACAATTCTGGGTGCATCAGATAATCCAAAAAGCACATGAAATGATGAGAATCATGAAAGATTTTGAACATGCGACGACAGTCTAAGATGGCATTTCCATTACACAACACGTGACTTTCTTATGACACACCCACAGATTTTCTGTCCTGGACCTCTTGCATATATGTTGCATCATATATGAAGCAGGGGCTTAAATCGTGAATGGTCATATTGCAATGCAATAATTTGTTGATATATATTGCCCAGACTCTATTCTACTTACAAAATACAAATTAGTATACAATATCAGTTAAAATATGAAAGTTAGGAGTTACCTTTAGAGTTCTGCCCGATCCAAATTACTGCATCTGAGGTGACATCAGCAACTGGGTATAGAAGAGTTTTTGTGTCAAAAGCCGTACCATCTTCCTCCTGTCCATTCAGAAACAAGCTCACACTTGTTCTATGTACCTAAAATCCAACAGGACAGTATATTACTAAAATACCACACAGGCCTAGTCATAAAGTTCACAGTTACTTTTTAGTACTGGGCAACAAAATGTAAAATTTCCTGCTCATTTCCTGCACTAAACCTGCCAGCTGCATTTTACAATAGTGCTTGCTTTGCCTCTAAAAACGCTGGCTGCAAATAATGGAGATTGAGTTACAGCAGTTCATATGAAACCTTTAAAATTGAAAAAGTCCTATAAAGTTTTTTTTGCCTTTGCCTTTGCCTGGTGACTGTGTGCTACTCTTCTTAGATTAGGGGTCCTCCTATCACATTCACATTTGTATGTTCACAGCTTTCTTCCTCCCTTCCAAAAAAGTTGAAAAGGTGGATGGAAGTGAAGTAAAATTCCTGGAAGATGAAGGAAGTGCGAGACAACTAGCTGCCTCGAGGATCCTTAAGCCGTATTCTTTCATGATGGTTGATTGAAGACTGGTGAGAGACTGTTCTCAAAATCTCACACCCTCCCGATGACTTGCTTCTTGAGATCTGAAGCCCACGTCAGAGTGATGTAAATGAAGTCTGAAGTGCTTCCATCTATTTAGTGGCAATGAAGACTTTTGAAATGGGGTCTAGAGCTAAAACAGTTTTCTTTTGTTTATACTGTTTTTTTTTTGTTGTTGTTGTTGGTGTTTTTTTTTTTTTTTTGACAGGGAGCACTGTTATTACTCTTTAACTTCCAAATGCAGTCAGTAATGTTTCATTGTTTCCTGTATATTACAAATAAACTTGAAACTAATAAATGGTGTGTGTCTCCGCCATCAAATTTTTGAATTGGACACAACCAGTTGAATAGTCTTACACACCACAAGCACACTTCGGATCTAATCACCTCCTCCATATAAACCCCTGCTAGACACTATTCAGTGTCTAGCCTCGTTGGATGTATACGTGTTACTACTGCTACTCCTTCTAGCACTTTGGACTCATTTCTACTTCTATGCTCTCGCTCGCTCCTCGTCCAGATCACGTCCCTCTTCACCCGGATCCTTATGCCCGTCTTCGTTGTGTTTGTCCATTTGTGTTCGCCGCTCGTGGCAGGTTCCATTTCCTAGTTTATCCTTGTTTGTCGGTTTTGTGTTCGCCCCTCATGGCAGCTTTCTGTTCATTCCTCGTCAGTGTGTTGTCTGTGTTTCGTGGCTCTCCAAGCCATAGTTTCTGGTTTATAATAAACCTGATTGCGATTATCCTTCCGGTCTCTGGGTCGTATCATAACAGTAGTAAAATACTCTTTCTTTTTTCCATTAATATTCTGTTGCTCTGGTATCTTAAATATCAGTATTATTATTTCTTAATACATGGTCTGTGTTGTGTTCAATAATGGATTCAATAGAGTCAATGGATTATCACAGTAGCTGCCCCATTAAACAATCTACAATTTATATTGAAGAAACAAATTTCTGGCCTCTGATTTATATATATATATATATATATATTTATTTATTCATTTTCTGAATCACTTAATCCTTATAAGGGTCAAGGGGAGGCTGGCGCCCATCTCAGCTGACTCATCGCAGGGCAGTTGTATATATATATATATATATATATATACACACACATAGTATACAAAACTGATTGTTGGTGAACGTGAGTGTATTTTGGACATTTTCATACAAGATAATGGCTGATAGGAGATCACTTCAGCACTGCAGGAGATTATTAACCGGCCATTCTCTGGAGCTTTTAGCAACTTCATAATCAGCAGGTGCTGACATCTTAAAAGCTACTCTCAGCTTTCAAACTGAACCAGGCATATCTGGTCTGTGAACAGAGTTACCCAAATTCGCTACAAATTTATGCAATCGCTTTTATGAGACTGAGCACTGTGGAGTCAGGTATCCAACCAGCATCAGAGCATGAACACATGCTGAAACCCACTGAACTAAAACAAATGTTCTATGGTCTGTTAAGATAAATAAAACAATTCTGCATTCTTAGTAATGTGTTACAACAAAAACTCAAAGGAAACCTTTAGGAAATGTGAAAAAATTACGAACTTGCATTAGTCATTCACCCCCCAAAAACTTGAATGAAGCCATTTTTGCAATGTGTAAGCATGGCTCTCAAGCCAAATGCTAACTGTATTACACCAGCTTGCATTAGTTTTAACCTAGCATTAAGAGTTTAAAATTTCTCAAACAACACCATTACCATTTCCAAGCCATTCTGTATTCACTGCATAGCGATAAGTGAGGGCTTGAGATTAAAGAACAGATGATGTGTCAGTGCACCATACACACTTCGACATTACTTTCCTCACCAACACTCTCAGGTAGGAAACTTCAAACCTGACATTCAAACAGACTTTATCTTACTTAAAAAAAAAGATAAAGTACTCTATTTGTATTTCTACTCTATTTTTTTGACATAACAGTGTGGACTTATTGCACAGGACTGCAACAGCTAATCAACTAAAACACTAAAACCTGATAAAAACTGTTGCCGATTGTTTTTAAAATTTTTGCGGATATATGTAATTTCGGTTCATTTCAATTAAAGGTACACGTGATGGAAAAGACAGGATACAACATACTTTTATTGTCCCTATTTACAGCTAAAACAGTAAAATATTCCTGATGGAGAAAATACAATTTTGAATATGGTACCAATAAAATATTTTACATTAAAAGATAAAAATTGACCTTAAGTGGCTCAGAAGCACAATAATTAGAGGTAATTAGAGTAAACATTTCAGATAACCGAAAGAAATATACATAAGGGCAAAAAATAGTTAGCAAAATAAACCAAATAAATAAATAAACAAATACACATTAAACAGTTTTACTCATTCATTTGCCTAACCACCTCATCCTATTAGGGTTTCGCAAGGCTTGAGTATATTTCAACTCTATAATGCGCGAAGGTGGGCTACACACCTGAACAGCTCGCCAGACTATCTCATGGCCAACATTTTGGAACTTGGAACAGCCAATTAGCCTAATGTGCATGGATTGTGGGAGCAAACTGGACTACCCAGAGTAAACCCACATAAGCACAGAGAAAACATGCAAACTCTAGAAAGAAATGCCCAAACCAAGTCTAGGACTTGAACCTGTGGCCTTTTTGCTGTGAGGTGGACATGACACCACTACTTTGCGTGAGCCCTGCAATAGTTTGTAATAGGGTGTACCCCACCTTTCTCCTGATGTTGGCTGGGATCAGTTGGAGCTTCCCTACAATCTTGACAGATGAGTGACAGATATCATAGATGGATGAACATTTGTGTAGAAGAAATAAGTGTGTCTTACTTCCTACTAATAACACATACATATCACTTTGTGTTGTATGTCGTTCTTTCTTTCATTTACAAAATGGTGGACATACAGTACATATTATGAATAAGTATTTTTGGCATTTTGCACATTTTAACTACACAACTAATCAATTAACCAGAAGAGCTAGTGATTAGATTAATTGATCCAAAAATCACATCCTTATTGTGGACATATACTAGTTAAAGACTAAGGGCACTCCAGGGCACAGTGTTTTATAGCTCCTGTTTATAAATAGTATTCTGAATGCAAGGGAGTGGGAAAAATCTCCAATGTGTTTTTTTTTTTATACAGGTATATCTAACCTCAAATGCCATGGCTTTTAAATCAAAAATGATGCTTTGCCCTTTTGACCTGTCCCATAAACCAGGGCAGAGACACAAGCCTAAAGTGAAGCTGAGGCACCTTCAGCAGCCTGAGTGACAAAGCTCTCCATGATAAAGCCCTTTCCATTTCATTGCTGGACGAGCTGTCAGGGCCCTGAGAAATATTCCACTCCGGATGAGGGTATCAGCACAGGCAATCCCCGGCTTTTTTAAAGCATGTTGCTGATACCTGCCAAACCCAAAGCCTTCTATCTACGTGTGCACACACGCACACACATACACACACATACATACGGATGTTTTATTTACAGCTTAGCCCTGCATCTCAGTGAGACAGACTCTTATCATTTAAATGAAGCAAAACTGTTTCCTTACTTGTAATTTGTTACATTATCCAATGTATCGGAGTGCACCGAGAATGACTCGGCCAATCATTTGAAATATAACTGTCTGGAAGAGAACGCTGCAGGAATTTGAGGGCTGATGCGTCTGAGTCGGCTGGAACCGGACGTCTCTCCTCAACATCAGCCATTACACAGCGGAGGAGGCAGCTGACGAACAGGCAATTTTCCCTTTATCACATTAGCCCAGCCATGAGAGAGACGCATTTGTTCTACTCAAGCAGGCTAAAGCTACAATTACCAATCTCATATATACATGTTTTATATCAGCCCTTCCTTCTCCTGCAATGAGGGTGGCAGCGATAAATTAACACTCGCATGACAGTTTATTTAAGAAAAGAAAATTGTCTCGGTGGCGTGGGAGAAGGCGGAAATATATAAGGCAACGTGTCAGTGCTTTTAATAAAGGTAATAACTCTTGGAAGGCTATGCTTTAAGCAGAAAGCATATCAGAGATCTATTTCTTTCCCTCTCTTCCTCGCCGAAAGGAACACAAAATCATTTTTGCTAACCAGCTTGGAAGGCTACGCTTTTGCCTCCCTTTTCAACACACCAGCATGTCTGTGACAAATGTTTACTCTTAGTAAAATAAACGTTTTTTTTTTCCATCATACCAAAGGATCCTATAATGGCCTATTGACTTTTCCTCACACTGATTAAAAATGCATCTCGTGACTGTGGTGCTTCTGAAAACAATGCTGTAGCTCAATGTTCCGTATTGTCATTTTATTTATTTATTTATTTATTGTTTGTTTGTTTGTTTGTTTGTTTGTTTGTAAAAATATGTCAAGCTTTCCTCAGTAGTCTGAGAACACAACTCAACAAGTTGTGACAATTTAAACTTGAATGCATGTAAAAGGCTGGTAAGGATAACAGAACACAAATCAAGCACATCGTTTTTAATCTTTTGTCATTGCTTGTGTCATCTTGAAAGATGACAGCATAAGATGACAATGTGTATTTAATATGTTTAAGTGATACAAATGCTTATTTTACCATATATAAACATAAAAAGCACAAAACTAGCTGATTTTATCCCATGGATTACTAGTTGGGGCTAAAGGTGAATCAATGGTTAGAAGGCATTTTTCCACCGAAGTGGGGTCAACATGGGCAGTACTGTCCAGCACAAGTAAACAAGCAGATCTATTCAGCAAGTGACATTTTAGGTGATAAAAAACTGTGTTCATGAACCAACTATGCCTAGCAATTTCCAGGAAATGGGTGTAAATGGTTATCTATTTGAATCAGAGAGGGTGAAGTCTTGTAGAGATAGTGAGACATCACATTCTAGTGACTCTGATGATGAGAATGCCGCCAAAGATGTGCGTGACGGTAGATACAAAATGACTTATGCAGCTTACGTTTTAGGAACAATAAAGAAATGTTTTCTGCAATTTCTGTGCTTGTTGTCTGTGCAGCTCAACTGGCCGATAAATTGTTGTATTGCACAGGGTCAGTGACGTAGCCAAGCCAACCCAATGAGTTTGCATCGCTAATAGGCCAGAACAGCCAATGAGGAAGGCAGTATGTCTCTCATGTCTAGAGTCATCGCACTCGTGCACTTTAAAATCAGGCATGGACTGAACTTGCCGTAAGGAACCGCTAATGTTATATGTGATTGTTTAAATAACTATTCATTCATTCATTCATTTTCTGAACTGCTTAATCCTAATTAGGGTCGCAGAGAGGTCGCACCTGCTTTAAATAACTAATAACACTAATTCACCACAAGTACCCTTTAATTTTTTGCACTGCAGCAATCGATGCATTTGATTAAAACATTATTATTCAAATCTCCAGACACAGACAAAGCCAACTTCCCACTAGACCAGTGTGTTGCTTTGGACCACAGTTAACTAATTTGCTTCACTCATTTATGCCTACTTTACATGCATGCTTTTGCATGATTTATGTGAGAATTAAACTTTACTGGGTTTAGGTCCAGTCAAAATATCACCTGCATGAAATGATGAAAGATTAAAAAATATTGTTAAAGATTATAAAAGGTTGGTTATTAACATGTAACTGTGCATAAGAGTATTAAATACTGTGTAGTTGAAATGTAACTTTTCCTGTGAAATGCCCCACTTTTCCTCTGTCATGTTTATGAGTGTAATGCACAACATAAAAGACAAAGGCAGCTTGTCTATGTTCCGCTAAAGAGTAAGAAAATGTCCAAGCAAGTTTACCCGTACTGCACTTTTAGCATAAGGCATGTTCAAAAAACAATAAATAATAGTACAATTATACTGAAATAATTTCTACACCTGAACTTTTTAGATTGCTTAAGCAAATCCACCCCCACCACCAATTTGATCAATCTAAGCAGTTGTGAATACGTATTGTATTCGAGTTACCCCTCACGTTAGAAGCCAGAGCTAGAAATTATATCACACCTGAGATGAGTGCACTGGAGTGTAGAAGTCAGGAAACTATTACTCATAATTTCTAGCTAGGTTAAAAAAAATACTAGAAAAGCAATAACTTTTGGAATAAAAGCATTTGATGGTAAGAATTTCATTGCCAGCTGTTTCTGTCCGTTTGCTGGTTTGTTTGGGTTTATTTACCTGGCAAGCCACATAGCCTTACATAGATCTTGTATAATTTAAAATTTGAATAATATAATATTCCACTCATTATCTAGCTTTAAATGGCTGTTAACTGAGTGTCCCAATGGCTATTAGGCCACCTTTGACACCATATTGATGTACGGAGCAGCCATATTTAACAACCAGAAAACTGTCAATAATAATCCTGGGATGAGTGCAGGACAGGTGTTAATGATGTGGTACAAATCCACAGTATATTTGAGGAAAAGCTTAAAAATAATTATGTGAGACTTTAAACAACTAACACATAAAGTTAGACACTGCCTGTAGGTCTGATATCTCTACTGATAAGTGTCCAAGCCTGTGACGTTGTTATGAACCTCTGTATTTATTATGACCCCTTTCATCTTCAGACTTGTTCTATAATTGTGGCAACAGGCTGCACATGTAGTTCATAAATACAGCTTTTAAAGGTACATGGAAATATTTTATACACAGCCTACGGTTTAGCAAGTGAATTATTGCCTTGACTTGTGAGCTTTTCCTATTCATATGACGTTTTTGTACACTGCACGAAATACAGACACAGGACCAGAGTGTCATGCTCAGCCCATCCGTCTCCTGACAGGTCTAAGATTAAGGGCGGTGTCTAAGACACTGGTGAGTTCATTCTGTCCACACACACACACCCACCACAAAGACCACCACCCACTGTGTGTTTGTGAAGAAAGTTTTCTTATAAGGTGAAATGCTATTTTGTTACATATAAAGCTCCTTAAATAAGTGAAAGGTCTTGAACAAGTCAGGTTGAGTCATCTTGATCTAATTCTGGATTGTTCACCAAAAATGATAACTGTGTGCTGACAATAAATCTGCAGAAGCCTAGTGGTATGATGGCTATGTGCCTGTCCATCACAGCCAAAGAGACACATCAGGAAGCTCTTCATATCAGGCTATGGCCAGTTCCAGGTTTGCAAGAAGTCCTCATTACTTAGTACTGACTAATTTCATTTATATGTAGAACCATTGGTTTGCTCAGACTTTCATTTCAGAAAAGAACTTACTAAGACTGTCCCGAGCAAGATATCTCATGGTTCAAGATAATAAATGCCTTTCCTACAGCAGTTTAATAATGTTAATTTTTTAACTGCTTAAAAAAACATTTTTCCCTTCATAAAAGAAAGCATAAACAGAATTAGAGAACTTTTCTGTCTTATATCTATTATTAGCAGCATTGTCTAGCAAAAAAAAAAAAAGTTTTTTGGCCATATTCCTCCTGAATAGTCATTTTACTGCCCAACATCTAAACCTTCATCTTTACCTCTCCTGTTAAAGTCAGTTTTTGGAACTCATGGCAGCACACACTAATTTGCTGTCAACATTTTGGGGTGATTTATAAAGTGTCCATGGCCTTTCAGCTCCGGGCACCCACGGAGAATGCGGCAGGGTAAGGTGGAAGCTCCTTTTGCCTCTGTTCACCTTGCTTCACCTTCATGGATGCTGCCAATCAGTCTCCATCACTCAGGGTGAAATGAACCACTTGGAGAGGTCAGCTGACCCATAGCCAGAGGCTGAGAGAACAGCCTGATGCTGGTACTGATGTATCCTGTGCAAGACATGCAGTCTCCTACTTCACTAAAGTTTGTTCACAAGACACCATCAGTAAACTTACTGTTCTTAGACTGGAGTCTCTGTGGATGATGTATAGTTAAGCTATCCAGTTAAACACAATATTTTGCAACATTATTGCAACATCGCATTAAGGTCATAATTTGGTTGGTTGCACAAAAACATTATCTGAATACTGTGACGATGTTAGACCATAATGCTTCTTGGAAGCATGTATATGATTTTCATGCACAGCGTTGTTCCTATGATGCCAAATGTCACACACATCCAGGGCCCTAGTACATTGCCGTCTAGCGTGTGACAAGGACTGTAGATATTTGAACTCAGGTTTCTTTTTCAGTGATTCATGCAGGTACTGAAAATAAAACCACAGTACACATGCACACAGTCCTTATTTGCTACTGACATTGAAGTATATTGGAAAAACTGTAGGTTGTCGTAGGCCTGTACTTCAACAGAAATTATAAATAAACTGAAAAGTAGTATGTGTGATGTGAATGACCAGGGAAAACAAGAATGTATCACTTAAAACTTATCAAATAAAACATCAAAATGTTAATTTTCACTCATTTTATGAAGGCAATTTATTCATTCATTCATCCATTCATTCATCTTCTTCTGCTTCTTCCGGGTCGGGTCGCAGGGGAAGCAGCCTAAGCAGTGAGGTCCAGACGTCCCTCTCCCCAGCCACATCCTCCGGCTCTTCCGGGAGGACACCAAGGCATTCCCAGACCAGCCGAGAGATGTAGTCCATCTAGGGTCGGCCCTGAGGTCTCTTCCCGGTTGGACATGGCCGAAACACCACACCAGGCCACCATGCCCAAGCCACCTCAACTGGCTCCTCTTAACACGAAGGAGCAGTGGTTCTACTCCAAGCTCCTCCCGGATTACAGAACTTCTCACTCTACATTAAGGCAGTGTATCCTTTAAAAAAAGAATAAGGTGCCAATGCGAGGGATAATAATATTTTCTATTTTTGTCTGTTTAAGGGTTACGTACAATTTACAGACTCGTTCATAAATATATCATCATTGCATTTTTGCCTTATTATAGCATTAAAAAAATTTTTATATAAGACTACAAACTTGCATCTTTAAGGACTTGATTTATTCAGCTCGCAAAATCATTTGCATTATTATTATTATTTTACGGGAGGAGAAAATGCAGTGCCAAAGAAGATGCGTATGAATGATACATCTGCTGACCCAGACAGAGATAAAAATCAATTATTTTAGATTATTAAATGCATTAAGATTATGTGTAATTTTTTTTCTTGATGTGACACAGCTCATTACTAATGTAGTTTTTATTATTATTATTAATATTATTACTACAGAATATGTAAATAAAATATTTATGAATAAAAAATGTATTGACTATTTGTTACAGCATTGTTGAGATTTTGGGATATTACTGGCTACATTTTAACAATGTTTTCATACCCCTTTGGTAAAATGTTTCCTGCAATGTTCCAACCTACCTTTTATTTGTTTGTTTGTTTGTTTGTTTGAAAACGTTACCTGTAACTTTTTGATAATGTTTTTGGGAGTGTACAAATTAATCTTAAACAAATGTCTGACAACATTATTATAACTTTTGTGCAACACTGAAGCAATGTTGTTTATTCATTCATTCATTTATTTCCTGAAATGCTTTAGGGTCACGAGTAGGCTGGTGCGCATTTCAGCTGACACTGGGCGAGGGCAGAGTACACCCTGGACAACTCGCCAGGCCATCGCAGGGCAGAAACACGCTGACGGCAATGCAGCCTACTCTTTTCTAAAGTCAGAAATGGTTCTTATACATGCCTCTCACCATAGACAGTGAGAGACATGGCTGGCCTTTGATAACCCAGTTAGCTTCACTGGGGGAAGCAACATTGTTAAAACATAAAATTGCCTAGTGTGTATACTGCACTGAGTGAATATTTAGGATGGGTTTATGTCCACAAATATTATTTGAATAACACAAGACAATACCAAGTGACACAAACAATAACAGGACAGCAGAAATACAGCTATATGCTCCTTATCAACTAAGCAACAGCTAGCATTGGGTTACGGTATCCATTTCAGGATTATAATATATTAATAAATGGCAATTCGTCCTCCACAGTTGTATGAACAAAATACTTCGAGGCTTTTCTTCTTTTCTTTGCCCCATTGACAGGACACTTGAGAAACAACACAGCCAGCACTAATTCCTTCTTCTACCTCCCCATGATTCTACGATTGCTCTGGCTGGAGGGGATTGGGCAATGGACTGGCTGGCCTACATTTCATTGGGTAGGGGAGAAGTTCACGCGAGGTGATGAGCCATGTGCACATTTAGGTTAAAAGCTCAAAACTAAGGCAGCTCATGGCTAAAACAAAACATCCCCAGAGAACACACATCCACCACAGTGCAAAATATCCAGATTGAAATGCCACAGCCAAGGTCTAGACCCTGGTGGATCTGTAATGGTGCGTGAAAATATTCATTAACTTGTTGAATTCTCTCAAAATTTGAGTGACAAATATATTTTTAGCAGTAAAATAAACCACTTCTTTCCTTCAAAAGGGAATTTGTTTTTATCACATCAAATACAAGGTCTGGCTCAACATGGAAACAAAGTGAAAGGCTGGTTTTATTTGAAATGTATTTAAATGATCTGAGAGGCAACTGGATTGGAAAGTGATTTACATTGTAGATTAACATTGTTCTCTTATTGCCTGCTTTACTGAATCTCATTCTAGTTGCAGTAAATCACTGATTCAAAGGCTTATTCATAAAACAGGGAAAATCTTCCAAAGATTAACAATAAATTAAATTATTTTTCTTTCATCCAACTGATTTTGAAGTATTGTTTTTCAGTAACCAGTGGGCCCTAAGAATACGGTACATACTGTCTAGACCTTCTTTTAGCTTTAAAACAAGAACCAATCCCAGAGCCTCCAACAGATTTTTTTTGTTTGTTTGTTTGTTGTTTTTGTTTTTTACCCTGTATCCAAATCTTAGAGCTGAAAACTGAGATCAGACATAACAAGGCCTGGCAAGCACAGCATACAAGATGTTGGCCAGTGATGATCATGACTTCACTCGTAACTCTATCAAGGAGCTCTGTTACATCACAACAAGCCTTAACCTTTGTGGCCTAAACCATGGTGTATTCTGTTACGACAAGCTAAATGCTGTAACTATTAATGTAGGGATGCCAGTCAACTCCATCGTATGCCAAAGCAGAGAACTCCAGACCTAAGAGTGGTGATAATGCGCTAGTACAGTCCACAAACGCAGTTAAAAATCATATTGACTGGTGTCAATACAATGTCTTCTTTCTACACTATTACTCTTACTAGCATCTACTAGCAAAGCTGCTAGAAGTTGCCAACTAATAACCATGATGTGAGCAAACACACATTCTGAGTAGAAAACAAATATTTTATTCAATTTTTACTTTCCCTTGTGAAATTCCAAACCACTCTTGGCTTGCTTGTCCTCAGTTTCAGGTCATATCTTCAGTGAGAGGGTGGCTAGTGACAAGTGACAATCTAAAACAATTGTCTAAAGTTCACTCTCACCTCTTGTCGTCTGAGAGGGCCACATGAAAGCGACATCATTCCTTTCTTCCCCTCGCTATACTCCTCATATCATTATAATCACTGATGACAAGCAACTGTAAATCATCTGCTCTGTTTTTCTTCCTTTCCTAAACCACTTTCTAAACACTATAAAACAATCCTGTTGAGCATTTTCCCCTAGCTCATTGATATACTTTTATGTTGCTTCTGACTAGAGACTTCCAGAGTAACCTTCAAGGTAAGACAGTGCTCTGTCCACTATCTGTCCTAGACCCAGAACCTACATGTTCATTTAATCCATCGCCTATCAGACCCCACAGAAGTCAGGTAACTGAGTGCTTTGGGTCAGATTTGCGTTATACTCTAGATAATGTAGCTCCTCTTAAAAGAAAACTGATCGGAGAGGAAAAATTAGCACCCTGGTATAATGATGATTCAAGCACATTAAAACAGTGACTACAGCAAAAATAGCAGCAAACTAAATTAATGGTATTCCAGTTAGCATGAAAGGAGAAGCATAACAAATAATAATCCTTGTTTTATACTTGTTTATTATTGGTGCAAAATTAATTAGGAATAAGACCATTAATAAAACATGCATACCATCATCTTATAACAGTGACAACTTTATGAACTTTTAATGTTAAAACTGAAAATATCAGGCAAAAAATTAATTCCCTTAGTCAGATATGTCAGTAAGTAAATCGGTAGATAACAATATACCGCTATCAGATTAGTACCTAGAGTGTTTTGCCCCCTTCAAAAGAAGAAATAATCTCATTAATTTTCTTATCAAAGTCATCCTGTGTGCTAGATCCAGAACCTACATGTTTCTTCAAACAGATACTACCAGAAGAGGTCAACTCTTTATTAAATGTAATTAATTCTTCCCTTAGCACTGGTTATGTACCTAAATCCTTTTAAAAAAAATTATAATAAAGATTAAAAATTCTGACCTCGACCCTTGTCAGCTATCCAACTACAGACCAATATCAAACCTCTCTTTTTTCTCCAAGATCTTAGAAAAAAGCAGTACCGCAGGAGTTATGTTAATATCTATGTAGGAATAACATTCATGAAATGTATCAGTTGGGATTTAGACCTCATCATAGAACATTTAGGTTCCTTGCTAGATCTCAAGACAAAAAAAATTTTGGTCTATTTGCCATGGATTTCCAGTCCCTTCTAAGCTGATGCTGATTTGGCTATATCAGTAAGTTTTTGAAGACCTTCGTTCAGATAGGAAAAGAACACGGTATCATCGGGATTGATGAGAATGCCCTCCGGGACTTCTTCCATCCAACACATCCAACAAGATGAACTTGCTGTATAGGTTGAAGAGGTCTGGTGAAGTTACACAGCCCTGTCTGATGCCCCTTTCTATCTCCACCCATTTGGTACCACTGCAACTTGGTTGAAGTACAGGTTGTACAGAAACCGGCGGTCATTTTTGTCAATTTCAGTGTCAATCAACATTTGGAACAGGTCTGAATGCTTGATATTGTCAAATGCCTTTTTATAGTCAGTAAACATCCTGATCATGCTGAATTGCCCTCTTAATGAGAAATGTGTAAAGGACATCAGGGACTGGATGCTTACTAACTTCCTCTTATTAATTCTGATAAAACAGAAGTACTTGTATTTAAATCACAGACAGCTAGAAATAAGGTTTCTGATTTTGTTGTAACTTTGACTCATCTTTCATTTGAAACTCATATAGATAATCTTACCCAGATAACCTTCTTTCATCTCAGGAATATTAATAAAATAAGAAATTTGATGTCACTGTATGATGGGGAAAAACTTGTTCATACTTTTTTATCTCAAGATTAGATTATTGTTATGTGTTTCTGTCTGGATGTTCTAATAGGTGTATAAACAAGCTCCAGTAAGTCCAGAATGTAGTGGCAATAGTTCAGTCAGTCACACCGAATGTCATATTCAGTCATGCCGTAGTCCCTGCTTTCACTCAGCACTAATAAGCTCCTTTTTTATCATTACAATGTTATGAGCATACATAACAACGTCTCTCTCTCTCTCTCTCTCTCTCTCCCCCTCTGTTTTTGCTTTTTCGCTTTTGTTACACATGCTACTTCTAAGACACCACTGATCCCGATCCATCTGCTTTCTGAATCCTTTGATCTGTCCTGATGTGCTACTACTGGTTGAAGTTCTCATCATAGAAGCCCCTCATGCCTGCTGATGACGATCCATATGGACATAAATATACACTCAGACACTGTGAAGATGACTTTTCAGTGCTGGTGATATAAACTTTTGTTAAAATAATTTTTTTGACCACAATTACCATTACAATTATAAGATAACCAACTGGACTTTATGTTAAACTATTGTGAAGGTTCTGCTACATAGTTTGTATTTTTATGTGGTTTCACCCAAGTGAGGATGGGTTTCCCTTTGCAGTCTACTTCCTCTCAAGGTTTCTTCTTTGTGTTAACTGAGGGAATTTTTCCTTGCCACTGCCTCCGCAGGCTTGCTCACTGGGAAAGTGTAAAGTTTGTACAAGAAATGTTTAAAGTCTTTGTCAGATTAGTTGTTTACTATCTAAAGCTGCTTTGCGACAATGTCAATTGGAAAAGCAGTATGCAAAAAAACTGAATTGAATTAAACTGAACAGATACTCCCGAGAGTAATTAAACTTTATTAAATGTAAGTATAGCACTGGTTATATAACTACTGCTTATGAAACCTCTGATTTAAAAAAACTTGACCTCAACCCCCATCCAATAGATCAGTATCAAAATTTGATGGGTAAGGTAAGATCTTAATAAGAAGATAATAAGCAATTATGTTTATATATACTATATGAAGGAATAACATTTATGAACTGTATCACTCAGGAATTAGGCCTCATGATATCACAGACAGAGCTATTACATATTGAAGTTGTAAATGAACTACTCCTGGCCTCTGATCATTATTCTGTCTCTGTGCTTTTGGTATTTTATCTTAGTACAGCTTATGACACTGTTGATCAGACGATTCTCCTGGATAAATAAGAAAATGTTAAGGGAACAGCCCTCTCCTGGTTTAGGTCTTATGTAACTAATTGGTATTAGTCTGTAAATGTAAATGGTAACTTCTCTGAATATACTAATGTCACATTACCATTTAAATATTTGGGGTCACTTTGAAATTTTCTGTTTTTGAAAGAAACACACATTTTTCAACTTCAGCAGTAAAGAGGTGTCTCCTGAAGTTGCAAAGAAAAATTTACATTTGAGACTAGTCAGTAAAACAAAAAGATTAAAATGGGCAACAGAACACAGACATTGGACAGAGGTTGACTAGGAAAAAAGTGTTATAGATATATGAATCAAAGTTTAAGAAGAATTGGTCATCAAGAAGAACATGTGTAAGGTGCAGACAAAAAAAGGAAAATATGCTTGAGCAGTGCTTGATGCCATCTGTCAAACATGGTGGGGGAAATTGTGATGGTCTGGAGGTGCTTTAGTGATGTACAGGGTAAATAGGATCTTGAACAAGGAAGGCTATTACTCCCTTTTACAATGCCATGCCATACCGTGTAAATGGCGCTTGACTGGAGCCACTTTCCTCTAACAACAGAACAATGACCGAATACAATCCAAACTATGCAAGAACCATTTAAAGAAAAAGCAGTCAGCTGGTACTCTGTCAATAATGCAGTGTCCAACAGAGTCTCTGAATATCAGCCCAACTGAGCTGTTGTGGGAGCAGCTTGACTGTATGAAAGAGGTCCCCATCAAGTTAGTCCAAATTGTGGAAGGTGCTTCAGGAAGCACAGAGTGAAATTTCTTCATCTCACCCTGACAAATTGACAGCTAGAATGCCAAAGGTCTGCAAGGCTGTAATAGCTGCAAATTGAGGACTTAGACAAAAGCAAAGTTTGAAGGACAAAATTATTATTTCAAGTAAAAGCTTTTACCTTTTATATCTTGACTGTATTTCATATTCATTTTGCAATTCATTTGATGGATATAAGATCATGTTTACAGGGAAAATGTGAAATTGTTAGGGTGACCCCAAACTGACCCCTAATGAACAGTAGTGTAAGTTTGGTATTTCACAAGGTTCTGTTTAAAGCGCCTCTGTTTTTTCTGTATACATGAAAGCTTTGCATAATATTATTCATAAATATGGTATTATCTTCCACTATTACACTAACAACACGCAGTTGGATATTTCAGCAATGCCAGATGAGCGACACTAGCTCAATAAAGTCAAGGAATGTGTAATGTGCATTAGACACTACATGCCTACTTATTTCATCTTACAAAATGTAAACTCTCTGATAATGTAGGAATATGGTGTTTCAGTTTCATCATGTGCAACAATAAAAAGCCTTGGTGTGACTATTGACCCCTCTTTCATTTAAAGTCCATGTTGATAATAGTACTTAAATAGCCTTCTTATATAAATAAAATACTTCTTTTACCCTATAAAGCACTGAATGGTCTCACACCACATTGTCTTAGCACAGATCTTGCTGTCTGCTCTCATAGGGTTTTTTTTGTTTGTTTTGTTTTGTTGGTTTTTTTTTTGCTGGAGTCCTTGCTTGCACTTAGCTCCTGATGAACACTGTTCTTAACTTTCTGATCACAGTGAGCATACCTAACAACCTCTCTCTCTCTCTCCCTCTCTCTCTCTCTCTCTCTCTCTCTATCTCTCTCTTTCCTTTTTTGTGTTGTCAAGGTACACATGCTACTACTGAGATACCAGTGATACTGATTGTTTTGCTTTCCGGACCTGTGGCCCCATCACTGATGTGCTACTGATGGTTGGAGTAAGCAGGGACACTCTGCTGCTGACTTTAGACTGTTTTGTTAAAATGTTTTAGGACTACAATTACCATTACACTTATAAGGTAACCAATTTCATGTTAAACTCTGCTAAGTTCCTGCTGCATTATGTGTATTTTTATCTGCTTTCACCCAAATGAGGATGGGTTTCCCTTTTGAGTCTAAGGCTATGTTCACACTGCAAGCCCAAGTGTGACCCATATCAAATTTTTTCATTCCAGTGTCAAAACACCAAACACCAAAAAACACATAAAATCCGATCTTTTCAAATCGGATCTGGGTCACTTTCATATGTGGTACTAAATCGGATACAGATCAAATTTTTTTTAAATGCAACCTCAGTCTGAACAGTAATGCGACTTGTATTAGAATTCAATGCGACCTTGACGTCACTCTTGGTCGACATTCGTCATAATTATGCGAGGGCGGGAGCACCTGAAGACAAAAAGAATATATACATACAGACTTCTCTACAGAGGTAGCAGCTATTGCTCCAAAAAAAAGCCAGACCAGAGTTTTGGCTCTCCTTTCTCTTCATTCTCCTCCTCCTCGTCATCTGCCGACACATTTTTTTTGCCTACACTGCATAATAACTTTAAAATAAAACTGTCAACGCTGACATCTCTCATCTCCACATTTGCCATCGACTTCTGTGCATTTTCACTTCCGTAAACACTATGCTACGTCAGACTCATGTGTTTCTCTTGCTCATGTGGGCCACATTATGGCCTTAAACTGTTCACACTGCAGTCTATTATAGGTCACGTCTCTAAAACATTGTGAACAGCCACTCAAAAAAAATCGGATCTGGAAAAAAATCTAATTCAGGTCACTTGGCTTACAGTGTAAATGTAGTGTAATTCCTCTCAAGGTTTCTTTCTCATGTCTTCTGGGAGAGTTTTTCCTTGTCACGGTTGCCACAGGCTTACTCCACATATAAAGTCAATTATCACAAGCAGAACGCGCAATGACAGGTAAAATTTTCTCAAGTGGTACAAAGAGGGCGGGCACGGATGCGACTCAATTGATTAACAGAGCTTAAAGATTCTGTTGATTGGCAGATACCTCCATACAAGCTGTTCGCCAAAACGTTTCTATAGGGAACCAGTGAACACATTTAATTAATCCGCTTGCATCAACATGGACAAAGAAGTTGTTATTGCTGTATCTGTGTGCTTTATGACTGCACAGAGAAATTTTACAAGGATAATAACTGTAAACGTCACGCTTGGGTCCACATTTTTGTAATGCTCGGCATTTCCTGGGAGTATATTCACATGCATTCAACTCTTTCTGGTTCACAATGCAGTCACGAGTCTCTGTTCTATACTTATACACTCACCGGCCACTTTATTAGGTACACCTGTCCAACTGCTCATTAACACTTAATTTCTAATCAGCCAATCA
>JAOUQZ010000002.1:5695312-5709007 GCA_028564935.1 Neosilurus hyrtlii
ATTTGGGGAAAATTTTTTTATATATATATATATATATATATATATATATATATATATATATATATGTTTTGCTAACTGGAACTCAACACTTCTTTATGTAGAAATAAAGAGTGCTGAGGATCCATTTCCAAAAAAACCTTGTCATCCAGTAATCAATAGTTTTTCTGTGGTGGGTCCTTGATTAAAGGCATGCCAGAAGTGATTTTTTCCCTGTCATTTACATTAACTGACTTAACCTTGTTTAAAACAGACCAATCAAAAAAGAATTCAAAGTTTAGCATGCTTAAACTTGTTTCCCACCAAGATAACTTTACTAATGTTAAACTGGAATAAATACAAGCTGTCTGAACCTAATTTTGATCATGTGACAGGCTTCAGATGTCTAAATGTCAGAAGCGTAAATGTTCTCAGACCTTTATTTTAGATTGCTTTCTTTAACATGACACTGTTTTTGATTTAGATTGAGTCTAAACCATATTGAGATAATTGTCTCATTATGATATGATTATAGCATGTCAATAGTGTAAACAATGCAATATTGTGGACATTTTATCAGCCCTGCCATCATAACATAGGCTGCGGCAAGATTAGTAAATTTGGTATGTATTTATAGGTAAACATATATAGTATACATGTAAACTTTAAAAATGAAGTAATGATTGGTCTAAATGCTCGAAAAACATGACTAAATGTGTAAAATGCATGTGGAAATTTAAAGAAAAACTGAAAATGTGAGGTTTGGGGTCATTCCAATGAGCTGTTAAGACGAGAAATATTGGTGACAGACCCATAAAAGTGTACATGGCTGAATAGCTCTGGTCATGATCTTTTAAAAGAGCCTATAATAATAATAATAATAAAAATCAATATACATATATACATCTATCTATCTATCTATACACACACACATGTGTGTGTGTGTGTGTGTGTGTGTGTGTGTGTGTGTGTGTGTATGTGTTTGTGTATGTGTACAGTAGTGTGCCTTGGAGATTATACACCACCACTTTTGTCTAAAAGGGCTCCTAATTAAACAAACTAAAAAATTACTTCTCTATATTTTTTGCTGAAAGTGTACTGAACAATGCTATTGTAGGCAATGAGAACCAATAAAATAATTCCAACAAGTGTTTGTTTCATTTCTGAAGAAAAAACTAATTGGGAAGAAATAAGGATTTTTATCTAAAATACTGTATATTACATGAGGCATGAGGAAAAAAATTATTTGGTTTTCAATTATTAAAGAGCATTTTTGTGGTTTGTAGAACGTATGGAGAATGTATGGACGGACGTACAGTACATTTATGAAAATTCAGGTCGACCATATTCTCTAAAGTATGGATCTTTGCTCTATGTGTTTCATGCACAATGAGTTCTGCTATAAACTAAGAAGTGTTAAGAAGTAAGCATTGATATATATATATATACTGTGTGCACAATTATTAGGCAAGTTATCATTTTGACCATATCATCATTTTATCCATAATTTCCAACTCCAAGCTGTATAAACTTGAATGCTTATTGGATTTAATGCAAATCAGGTAATGTTTTTTTGTGTAACGAGGGAGGGTGTAGCCTAAGGAGATCAACACCCTATATCATTATCATATAGCATAATTATTAGGCAGATTCTTCTCCTCAGGAAAAATGGGCCAAAACAGATATTTAACTGACTCTGAAAACTCAAAAATTTGAACAGTAATGGACACAGAGGTCCACGTCGACTCAGACGCCAGCAAGGTGGAGGTGGGGTACTGGTATGGGCCGGTATTATTAAAGGTGAGCTAGTTGGACCTTTTCGGGTTGAAAAGACCTACTGCCAATTTTTAGAAGACCCTTCCTTCAAGCAGTGGTACAGGAAAAAGTCTGCATCTTTCAAGAAGACAACATTCCATCACATGCATCAAAGTACTCAACTGCGTGGCTGCCAGTAAAGGCCTTAAAGAAGAAAAACTAATGACATGGCCCCCTTCTTCACCCGACTTAAACCCTACTGAGGACTTTTGGGCCCTTCTTAAGCAGGAAATGTACAGTGAAGGTAAACAGTCCACATCTCTGAACAGTGTCGGGGAGGCTGTGGTTCTGACCAGATCAAGAAATCTGACTCCGTAAATGGAAGGTTTGTGACTCTTATCGAAAAGAAGGGAGGCTATATTGGTCACTGAGGTTTTTTTTTTATTTCAGAAATGTTTATTTGTAAATTTTGAGTTTGTTTATTATTCTCACTTTAACACGTGTAAATAAATGAGTGAGATGGAAAATCTTGTTTTTTATTTAGTTGCATAATAATTCTGTACACTAATAGTTGCCTAGTAATGGTGTACATATAGATATTCTCTTAAGAAGCCAAAACTTCACTTTTACTACTTAAATGTTCAGGTTTGAGGGTTTGTTAACATTTTGAATTGAGCAAGAGCACTGTATAGATGTATATATGTATTAATACTCAAAAATACAACTTGCCTAATAATTGTAAAACATAACCTTCCCCCCCAGGAAGAGAACAAAAAAGTCCCGTGGCCTGTTCTTGCTCTTGTGTGTAACAAACTGCCACACCTTTGAACTTCAGCATTATGCATGCTTCTCCTAGGAATGGAGCTTTGAGAGGCGCAATAGGGCAACATGACACGAGAAGAGATCGACAAAGAGAAAGAGACAGGACATGGAGGGAAAAAGAGAAAAAGTGAAAGCAGGATGAAATGTTGATTTGTTGCAGATTACTGAGTAACAGAACTGATCTGGACATGATCTCTAGGCTGTGATTCATGTTTATGTAGCCAACAGGCAATAACGCAAGACTAGGGGAACACATTCAGCTCAGGAAGGAGAGGAATAATGAAAGTCCATCTAAATAAATCTGTACATCACTCTATCCTCTTTTGCCCCACAAAAAAAACAAAAACAAAAACAAAAAAACAATAAAAACAAAACGAAACAAAGGCTACCCCAGCGTTCTCTAGCAATGGTCATCAAAAAAAAGATGAAATGTTAACAAAATCAATTAAAAAAAAAAAAAAACATTCTCGAGAACCGTGCACCCTCTCCTTCTGGAGTGCAGCAGGGGCCGAGAGTGTCCGGCGGGCCGAGCTGTTGTGTGCAAGCGAGAGCAAGAGCAATCTGCTTTTTCATTTTTCAGCATGGCCAGACCCAGTCGGAGATTGATCGTCACATATGGCCTCAGAAAACAAACTGTCAATACCTTGAACGCTGGAGAATTTGAACAAATAGCTGTCCTCCTATTCAAGCTGTTTGCTGCATCGCATTTAACAGATTTTATCGACAGTTTCCTTCTTGTAATTAAAGGGGGGAGGGGATGAAAATACATGACGGCCAGCAACCAAGATGAAGTTCAAAGATGGGGTCAAAGGAAAAGAGCCACAGGGGCAAGAGAAGCACACATCTGAGTGTGTTATCGACACGCAGGTGCACAATGATGGGCTCCTTGTTTAAGAGGTATCTGAAGATAGGCTTATGTTGATGAAGGAAAAGGGACATGCCATCAAACAAAGAGTGAGAGGGGGAGAGGGACATAGCTGAGCTGTCTGTACTAATTCTGTATCAGAATAATTCGATGGATCTGTGCCTAATAATACCAAGGGAGAAAATGACATCAGCTGTCAGAGTGTCTAACTCCTTCTGTGATGAGTCACCTTATAACACTAAACCTCTGCTCACCAAAGGACAAATTTAATAAAGTTTTCTATGTTGAATGTAACAAAGAATATAACATATTAACAGATCGTGAACATACAGTATTGTACTCTCAGGGCATACAATTATCCAGTCAGCCAATCATTTACTGTAGCTGGAGAACAGTGGACAAAGAGAAACAGATACATCAAATTTCCAAATAGGAGGGAACATATTACAGTGGCTTTTAATGTCTTGGTACATCGGTACGTCGGAAATCAGTTAGTTTAGTGTATTTGATTTGTGTGTTTCTGATAGTCATTAGAGCATACACTTTTGTAAGCATATACACTTTTGGTCATGTATATGTTCTCAATTAACTTTATGATTTCCCATTGTCATAAAGTTCAGATAACGTTTTGTACAGCTAACCAAATTATGACCTTTATGGAACATCACAATAATGTTGCCCAACGTTGTGCATTAGCTGGGCACAGGTCTTTTGCCTATATTCAGTTGGCAAGTTTGGGTGAGCCTAACTCTAGCTTCAGAGTTCTGTTCTTGGTTTATAACATTAGGTCATTCCATGCCAAATTTCACATTTTGTTCATTGTGAACACAGTAGTATGTTTTAAAATAATTACACCTACAAAATTTTAGCTTTATATCTTGAGTAGCTTCTGAGGTATGGACACATATTTTTAGCAAAACATGCTAAAAATATGTGTCCATACCTTAGAAGCTACTCAAGATATAAAGCTAAAATTTTGTAAGTGTAATTATTTTAAAACAATTTTTTACAAGTTAATGTAGCTGGAGACATGGCTATTATTCTTTAGCACCTGTGAATGTGAAAATATGACAAAATCTATATATTCTTAATTAAAAGTATTTTTGCGCTGTCTAAAAAAGTGAGTTTGACCAAAACCAGTTGCGGGCAGAAGTTTAAGCACATGCAATTGACAGAAAAATAAAGAAGTACACCAAACTATAATATATTATGCCATGCTGTGTAGTAACCGACTGTTAGTAACATTGTTGGCTAAGCAGATACAAAAATTTTTATTCTAGTGGTTAATAAACTTTAGAACTACCTATTCCATTTTATTTTATCTTGCTTCTATTATTTCTTCATGCTAAAATTTCCATGAAATGAGGGTACTGGCATAGTGATAGGATAGCTAGATTTCCATAACACAAACAAGAATATTTGCAAAAAAATATCTGAACTTTATTTTACCTGCATAAAAGGTTTGAAGTTGCTCACATGTAAGATTTAACTGCATAAGTTTTGTGTAAAATTTTTATATTTATAAGTATTATGAAATGTTTTCACTGTCTCCAAGACTAAATTCGACTGCCGGCCTGTTGTGCGTGAATAGTGACAAACTTTACACCAACAGAACATGGCAGTAAATCTACCATGTTTATAACCTAAAAGTGGTAGCAATGTAGCTCCACAAAACAAACTTTAGAAACTACAAGCAAGCTTTTTATTTCTAGCATTCCACAATTACCAAACATAGAACTGCAAGTCGAGAATAGTTATATATCAGTACTGATGACATCCCTTTGACTTTAATGTGACATACCTCACACAGACTATAAATCCTGATTGTCTGATTCATTAAAAGTGTCCATTTCATTTCACAAATATATGTATCTCAAATAAGTACCAAGTCTCTAACACAGTCATTTACACAAAATGGAAATCTAACTCATTAAATTGACTAATTAACCAACTTACTAACTGACTAACTCATTAAAAAAAACTGTAGAGAAAAGTTTAGTTTAGTGCACCTTTTGCTATCGGTAACTTGCTAAATAGCTGTAGGCATTTTAAACAAGTTAGCGACTCATCTTTAAAATAAATCTGTAATGACACTTCAGTGCATTTAGAAAATCTAGTTGCACTATTACAGTGCTTTAAACATGAAAACTAATACAAGCAAGATTTATAAATTTAAATCAACTTTAAAAAATATTTTTAATGAAGAAAATATAGAATTTATCTCAAATTTAACAGTGGCAAAAACCATCACTCTGGCTGTATTGACTGCTGAGATTAATGCATGTAAAAATGCCAGATTTCTGTCACATTGCCGAATATGTTAACAACATAACTAGCTAATTAAGATATAAAGCTATACCATTAGTATATTAGTAATACCATTAGTCCATATGATGTGGAATAGCCAAAGTGGAACCTGATGTGATCCTCTGCTTTTGTTGCTCATCTGCCTCAAGGTTCAATGTGTGTATGCGTGTGTTCTCAGATACACTTCTGCTCACCATAGACGTAATGCATGGATATTTTGTTGACCTTTACACTCAGATGAGAATGCTCAGTGATTTTCGTTTGTGGCACCTTTAAGTCTTTTTTATTTATTTTAAAAACTAATCGAGAATTCTATAAAGTTTCTGAATAAATAAACAAAACAATAACCTTGATAATTCATTAGAATGTACCAGCTCACCTGAATTAGCAAGTGCTATAGCTTTCAAAGTCACAAACTCCTCTTTCTCTAACTTCATGTTCTTATACTTCTTCACCAGCTGCAGGATGGCATTGTTCAGGTCCAGCATTCCAGCCAGCTTTGACTGCTCCTCGTCCATGATGTAGTCCTCAGCATATACCAGCTTGTCCTCAAATGATAGTGAACGGTACACCACACGCAGGATTAGGATCTCCATCCATGCACTCTGCAGCAGACTCATCTGATCAGCCAGTGACAGTGTGGAGAAACCTAGAAGAATCCCAAAACAGAGGCTTCAACACTCAACATTTACTCTGAATTTAGCATCTTCCCAAACTGTAAAAGTGAGGAACTAGTGAGAGGAAGAGTGGGTTATAAACACAAATCCTCCACTATCATGAACTCTAGGGAATTTGAAAATCGAGAATGGATGACACTGATGTGAAGAGAAGGTTAGTGAAGAAAGTAAACAATAAGAGCAACTATAGAGGAAATTTTTGAGGACCGTGGGAGCCAGAGTGCATTGGCATTCTAAAATTGTTATCAAGAAAAGGAAGGAACTCAAAAATGGAGGGAGGACAGAGAGGCACCCAGCACGAGGTAAGACTCTTGTCTTGCTCTTTGCAGCAGGCCAGGGGGCATCCTGCGGGAGGGAACTCCTTATCTCCCCAAACATGCAGCATGGATCAATTCTTCCCATCAGAGAAGCTGAAAGACTAATTGCTTGCCTCAAACTCCCTTCTCCTTCCTGCTCACCTCATTCATATCACTTATTCTCTCACTCTTTCTCTTTATATCTTCTCCTCTCTTCCTTTTCCACCCTATCTATTCTATTCCTGTCTCTAAAAAACAGAGCTTGTAAAACAGACTTAGAGAAGCAACTTGATTGCAGGATGGGACAGCAGACAAGTAAGAGCATGGGCTGAAGTACAACATCATGCCAATTCCTGCTTCCTGCCAAGTGAAGAAATGAAAAGAAAGCACTGATAGGTGACTCTTTTTTTTTATCTGATTTGTTGAATTTTCAAAGTGAATACAAGGCATCAGTGATGTTGGAGATACATGGCGTAAGCTGATTGGTTGGAGAGAAATGCTCAGGCTTAGATAGAAACTTCCACCTTTCCCTTTATAAGTTTGTTCCTCAATAACACAATTATGTTCACCTTTGTTTTGAGTGTATTATTTACAACACATGCCAATTTATTAGCCAAACTGTTAAAATCCATGATCTTGTAGGAGTGCACTGAGCAGTCGGCATTTTTCCTGGCCTGCCAGTGGAAAGTGAGTTCCAATTGGCAGCCATGTCCAATACTACTTAATAAATGAATCATAATACATTAAGGAGGCCTTTTTTAATGGAAAATAATGGAACATGGTGTATTCTGGTAAATGAACACAGCACCCATAACTAAAAATACAAACCCTTCCATCCTTCTCTGTTTGATTTCTCTTGTTCTTCAATTTTAAAACCATCCTATCTAAAACAATGACATAGCACCATGAGGCCGGCCATGTTTAGCTAACAAACAAAAGGACAAATCAAAGCTGCGACAGTACAGGGGTGAGTTGCACAGCTAAAGAAGCCAAGCTGGGGGTGGGAAGAGGACAGTAGTGGCAGATGGACAGAGCCCGTAGCCTGGAGCTCCCCGTGTGCCATATCATAGCCCTCCCTCCCAGTCACTGCTGTTAGTAAATAATTAGATTTACACGTTCCCTGATCTCCAACACATCTCCCCACAGAATAATTAAAAGCTGGATGATTATTTTATTGAGTGGAAGGAGGCACTTCCCCCTTCCCCATCCCACCTTTAGTGAGGTCCATCAACGATTTTATCGGGGGGCCGGTCCCTGCTTTTACGGTTGTCATGCTAGCTAGGGCAACCAATTTTTCTTATCTCCCTGATTAATACAAATGCAGTTTCGGAACGCATTAATTAACAGATACAAATCTGCATTCTCATGGTCAGATCGATAGTGTGAAGAGAAGAGGCATCAATGTGAATTTACTGCCAAAGACAGAAGAGGTTTCTGTATTGACATTTATGTTGGGGCAAACTTTAAAGTTGCGTTCCGGGCTACTTATTTATCGCCTGTCTTTCATTCTTTCTTTCCTTTTTTCCCCCAACCTGTTATTTAATTTCACAAACAAGGCATGTGATAACAGTGACTGTGGCTCACCTTTAAAAGCTAGGGCTGTGCTGGGTAGATCATTAAAGAGCTGAATTAAATACCAACGTAGCAATCTGGATGACGGTTTACGTGTACAGCCACTTGCGAAAGGAATATCAGTAATGCAGGTGACTGAGAAAGTGTATCGTGCCACGTTTTATATTCTGATTTATTGTAATGTTCTGTTGTAATAATCAAGATCATATCGATTTCAGTACCTACAGAGTCAGCGCAGACTTTTCAAATAATCTTTGGGTGCACTTTTTACCTAAAAGCACAGAGATCTATTCAGACGAAACTTATCTGAAATATATCTTCAACGCCCCCTCACCACATACTCAACACTTCCTACAGCCTAAAGAGGGGACTGACATCGGCAGGCACCGAACACTCTGTCTCCTTCAAAGGACAGATAAAAAATATGAATCATGACAAGGCAGAGAAAGAAAAAAAAAAATACGCAAGTATTTGAAACATGGAAAAACATATTTGATGGCCGAGCTTTTGTGAAATCGGCAGTTGCTCTTCAGCAGTACTGAGTGTCAGGGTGTATGTGTGCGTGGCATGTTGCAGGATGACAGAAAGAGGCTGTGATGCAGCCAAGCGAAGTTAACCCCTACCGGGCACGAAAGCTCAGCAGCGGAGTTTGCCAAATCTCTTCTGACTGCACATTCACACCGCTGAGAAGACCTTTGAGCATGCACACACACACACACATGCACACACACACACACACACACACACACATAGTGAGCATGTAGAGATAGTCATTATGTCAGTATCTATGGTGTCTGTGTATAAAGGTGCATTGTGCTTTAATGTGCAAAAAAACCCAACATTCTTACACATAGGCCGAGTCTAAGAGATCCCCAAGACCAGGAGAAGCTTAGCAATGATCAATTAATAGATTATTTATTTTCTCTGAAAAGTCTTATATATATATCGGTCATTCTGGGATAAACAGTAAAATCTCCAGGACGTAATTAAAATCAAAATAAAAAAAAATCTTTCTGGTCAGTTTTTGTTACTAATACAATTTTTGACAGTCTATCCTTTGACAAATGATAAGGAAAGATAGCTGCACAAGTTTTTATAAGAGGATTTGAACCATCCTCCTGGTTGTCACAATGTTATGGATGTTACTGTGTCAATACTTCACCTAGTTTTCAAAGAACTCCAAAGATCTTCTTCACATAAAATGTTTGATACACTTATGCTGATTGTCTACAAAAAACATTTTCTGCTGCAGATATCATTAGACAAAATAATTGCATTAGTTAAGCGTGATGGACGTTACTCAGTCGGTTCCCTGAATTAATTTTTTTATTACATGATTAATATTTTATAATGACTAATATATCAGAAATTAGATTTAAGTAAACATTTTACATAATTTCATAATTTCACATCATTTCAATTTTGAGATTCCATGTTACGGAAATGTTGCTGTTTAACCAAGAATGAGCTAGCTATATATATAGATTTTTTCTTTCTTTCTTTCTTTTTTTTTTTTGAAAGTCTCTAAGGTAATCAGTCAAAGCCAGCTAGAATATGACCGTGACAAGACAAGTCCAAGTGTAAATATGAATGAGTCCAAGATAACGAATCACATCCACACTAGAGCACTACATGACCCCTGATACATTTCAACTCAATTCTTCCACAATTTTCGCTCAAGTGAGCAGTTCACACAAGCATCCAGCATCTGTCATGATGGCTAAATGAAGACTCGTATCATAGAAATGGACTAAACAGAAGCGCATACGTTTGCTTGGAAAAAAAAAGGTTCACTTCATTGTAGTGTTTGGGTTATAAAAAACAAACAAAAACTAGTTTTTTTATATCCATGTTTGTTAAGTGGATTAGCCGTGAAATCCTGCTCATCATTTATCCCACGCTTTAGAGTGTATTTATTACCCGTAGACACTAAGCTTCTTCTCATGTCCATTGACGCAGCTTGCTGCTTGCATACCCCTACACAACACCCTTACTTCAGTCACACGAATGGCAAATATTGAACTACTGAAAACGTGTGCAAAACAAAAGGCAAACAAATGAGTGTGAGTGTGTGCATATGTGTGTGTAAACACAAGTCTCTCAGTTCTGTAGTCTGGGGAAATGATGAAGAAACACACACACACACACACACACACACAGACACGCAAACAAATGACTACACCTATACCTACCCATAATCTAAATGAACAAAAGGCTTTCATTCTTTTAGCTGCAGAAAAAAACACAAAAAAATACAACAAAACCATACTGACTGTTTTCCTTTTCTGTGCATGTGCAAACATGTTCTCACCATCAAGATATAAAAGCACATGGTCTCTCTCCCTCTCTCTCTCTCTCTCTCTCTCTCTCTCTCTCTCTCTCACACACACACACACACACACACACACACACACACACACACACACACACTATAACCGTTGCTCTGCCTTTACTTCTTAAATTGACTGCTTTCCCCTCAGGTCTTTCATTTTTTACACAATAAATTTTGTTTATGCTTCTGCTTCTGTCGCAAACGCTTTGTTACATTCAAATCATAAAGGGATTTCCACTTTGACATTTCATAACTGTCTAAACTGCAGCTGACCCCACAGTTCAACCATGCGGTTCGGTTACAAAACGCAGACAAGTATTAAAAAAAAAAAAACATTCAATTTGCTCCATCTTAATATGTTCAACTGAAGCTGAAGCTAAAGCTCTTAACGTCTTCATATAGCGTGTTGGATTTCTTGTTTGTGTGTGTGTGTGTGTGCACGTGTCTCCCCAACCCCCCTTTCTCTCTTGCAGGATTTGGCGATGCCCCGGGGAAGGGGAATGCTGCCTTGTCGGCTAATCACAAAGTGTGTGCAAAAGCTGCTTGATTCTAATGCACCTAATTAGCAATCGGCAGCCTCTTAATTGCATACATTAAGGGCCGATTGGTGGCGCAGATTAATTCAGAATATTCAGGCAGCTGGTTAAGATGCCACAGATTACTGTACAGACCATGCTTTTCCACTTAATTAGATATGAAAACGAAGCGGCCAGTACAGTGCAGCAGGGCAGCGGGAGAAGAGATGCTCCCCGGACTATAATAAAGTGACCACACGAGAGACACTCTCACAGATGGAGTGACATTAACAACTGGGATGGGAAGCCATTTCAAACAATGAAATATCAATATTTACATTTTAATTACCCTGCTTCCTGCAGTTTCACTCTCTTTGTCTGGCTCCGTCGAGTGGCTCCATCGTGACCACTCGGTGAGGGGGCTCAGAGGAGACAGGAGAGTTAGGTGGCACTAGATGGAATGCAGTCTGACATTTGATTTTGAAATGCTTTACCGGGGTCTCACAGCTTACATTCTGCAGAGGCATAACACTGAATAGAAGACCGGATAAAAATCCTAGGTTCTGATTAGTTGGTATATATGCATACATATGTGTATGTATGTATGTATGTAGCGCTGGCCTGGTGGCCTAGTGGGTAGCAGCTCTGCCTCACAGCAAGAAGGTCCTGGGTTCGAGTCCCGGGCTCGGCAAGGGTGTTTCTGTGTGTACTTTGCATATTCTTCCTGTGCTTTCGTGGGTTTACTCCGGTCTCCTCCCACAGTCCAAAGACATGCACATTAGCTTAACTGTTTAAGATTGCTCTTGAGTGTGAATGGCTGTGTGTGTTGGCCCTGCGATGGTCTGGCAAGCTTTTAAGGGTGAACCACACCTTCTAAAATCAATAGAAGCAATTTTAGATGGTGATGTTGTTTTTGGGGCTAAAAGTTTCAAAGTTTTCAAAAACGAAAAATTTGCCAAAAGTACAATTTCTGACAAGTCTGAGCTACTATATTTTCTTCCAAAGCAAAGGGTTGTCACACCAAATATCGACTGATTTATCATGGCTTACTGATATTTATACCATTTCTAAAAAAGGTAGAAACTCTATGATATTAGGCTTCTTCTACCACAGCGCTCTCACACTGAGTCCTGTTTCAGACCTCTGTAGGGATCCATTTTCTCTCCAAGCTTTCCCCAGGGCTTTCTGTGCACAAACTGACAACAGCTTTAGGACAATATTACAGTATTAGTGCAGTGCTTGTGTAATGCTTCCCTTAAAAAGCGACCTAAAGATACGCCTGCTTTCGGCACGCTTCCTACATCAATAAGGAGGATAATATTATTCAAATATTGACTGCTAGTGCACATCATTACAGCCCACAGTGTTGTTCAGAGCTGCTGTAGATACTGATGCAGTTCTACTTTATCTTAAACATAAAATGGCACAGCATGAACATTACATACATGGCCTTGAAATGTCTTCTCATCGAACTGTTAGAGTTTGAAAACAAACAATTATTCATAGAAAACCATGTTTTGAGAAAAAAGTAACAACAACATTTTACACAGGATCTAACTGGTAAATAACTGGAGCAGGGCCAGCTTGTTGTTTTTAGCCTTTTATTTAAAAAAAATGTCTATCACTCCTTCAGCAGCCTCTAATTTCATACCTGGGGTTTACCATAGTCCCACACATAAGTGACACACACACACACACACAAACACACACACACACACACACACACATACACACACACACACACACACACACACACACACATCTATAAAAAACAAACAGTCATCTGTGAGCACTGGACCTTTTAATAGAATGTCATCAGAGAGTATGTGCTTAAAGCCTGTGCTCTTAATGTTTCGGAGATGAGACGCGACTCCCCATTCCATGGCAATGAGCACCTTTTAATTTCTGCAAAAGGCACGGCTGAAAATCTTAATTAATTGTTTCATACTGCTTCAGGGTCATTATGCAATGCAATAAAGGCCATGTAATTATGAAATTTTACAGCCATTACTGAGCCTGATAGCTCGTATTTCATCATCAGGCGGGGCCCAATGGCTTTCCAGGCGCACGATCACGCGTGATGGACTACGCGCAGATCCATCAGGGCTCAAACAATAAGCCGGCCAGGCCTGCTGTAATAGCTACCCACAGATGAAGCGACAGATAAAGATAAACTATAAATCCAACAGCATGGATGCTAACATGAGCTTGTAACGGGATAGGAGCTGCAAGGGTGTGTGTGTGTGTGTGTGTGTGTGTGTGTGTGTGTGTGTGTGTGTGTGTGTGTGTCTGTCTGTCTGCCTGTGTATGTGTGAGTGTGTGTACTGCATGTATCTGGCTACTTTAATGTAATACATTATTTTAAGAAAGTTAGGTGTGTGAACACACTTAACTTGCATTTGTTTGTTGAAATATACTCAATGAGACAAATTTTATATATATATATTATTTTTTTATATATATAAATAACATTGCTTCTCTTTTGGTTGGAAAAGTAATGTTATTTATATATATAAAAAAATAATATATATATATATGTGTGTGTGTGTGTGTGTGTGTGTGTGTGTGTGTGTATGTA
>JAOUQZ010000002.1:5724286-5735807 GCA_028564935.1 Neosilurus hyrtlii
AATAATAATAATAATAATAATAATAATAATAATAATAATAATAATAATAATAACAACAACAACAACAATAATAATAAATGCAACTATTGTTGCTATCATTACAATTTATTTATCTATTTAGTTTACAGTACTTTTCCCGCCTGCACCACCATATAGATACAGTACACACACACACACACATACATATATTTATATTCCTGTCTGTTTAGCATTTGTACAACAAACAACTGTGACTCAGCTCATAATTTAATTAATATACAGAATATAAATGGACCTTGGTATCCCAGAAGTCCTGTGGATCTGGCCATATCCGACTCTGAAACCTGTCCTTGTCTCCAGAAATCCAACTGAAATTGCATCACCATGTCACCAATCAGCTGTCCTTTCCAATCTTTCCTTCTCAGAGTTTTCCTCCCATCACTCTCAGTAACTGTCAATACTTTCTCCCATGACTACACCATGAAGGGCCAGTAATTCACTGAGGTGCAAAAGCCCACCCGGATTCAGCTATTTCCTCTTCATTTCTCCCTTCTCTCATTGGCTAATGTGGCCAGAGACCTGTCCTCTGCTTTTAATTAATTGATATACAAAAGAGCCTTAATTTAATTATGCAAAGCTCCCTGGAGGAAACCCATTAAAGTTTAGCCTGGAAGGGTTTCATGAAGTTGTTGTGGTGTAGCACTATACTGAAAATGTCTTCATGGAGTGCTGCTGTAAAATGTATGCAACCATAGAGTTTGAACATACAAGAGGTCAAAACAAATAAACAAATGGTCGTTCTGGTACGTTATGAGATGGGGTGGAATTGGTGTACTGAGATTTGTGATTGGTGCAAATCTTCTATACGCTATGAATAAAACATTATGGGTATCCTTATGGGTGTGGACCCCATCCACCCCACTCCACCCCCTCCATAGAACATGTGGGCAAACTGAAGAGTAAATCATAAGCTATGGCCTTCACAGTCACTGCATCTTAAACAATATGGTTCGACTCTCTTCTGAAGAGTAAACATGGTGTTCATATAGTATACTGCAGTTTATACACTGAATAAAGGTCAGTGAATATTTTGTTGTGGTTTGAAAACAGTTATCTTGCTTTGGGACATACCATAATGAACATTAATTATCTCTGCCCTTGTCAAGGAGGTGCATCACGCACACACACACACACACACACACACACACACACACACACACACACACACACACACACACACACACACACACACTTGCATATTCATATAAAAAATTGACATATGATTAAAAAAGATGGGAAAAATCTGCCAGAACTGAAGTGTGGAGAAAGTTTATTGTGTTAATCTGCTTCTGGCATTGGCCTTCCTTCCTCATAATGGAATCACCTGCAGCCCCTGCTACATCCTCTCCCCCCCTCCCCTCCTGCAAGTCCCTCATCTGCTGCCTAACTAATGCTGGCCAGATTTATGGGGCTTTTATTAGCCTGGCTGGATTACTGACAGTCCAGTCCGAGTTTACTGCAACACCTCGTCACTAGAGAGTAAACAATGAGCAAAGAAACAGCTATTTTTAAATCAAAAAATTAGTTTGAAAATAAACTCTGCCGTGACTTCACAGCCAGAACCTTTATTCATTCATTCATTCATTCATTCATTCATTCACTGAACAGCTTAATCATTCTAGGGTTGTGTGGAGGCTAAAGCTTTTTTCCGCCAACTCTGGGTGAAGGCAGAGTACACCCTGAATAGCTCGCCAGTTTATCCAAGACTTAGCGCACACACTACCATTCACACTCACACCTAGGGGCAATCGGGAATATCTAATTAGCCTAATGTGCTTGTCTTTGGACTGTAGGAGGAAAACAGAACACCTAGGGGAAACCACAGCCAGGACAGTTTCTCATATTTTTTACTATTCATATGATCACACTTGAGGTTAGAATTTGGGTAAAAAAGCTGGCCTTTCATTAGCACAAACAGGAAGTGACATATGGGTTTAGTAAACTACTTCACAGTTTCATTGTGGAATTAGGAGGAAATATAGATCAGTTGTGTACACAGTGCGTGAAGGAAAAAGGCTGCAATTCTTGTGCCTCATCATGTTTCTGTAGTTATTCGATTCACTAGTGGAAAATGAGTGACTGGTATACATTACTTGAATCGGTGGCATGATCTTCTGTGCTAAACAGAAGGGTGTATTCCGTAGATGTGCTTTAATTTCCACCTCACATTCAAGGGCCTCAAACTCAAGGCTAACAGGTGCCTCGGACAGCCGAAAGTGAGGCAAACGCCATACAGGAGTATTCTATGCAACAATGCAATCAAGTGTCCTGTGACTGGTCTGTTATCGGTCTGTGACTTTAAAGCAAGCAGGCGCCATGGAGCACATGTTCCTCCATTGCTAGATTGGGTTACATGCACGTGTGTGGACACAAAAGGCTGCCGTCTGCTTGTCTGAATGTGTATCTATGAGCTGGTGGAAAGTGGCATTGACAAATAACATTGCTTCATAACCTGCATTCTGCCAAAGCTGCCTGTGCCCAATATTTCAATGAGGACAGGACCATAAACAGTTTGAAGTACTGTACATGGGTTCAGGATGATTTTTTCCTTGCAGTCACCTGGTGTGAACCATCGGAGGGGACAAGGAACTTGAGTAAATAATAACAGAACATTCCATACGATATCTTCAATTTTTCTTTTATTTTAATGTGCAACACTTTTTAAATATTCTATCTCATACTGTCTTTTTTAGAAGGAATTTTTGCTACCTTCCTCAGGAGTGCGCACTGAAGGAGAAGTTTTTTAAAGACATCCGCCACCTGCAGGCTCTGAAATGTATGTATTAAATCCATGTGTTATAAAACTCCTTCCTTTATTAATTATGCTCACAGGCATTTTGTTTGGAGGTGTGAATGCAGTAATTTTTATTTTTGCCATTTTAAATAACCCACCACTTTCTTCTTTTACAAGAAGCTCACAGATGACCATAAACATCTTACAAGGCTTGTTTTCAATTTCATAGCCAACGTGAAATCCTGCGATCTGCATGCAATGCTTTTACAGGGGAGAGTCTGTGAAGCAATCAAGTCACTGGAAAGTTTGCCTCTTTAAAAAAAGTGCTGCTAATTAATTAGACATGGTCAGAGACCTCTGAGGTCAGAAGCCATGTGTTAGAAGAGGAAAGGAATATAATACAATAATAATAATAATAATAATAATAAGGAAGTTAATTGAGAATGTGAGACAAAAACCTCAAAAGGTCCAAGTATCCTTTCATGGCGACGAACTAAACGGCCTCTGATAAATCAATAGCATAAATCTTTTTTCGATTGAAGAGCAACTGTCTTCTTCAGTAACTTCAGTTACAGGAACCAAACCAATCAGTGTCTTTCTGGAAAATAGATAGACCCCCCACCATGAAAAAGCCAGATCTACTGCTACAGTGGAGCAAAAATATTTAAAAATATATCGAAAAGATTTTATAACCAGTTAAAAAAATTTGACAGGTTCTAGTATGGATTAAATACAATTTGCCTTTGGCAATATTTCAGTAGCCTGCCTTAATATAACTAAAACTGCTATAGCTGTAGTGGCCTCTAAACCATCTTAGAAATATTTTGTAGGCCTGAGGCTATAGAATAAATGAGTTGCTATCTACTCAATTATGAGGTAATGGATATTTATGAGTAACAATAAAATAAGACAGTATTTCTGCAGAGCAGCAGCTTGATTAGGTTATTAGCAAGAGCAAACCACTATCGGTGCATGTAGCAATGCAGCTTGGGATGCCATAGATCACACTGAATAGGATACAAACCAGTGTGTATTATGTGTATAAGTGTGTAAGATAGATGAGAATACGCGTTATAGAATAGACATTAGCGATTGGACAACTGATCTTGGCAACGAACATGTTTCACTTTAAAAATGTATAACAAAGGAATCTGAAACTGGGATCTTTTTTGTGAAAATAACTTTTTAAACCTGGAGAGTTTCTCCTGGAAAAATAAAATGTGACGAAAATCTGGGGTTAAAATATACTATGATATCATAGAATGAGAGGTGTGTGTGTTTTGCTGTATACATGCCTTCCATTACTGCCTGGCTTAGAAATAGCCTCAGCTACAATAAACGTTAACACATCCGTCTTTCTTTTATTCCACTGATGTGTACTCATCTATCCATCTGAGCAAAGTTGCAGCTAGGTGGTATGTGAAATCGAAGCAAACACATCCTACATAGTACTCCTACACACACACACACACACACACACACACACCTTCAAAGACGAAACCCATAGCCTAGGAAAGGATTTCAGTCGAACCAGGACTTAAGCCTGCTAGATTACCGGTTCACTATAAAAATGAAACCGAGCAGGAAGCTTTCTGGGAAGATGCTGTCGACTTCACATGGGTGTCCAAGAGATGGGAAGAAAAAGAATGGGAAACTTGGGGAACAGCTTTATCTCAACTGTAATCTAGATGGCTTCATACAAAGCTAATTTTCAGTCTATTTTTAGCTTGAGGAAAACACTTAAAAAACACTGCACACTTAAAAGCGTTTTTGAGCTGTAATCTAAATAATATGACTGCTCTGTGATGTAACACATCAATGCTGGTGTTGATATAAAAAATAATTACAATTCTAAAAAAAATATTTTTATGATCTGTTTCAAAAAAGGTAAAATATTTCAAGGCCCACTGTGACATAGATGTCATATTGTATTCCCTTTCATCATTCATTTATTCATTCTTTCTCAAAACAGCATTGTCCTACTAGGGTCATGGATCTTAGCTGACTCTGGGCAAAGGCAGGTCAACAGACACACTCACATCTAGGTGCAATCTGGAACAGCCAATTAGACTAATGTCTAATTGTCTTTGGACTGTGGGAGGAAAAAACATTACCTAGAGGAAACACACGCAATCATGCAAGAAACACCCTTCCCAATCCTGGGACTCAAACCCAGGACCTTCTTGCTGTGAGTTAGATGTGCAAACCACTATGCCACCATGCCACCTCTTTACATCATGATATATTATATGAAAAAAACCTAAAGAACTGTTGATGCTTTTTAATTAGAGGTATGAGGACCACCTCCGCCATCCCCCACAAGTCGGAATTTGTGAAATCACACCCATTTTCCAACATACAGTGTGCTGTTTTCTTTTCATCATTTCAATTTGAATTTTTGAAGAGTTCAGATCAAAGCTAGAGGGTGAAGTTACATTTAATATTAATATTTGTTCCAACAGAAATATGTAGAATAATATTCCACATTAAGATCATAAGGATATTTATAATGATATAAATTAAGCATATGATATGATGATGGTTTTGCATGTGACCAGCCAGCCTTCCCAGCAGCATTACTTTCCCCAGCATGTTTTGACACTTCTTAAAAGGAAACCAAATTGTGTTGTGATTTTTTTTCTTTTTACAAAAGCATTCACAGGCTCGCTGATTGTGCCAATGTGTGGCTCACTGTGCAAGCTTTTATTAGGCCCAAACTGTGCAGATCCAGCTGAGAGGAAAACAAAGCATGCGGCGAGAGCCGAGACTCAGTGCTGTGTCGGGGATCACCCCCTTTCCAAGAGGAAGAGTGGAGCAGCGGCTGCAAACCATCAGAGCTTTCACCTCCCATGCAAATGGGCCAGGAACAAATGAATATGGGCAAGCAACTGGACTGTGGGTTGCCAGATCCCCTGAGTATGCTGAGTTATTAAATTTTCACATGGAGAGAGAAAAACAGAGCGAGGGATGGCTAAAAAGACACAAAGTTAAACAGAGGTGTGTGTGTGTATGTGTGTGAGTGAGAGAGAGAGAGAGAGAGAGAGAGAGAGAGAGATAGAGTCACTGCCATCTCAATCCCACTCCTAATACTAAGCGAATTTATTTCCTGTGTCACACAAATGTACCCCAGTAAGCTGCAGGACACGTGCACTTCAGTTCATGCATATCATTTCAATCCTTTTAAATAGTTTTCTGACGTTTAACGCTGTTAAATTCAACTCTGCCCACTCGAACACAATCCGTCCACTCTTTCATTTGTGCCATAATTTAATTTCACATGAGGCAAATATTGACAGCATTTGTCTTGCCCAGCTCTCAGTGCATGTTTAAAAGGCTCTCAAAAGTCACACGACTCGGACAGTTGGCTACTTTGAATTTCTCAACTGTATTATTAAAGATTTTCTCTGGTACCCGGCTTAGCCCTTGATGAGGATTTGCATCCTGAGAAAATGTGCTGACCACTGGTGAATAAACAGACGTGACCATGCTGTTTAATAAGCCAGGTTTTTGTGTGTGTGTTTTGTCTTTCAGTAGCATCATACAATGTTATTCAGCTCAAAAGCAAATCCATACCATGACATCACAGAGGAATTTTTCTACATATTAATATAACGCACATACGTATCTTAAGGCTAGCATTCACCCAGCACTTTTTTCCTTTACTGCCTAAAAATAGCTTTCAGCTAAACACAATGCGAAGTGTCATGTAGCTGCAAGCCTGTCTGTGTCTGTTCTCAGTATTGATTGAGCTGAATGCCTGTGAAGACATTCTTAACTACCAGTGGAACTGCAGGAAGCCCTGAATGCTGTTGTCTGAATTAGGCAGAGTTGATCCTTGAGTAGTAGATTAACAGACCTCTCCGCAACACATCCTCAGATCATTTTTTTCAATGCAGTTTGTTTGACTGTAAAAAGGACTGTTGAAAACCCACTAATCTGATTTACAGAAAACTTGGTCGTAGGGTCACGTGCCAAAGAAGAACCCATAAAATTTTGGAAAGGAAACAAATGATGAGCCAGATCATTCAGTCATTCATGAATTCATTTTCTGAACCGCTTAATCCTAATTAGAGTTGCAGGAAGGCTGGCGCCCATCTCAGCCGACTCTGGGAGAGGGCAGAGTACGCCCTGGACAGCTTGCCAGGCCATCACATGGCAGAAACACGCTGAAGGCTATGCAGCCTACTCTTGATGAAAATCAGCAATGGTTCTTTTACACCCCAGACAGTGAGAGACATGGCCTGCATTTGATAACCCAGTTAGCTGCACTGGTGGGGCAGCAGTGACAACCCGTTGATAGTGGGGCTTGAACCCCAGACCTTGGGATCAGTAATCCAACACACTACTACCGGGTCACCACTGCCCCTGGGCCAGATCACAATTGTAATTTCACTTTTACTAACATTTACAAAAAAATTAATTTGCTGAACTGCTTAAGCCTCTTATGGTCGTGGGAGGCTGTAGCCTATCTCAGCTTCCACGGTGTGAAGGCGGGGTATACCATGAACAGCTTGCCAGACCATCACAGAGTCAACACACACACACACTCACATCCATTCACCTAGGGGCACTCTGGAACATTCAATTAGTCTAATGTGCATGTCTTTGGATTGTGGGGGGAAATCGGAGTACCTGGAGGAAAACCACACTAGCACAGGGAGAACATGCAAACTCCTCACAGTAACACTTGAGGCTGGGACTCGAACCCAGAACATTGTTGCTGTGAGGCAGACGTGCTAACGGATATACCACCATGCCACCTGTGTAGAAATATGACACTTCATATCCCAATCCAAATGGGAAATAAATAAATAATGCTTAAAAAAGGAATACTTTCCCTGATGTGAGCCAACTGTGGATGTTTCTGTGCTCATGTATGTGAAAGAGGGTAGACAGCAGCTTTCCTCTGAGCATATTAGACTTCACTAGTACACAGCCAATTCAAAGTGACAGGTCAAGTCAGGAAAACCTCCTTTTCTAAATGAAAGACTAGAATTCTTACAATTACAATTAATAATAATAATTACAATAATAATAATAATGATAAGCATCATCATCATTATCATTATGCAATAAAAAACCTTTTAGAACATTCATGTACCTGTGTAAGAGCGCTTTGAGAAATGTTGGTCTTCTCACTGCATTGTGAACTCAAGCCTCTGTGAATCTTTTATTTTTTAGTATCAGTTTCTCCCTCCCTCTTTTAAAAAAGATAGCACAGTGTACCTGATTACCTCAACACCCCCCTCCCCCCAACACACACACCTTAATAAAGAGTCATTTGTACGAGCTCATTTATTTTCCAAAATGAACTCACTTTCAGTCCTGATTAATGATTTTAATCTAAATGAAGCAAATTAAAAATTAAAAATTATATGTCCAAAAGCCCCCACAAAAAATAATAAAATAAGGAGCAGGAAGGGCCACAATGACAAAAAAGCAACCGTTTCAGTTAACAAATGAGCCTTCAGATATTAAAAGATGACCCAGGAGGGGGATAAAGAAATATGTCCAGCCTCATGCCGCTTCCCTCCACAAAGGCCGAGGACAAAACTGCATGATCAAAAAGAATGTGGGCGAAAAAAAATGCTCATTGTTGTCTATAAACCACAGAGAGATTCTGAGTAATCTTTCTTTAATTATTATGTCAAGGTCTGTCTTTAACCTCTACCTCTCCTCCTCTGTTAATACCCTACACACATGAAAAAAACCTGCTCTGGTGGTGTACTGTTTCTGTTCTCACATGATGATTGGGCACTGACTGATGTTGACAAATTTGGCGTGATCTGTTGGCATGCACACTTGAGCGCCGGCTGGTCGGTTCCTCTATGGGGTGTCAATGGCAAGCTGTCAAATGCCCAAGCGACTTAATAGACAAAGTGATGAACGGCGATCATTTAGGGGCGCAGGAACATTGCTGAGAGCCGATATCTGGGTGGAGGTTGATAGGATCACCATTGGATTTCCTCCACTTCAAACAGTTTGAGATTGTGCGTACTGGACACTGAGGTATTGACTTTGAAGAGAAATTGACAGACCCGTGCTGTTGTTGCAGGATGAAATAAACAAAGACAATAATCAGATGAAGAGCAACACACCTACATACTCGCAGCTGGAATCTTTCAGGACTCCTTGCTGCCTGGGCTGTGAGGTGCGCGCACACACATACAGTACATCTATGCACACAAACACACATCAAAAGCATCCTCCATCCCTAGCTCAGTCATGCCGTTGTGAGACCTTGAAGCATAGTGGGCCCTTTTTTATGAAACCCCATTCTTCATTCCGGAGCCCAATCAGAACAGAGCGCTGAAATTTTAGGGGCGCCACTGAACCATGATGGAATGACAAGTGAATGATTGAAATGTTAGAATTCATAATTGGAAACATGGCACTATCTCCTGCTCCAACCCCCTCACCATACACACACACACACACACACACACACACACACGGCTGTGCCTGGGTTTTCTTGCTGCCTGGGCTACCGCAGTGGTTTTATGGTAATTGAGGCAGTTATATGAGGCAGCACAGCCATGGCTCCTTACTTCCTGCATGCCTTAAGCAGGTGTTATCTTTAGACCGACAGAAGCTCCCAATTGTCAACTCAATAATACAAAAGCTCTCTTATCAGGATTTGGAGGTGAATGATTGGCAGGATGATATGTTTAAACAATACAAGCTATAGTCAAAAGCCTATTTCTCCACTGGGGAAAGATGAAAGAGGAGAGAAAAAGACGGGTTCATTAGTGTTATTATTATTATTATTATCTTTATTATTATTATCACTATTATTGTATTTTAATTATTCGGTAGGAATGTTTTGGGTTTTTCCCTTTTTCACTACTTTTGAACTATCAGATGTACCTATGTAAAAATTGGTTGGTCCTCTTACTCAGACAAGAGACATGGATCCATTCCACCTGGTGGTGGCGCCATTTTATTAATATAACTAATTTATTTTAGACCCAACATAAAGAATAATATTTAAATATTGGTATAAAATCTTTTTCAGACATCACAAACAATGAACCGTTTTTTTACAGTCAGGTACAGTGCAGCCCGAATTCCAAAGGACAGTCAGGTGATAAAAGCTGTGTGAAGTGAACGTGAGCTCAGATGGAAGTGCTCTGAGCTTTGATTAGGCCTGACGCTGGACTGGCTGATCAGCAAAGTATGTGCTGTGTGCGGCTGTGCCGTGCCTTCCCTGGCCATTTGATTACAGGGGAGATGGAGAGCATTATCCTGCTCTAGACACACTTCCCCATCAAACAGGTACAAATGACATGGTGCTGCCCCTTTAAAGCCAGCCTACACTCTGTCAAAGTACAACACAACTGAGGGCTGATACAATGTCGCTTGCCTTCCTTTTCCATCCTCTCTCTGTCTTGCCTCTTTTACTAGTCTTTTTTGGTGACTGTTTAAAGCCAGACTTCAGTGAGTGTGTGTGGTGACAGTGGTGATATGAAGCAGACTTTACACAAAGGGGCTATTGTGGTTGGCGGAGTTGCCTATTATTATAATTAACATTATTGCTAATCAGCTAGCATGGTGACCTAATTTTTATTATTGTTCATAGCTTCATGGAATTAATCCTCCATACACCCCCATACTTTGCTCTATTTTACACAAACACAACACACTGATATATGTCAGGTGCATTTTACATGTAATAATAACTTAATGGGGCCCAAACAACCTTATGAGGACCCACATCCCCCACCCCCCTCCCCCAGCACCTAACTGTTCTTAAAAATAAAATAAAATAAATAAATAAATAAATACATGCTCACCAGGCAGCAATGGCATGGCTTTTTGTGCCTTATAATAATCTATCAGAAGCTGGGAGACTGGTAATGGTGTGAGCTTTGGAACAGCAGGTATAGTGCTAGCAGGCAGTTGGATGACGGTGACGCTGCCTGTCTGGCTAATGGAGGGCGATTCCATTGGAAGGTAAGCAAGAGACGGAGGAGGGAGCGATGAGAAGAGTGCGATGGTGCTAGAGGGTGGGCCACCTTGGTTAATATGAAACAGGTCGAAGGCTGATGGGGTTATGAGCACTACACCTGCAGGCTCCTACAGGCCTGGCTGTGGGAGAGAAGTGGGTAATTACTGTCGTTCTGCGATCTGTGTGTTTGCTCAACCTTTTAAACCTTTTATACTACTACATCGCTTCCTGTGTGATTATAACTACACTTTATTTAATGACTCCATCATACACTGGCTGCTTATTGGTTAGGTTTCTGGCCTTAAAGGAAACGTTTCTCTGATAATTCTAAGTAGGAAGATGCAAATGAGATCTGGTTTGTTTTTATAAGTGGACAAGTATTTCTGCTACTGTAATTTTTGTTCTGTAGAAGACTCTCCTTCACTTGAGCTCAACAGAAAGCACAGAATGGCTTTGCAACCATACACACCACACACACACACACACACACACACACACACACACACACACACACACACACACACCATTCAACTGATTCAAAGGGCAAATGTCCTTTGCAATCAACAGCCATTAATATTAATTTAGAATGGAGGTAACAGCCCTATAGGCATGGATCATTATCAGATGGTTGTTCTGTGCCTGTGCCACAAGAAATGGTTTAATTGAAGCTGGCTGGCTGTTATTTTCGCACTTGCAAGGTGATGATGGCCAGCAGTAAAAAAAAATAATTATTTTATATATATATATATATATATATATATATATATATATATATATATATATATATATATATATATATA
>JAOUQZ010000002.1:5744119-5752869 GCA_028564935.1 Neosilurus hyrtlii
ACCCACACACACACACACTCTTTTGCATGCCTGTGGCCCCACAGTGAGACTATGAGGCCTGTCAGTACCTTCACACACCTGAAGAGGACCTGTGCTGTGAGTGACAGAAACAGAGCCTTCCACTCACAGTTTTTTCTCGTCTCCATTCAGTCCACATATGATAGCAGTCCTTTAGGAGCATGTGGTACAAGAGAGAGAGAAGACAGAGCAAAACAAGAGCCTTGTGCAGAAGAGGAAGGTGATATCTGTGCTTTGTTCTTTTTTTTTTTTACAGTGATATATGGAATGTGCTGCGCAAGGTATCAGCGGAGAGTTTTTTAGCACATAGGTGATGGACTTCCCAATGTCAGAGTGTGTGTTTTTCGGAGAAAGCCCCAGCCGCTGTTTCCACAGGAGAGCAGCCAGCTCCAAATAACTGCTTGTCTGCTCAGTAGAGCTCTAAAGAACATGCCTCGGAGGCCGACTCTCTAAATAAGAAGCATGCTTGTTAGTGGGCTGAAGGGGGGCTAAGGCCAAAGCCACCATCTGGCTGACAAGGTGGGCCTTGAGGGCATGATGCTGCAAGGTGCTTCACTTTCAACCTTGACTCCTAGACCTGTTCCACTTTTTTCTCTCTTTTCTTTTCATTTACAAGAAAACATTTCTTTCCTCTGAGATCCTGCTATGTTGCTCTTTTTTTAATACCCTTTTCCCCTAATTTCTTTTCCCCAATTTTTTTCTCACCTTCTCGCATCATTCCGACAGTGAGACACTTCATAAAGCGGCAAGCCTGGCAGGATTTCCGTCTACGCTTGGTGATCTCGCATTCATTGGTGGCGGGACAGCTGTACTCAATATTTCCTAGGAGCAGAAATGCAATCAAAAAAGGAGAGTATTAATAAAAATCTTGCTTTGGGACCAAAATATAAAATAAATAAAATAATAATAACTTAAGACCAATTAGAGTCAAAGCTTTCCAAATTCCTGATAGGGAAAGATGAGAGGATTAGATATTGACAGAAGTTTCACTGGCAGATAAAATCCATAAGCATCAGTTTATACTGTTTAATGCACACATTATAAAACTGTCTGTATTCAAGCATTTACAAACAAAAAAGAAGCATTATTAAAATTAAAAATAAAATTGGCAACATTACTAATGATTACGAATGATAAAAAATGTATGATGTAAATATGTATAAAATATATATTTTTTAAAATAGCTGGATGATTTTTTTGAGTTAATGTGAATTTTAAGGTCCTTCATAACAATAAAAAAAAAAAACTAATATAAAATAATTCAGACACTGAAATATATTACAGCATCTAGTACTGTATACTACATGTGCACTGACACAATCTCCACACACACTCAGACAATTAACATGTATCCCGCCTGGGAGCTTCCCACTGATGAAATATTTCCCAGTTAATCAGACTTTGTAAACACTGATTTGTATTGACTTCTTTTCTGTGAGCTGATGTTTCCTCATTAAAAAGCGCATTAGTGAGCAGGAGGACTGAATGCTTAAGACTGCTAATTCAACAGGAACCAGTATTTAAAGTATGCATGTCCATTAGACTAAGGTCCAATACTCATTAGTAAGGTAATCACCAGGTCCCATTAGGATCTTCAGATTTGGCCCATCATGTGTACATGTGGCTACATGCTGGAAAGAATGTGACAAACTCTGTGAAGAGGTTTCTGCGGTTTTTGTCCTACCGTCCTGGGGGCTCTGCACATCATTGTACACACCAAATGCACATCACTCATCAATCTAAGACAACAAAAATCTCAAAAAAGTTCATCTCCATCCAAACCGTAGCCCTGGAGTGTCCATATGTGCCATCGTCTCTCCATCTATATAAGATGGAACAGAGCAAAAAAAAGTCCTTCTGTGCAGGAAGGAGGAAGGCCCAGGTTATCCCCCCCCCTGCCCTCTCTCTTTAATGCTCTCAGCCATGAGTGGCTCAATTGGGAAGTGATAGATACAGGTTGTCAGATGGCATTGGAGACATGCCACCTTTACACCAGCTGCCAGAGACTCTGAGAGTTCACAGTATCCATGCCATCACTCCATCCCCACCCATCAACCTGTAACCTAGTCCCAGCTCCTGAATCTCTTTTTTTTTTTTTTGCTCTCTCATCCCCACCTCCCCTCTCCAAAACAAACCAGCCTGGAAGTCAATAAACATCCAGCTGGATGAAGCGGGTCTGGAAATTACTGAGAGTTTCATTGGCTAATGGGATGAAACATACCAATATGTCATATTCCCAGCATCAGAGGGTCTGGCTCATAGTCAGGACAAGCACAAAGTCTGATCCACGTGCTCATCCACTTATATACTCCACTGGACTGCTAAATCTGTGTGTGGTTCTTAGATACAAGAACTAGACTAAATTAAGCCTGGCTTAAAGGAATAAAGATAAAAAAAAAATAAAGATACTTTTCATAGGGTGTGAAGAAACCTTTTTATTTTTTTTATAGCTAGAATGTAAAAATCATGCAATGAATGTCGTTTTTATTTATTTATCTATTTTAAAAAGATTTCCATCAGCATCCATGGCCTAAAATAAATTTAGGGAAAGACCAACATTAACACACAAAACAAGATAAAGGCAGTGGGAGGATGTAAACTAACCTTGAATGGTTCTCTTGAAGAAGGCCTTGCATGCTTCGCATGAGGCCACACCATAGTGGTAACCTGATGCAATGTCGCCGCACACCAGGCACAGGCGCTTGGGCATGGAGTTCAGCATGTATTCACACTTGATCTGAGAATCTTCACCAATGGTGCTGGAGCAGTCTTCGTAGCGTTTAGCACCAGTGCCGTTGGGGCCCAGTGTACCTCCTGGACCATACAGGGTGGGCGAGTCTAAGCCGTTCTGGTGGCCGTTCATTGCAGAACTGTAACTGCCACTGGCGTCTGATGAGCCACCAGGGCTGTGGTGATTGACACTGTCAGTCAGTGAGGCTGGGCTAGAGGGTTCTGTCTTGATGTATGAGGGGCAGTTGGACTCAATGTGGTGGTCCTTGCTGGACATTCTGCAAAGCAGCCTGTATAAGATATAAAACCAGACAAAAATGTACAAAACTAAACAAAGAATTCCTGAGAAATAAAGTCTATCATAGTTTCTCACAAGAAACAAGGCACAGAATATAGAGACATATCATCAGAAATAAACAAAAAGAGCAACAACAAAAACAACATGTTGTTCTGTCAGTGTCTCTTCAGGAAAATTATCTAGACATTCCTTGGAAGTTATTTTTAGGGACCAACATTTTTTTCTTTGAAGTACAATGAATTTAAAGTTTATATAACTTATATTTATTAAAATGCATATAACTTAGCCAGTACAATCATACTATTTACTTTTTACTTATTTTATACCTTAACAGGTAGTTACACTATACACTGTAAATAACCTACCTACACTGTAATAACAGGTAGTTAATCAGTAATAACAGATAGTTACATTGTAATAAGAGGTAGTTACGTTGTGATAACAAGTACTTACACTGTAATAACAGGTACTTACAGTGTAATAACCAGTACTTACCATGTTATTACAGTGTAAGAATCTGCTATTGTAGTGTAACAACTTTTAAATATAATAATGTATTAAAGCACACCTTATTTTTCTAGCTCTACATTTATAAGTAACAATTCTGTACTTATCTTCTTCTGTACATCACACAAGTAAGTGTATAAATAAAATCATCTGATATTAAATAAAGAGGCTGGACTTCTATGATCAAAATACAGCATGACAAATTATCTGGCTCTGCAGAAAAAAGCGTGCAGCAATGTGGAGATGGAGAGCAACACTGCCTGGAGCCGGCCTCCATCACTCATCCTGCAGTCAATATCAACTTGTTCTACATGAATGTGATCAGTGTGGAGGGCAACTGCAGCTTCATCATCCTCTCTAACGGCAGTCTATCTCTGTCTCTCTCTCTCTCTCTCTCTCTCTCTCACACACACACACACACACACACACACACACGTACAGACAGGAACAAATATGCAGCGAGTGGCTCACCTAGTCTCTCTTCTCTCTCTATCTCTCTCTCACTGTCTCACAAACACGCACACACACACACACGAAAAGAAAGAAAAAAGAAAACCTTGAAAGTGAACAAAAGAGAAAGCCCCTCCACATTACCACCGCTCAATACTGCCAAAGCCATTTAGCTGAGGTTCCGTCTGTCTCCCTCCCCTCACACACAGACGTATTCAGTCCTAGGAGACAGCTTTCTTAATGAATGCTGTAATTAATAGATATATCTGTTCAGTCTTAAAGTAGGCTGTAAGACTTGCAAAAGTAGATTAGCAAATCCCCCTCTGACAACTATCCAAATCACACATGGTGTGACTGACTGGGGAGCAGGAAAACACAGACGGACAATTTAACAGTGGTTCAGGATTAACCACAAACTTCATTAACAAGGAATTTCAATGCAACACACAGACACACACACACTTAATTTCTACAAACTTGACTATCTGTAATAGTTCTCTCTGTTTTCTCTAAGTCAACAAGAAGTAGGTGATACACGGGGGGGTGAAAAAGAAAGTTTACACAGGTAAGGCAGAGGGGCTTGTTTTAATGCATAAGCTGAGGAGGACAAATAAACCAAGCAGGTTTGCAGGACCACACAAAGGTCTTTTTAATTACGGAAGCCCACTTCTAAACGAGTGTTTTAAAAAGCCTGTCGGCTTGTAAACCATGGATTCTTCTCAGGTCTGTAAAGTCACAGGAGAGTGAGAGACTGAGAAAGTGAAACACATACACACAGGGGGGTAGAGAAAGAGAAGGAGAGAGAGGGAGAGAGAGAGAGAGAGAGAGAGACAGAGAGAATAATAGTATTATTAAGCAAAGAAGTGTGAATAGACTACAGACTCTAAAATTGGGAAAAATCTATTCATGTAAAGTGATACAAGTGATATTTATGGTGTTTCAATCTGACAAGCTAAAATTAATCAAGTAAAATAAACGAACAAACCAAATCCGTCTCGTTTGGTGCTCGTCTTATTTGACCCCATGTGTTTTTCTGAGACTTAATGCAAATGAATGTAAATAAGTAGGTAAATGAATAAACCTCACCACTAGTGTGCATGTAATAGGACACAGCAGCCTAAAGGACAAATGCCAAGAGAATAGATTTAGGAATAACAACACTCTGCCATGAAAGCTTCCTGATGTAACATCTCCACATCCAAACCTGCTGACTCAAGCTCAGGCACTCAGGTGTACTGCAGCACAAGGAGGCTGATTAGGAAAAAGTCTCCTCTTAGGTTACATTTACATTACCACGGCTTATTTCTAGATTTCCTCTTCTTTGGTCAAATATTAGTTTCCTGTTAGTTTTTTGTGTACGGTTTGTATGGACAGTGCTGTGTTCCTTGACGCACAATCACCGAACACTGCTGCACTGAAATTCAATTTCTTATTGCAGAAATAAAATGCAAAGAATTCTTCTGGAGAGTTCCAAAGTGACACTTTTTTATTTTCATTTATTTATTTTTATTATTGCCAGCTGTAAGATCTATAATCTTTTAAATCCACTTTGACAATATGACAGTTTGCAAAAAAATATGGCAATAATAAAGAGAAAACAACAAAAAACCCACATGCAAATTCTGCCTGACTTTTATGGTTTGCAGGGCCAAACTGGTTTGGGTGGCAAAGGGAAAAGGGAAAGTGCTGCATAAAAGGTGGTGCTCAGCTCAGGAGGAAAAGAAAAGAAAGAAAAAAAAGAAAATCACAGGAAGCTTCGCAACAATCCTACCAGCTTTAAATCTCCACAGGACACAGGTCTTAAACTCAGCTTAAAAGTTTTGCCTTGTTTCTCGCTCTCTCTCTCGCTCTCTCTCTCTCGCTCTCTCTCTCGCTCTCTCTCTCGCTCTCTCGCTCTCGAAAATTCTGACTCCATTCATGACCTGGCAATATTCAACAACTATAATCTATAACTACAAATTCAATTGTCATATGACACATTTTTAAATTATTCCAGGCGACAGTCGATTCTAAAATTAACTCTACGAGAAATGGAATTCTAGCACTTATATTTTAGAAGAAAGCCCTTTCTGCCAGAGTAGAGCCTATTTGAGAGGTAATGATTTTATCTGTTTTCAGCTACGCCAGGCACCCAGCTTCAATTCCCGCAGTGTGCCATTAACAAAAGAAGTTTTGACGGGGCAAAGCACTACAATTTCATTTAAAACTATGAATGGAGATAATAATCATTAAGTATGAAGGCATTTTCTACATTTATATATGAACGTATATATATATATATATAAGGCCGAAAGAATGACACGATTTTCTAATAATATGTGAAAGCTGGTTCATATTGTTAGGAATTTATTATTATTCTGCCTTAAAATGACTCACAAGATAAATTTGCGTGTGTGTGTGTCTGTTTAAGGATTTAACTGACTAGAACCTTTCACTTTACTATTATACTAACACGACTATAAGTTGAAAAAAAAAAAGCTAAAAAATTCAATTTCACTCACACAGTATTTTCAGTGGAGACGAGAGTGTGGTACCTGCCGTAATCAAATATTTACTTCATTATCTTTTTTACTTAAAGTTTCAAGCCCCCAGGAAATTGGTACAAAAGAGACGAGTGTTTTCATTCTCTCTCTCTCTCTCTCTCTCTCTCTCTCTCTCTTTCTCTCTCTCTCTCTATAAGGACAAGGCATCGGAAATCAACAGGAAAACAATTTTGGAAAACACAACCCACTTGGCAAGGACAAGTGTCATTAGATTGTCTGACTGACTCAGTGCTTTGACAACTGAAAAGCCCGAACGTGCAATCATTGCATTAAGGTGTAGTCTCTCTCTCTCTCTCTCTCTTTCTCTCTCTTTCTTTTGTTTTTCTTAAACACATACAGAAACACACACACACGAAAAGCCCTGTGCTGTTTTTATCAGCTGTGTGAGGAGATCAATTGTTATAGCATTACAGGACTGGAAAGGGAGTAATTCACTTCATTGTCGATGACTTGGCTGTAAAGTAACACCTCTTATTACATGCAATCAATACTATAATGACAAAACCGTGTTTGGATGGCATGCTATAGAAAAGAGCCTTGGTCTGAAGAATGGAGACAAGCCAGAGCGTCAGACGAATACCTTTAGATTCACAACTTCATCTGTATTTATACTTGAATTCTGTAGCTGAAATGGACAGTGTGTGTGTGTGCGCTGTATATGTTTATATTTAATGCTACAAACTGATAAGAACCAGCAAAACCAGCATGTGGGCAACTTTTCAGGCATCTTGATGATTTAGGATATTTTCCTGCATTGCTTATTAGATCAGGATGAGACATACTGTAAGACACACCCTTCCATCGCTCTCTCTCTCTCTTTCTCTCTCTCTCTCTCTCCCTGTGTGTGTGTCAACTCCTCATATTAGGCAGTGCTCATAACAAACATCTCCAAAAAACCTCTGACACAGGCAGAACTATTTATAATATATCAGGTAAAAATATTAGATCAAGTATAGGTCATGCATAATATGTTCTATTTAGAAAATATATAAAACAAACAAATAAACAAAAAATATCATCTGTTACAACTCGACACTAGACAGATAAGACAAGATGAACCATGGTGTTGATGAAATGAAATTGCACATAAATATAATACTCATGGAAGGAAAATGTGGTGGATTAAAACAATTTATTAAACAGATGTTTGAAGAGGATTTTATTCACTGAAATATGACATGAGAGAGAGAGAAAATGAAAGAGAGATAGAGTGAGGAAGCAAGAAAGAAAGAGGAAGAAAGAGAGGGGGAGAAAAAGAGAGAATGAGAAAAAGGAAGAAAGAGAGGTAGTGAGAAAAAGAGAGGGAGAGAGAAGGGGGTAGAGAGAGGGATAGAGGGGAAGAGAAAGATGGAGGGAGACAAAGAGGGCGGAAGTGACGGAGAGAGATAGAGGGGGGATGGAGAGAGAGAGCAAGGGGGGAGAGAGAGAGAGAGAAAATGATAAAACGAGACAGTGGTTGTTTTTCGGTGAGTGAAGCGAGGAAAGCCGTGTCTTTAACCAGATCAGAATCTTGAAATTGGCTGTCAAGACGGGATTGTTGTGAGTTATAGCCGTCTATCACGACCAGCCACCCCCCCACCCCAGGCCCGCTCGGGTGAAGATGCACTGAGCTGCCCCTTCCACTCCGCTGCTCCAACCCTAAAGCACCTTTAAATTTACAACACCAACCGCCATCTGTTACCAAATCTAATTCACATTCTGCCCATAATCGGGTTTACTTCTCTAATACCCGTTCCTCCTACTCTCAGAGCCTCGGGCCCAACCATGAAGATCCATCTCTCTCTCTCTCTCTCTCTCTCTCTCTCTCTCTCTCTCTCTCTATCGCTCTCTCTTACTCTGTTTTTTTTCAGTTGTAATCACAACAAGATTTTCATATATTTTGGTGGAAGTCAAAAAGTAGTGATCACTTCCTCATATATCTAAATATCTCGATTATATATAGTTACAGTTCTACATTTACTTTTTAACAACACTACTGTCCTAAATCATCAAGCAACACTACTTCCAAAAGCTGCTCAGTTCCACCATCTGTTTTACAGCAAGTGAATCTATTACACAAGCTGCTAAATTTTAATAACACAAAAAAAATCCACCATGTTCTCAGAATTTAACTTTGGATATAAAATAACATCTTTGGGAAAAAATTAAAAAGTAAAATTTAAAAACATAAAATATATATATATATAAATAAAAGATCTTGAGTC
>JAOUQZ010000002.1:5779219-5786719 GCA_028564935.1 Neosilurus hyrtlii
CACACACACACACACACACACACACACACACACACACACACACACACACACACACACACACACACACACACCAATAACATCAGTCCAGTCAGGTTAGTATGACTCTCTGCCATCCCAACTCAGGAGTCCCTCCTGCTGGTCTCAATGTTCAAACAAAAAACATACACAAGGAATGTCCTGTCTGTTGTTACAACTCACTAGATTGAAATTCTGGTAGCTTTTAAACCATAATTAAGCAAGCAAAATCCTATTTTTCCCATGATTTCTCATTTCAAAATGAAGCTAGCCCAGGAAATTACCCTTTCCATCTCTTCACCTTTCCTACAATAAAGACATATTAACTGATAGGGATCAATACACATGCAAACCCCCACCCCCTTTTCCATAACTACATCTGATTTTCATTCTTTAATAAAAGTCCCTCCTTCATCAAAGTGGCAACTGACTTCTCAGAGGGATATGGTGCATGGATTCCAAAATACATCCACGTCATCATATAGTTTGTCCAAACATTCATGTATGAGAAATGATATTAAAGGCCACAAATGGCCATTCACGTGGCAAACACTGGTCTAAATATCTGAATGCTGCTTATCTGCCCTCGGGCATATTGAGAGCAAGAAAAAGATGAAAAGGAGTTGCACGTAGTACGCATTTCCTCTAGTTAAAGATGATCCCTCATCAACTCTATCAACCGTTGCTTGGTGACTCTGATATGCAGAAGCACACCTGCGCACACCAGCCTTCGGTGGAAAGTCACATTGACTGTCACGCCACATCACATAGCAGAAAGCGAAAGAGGAATTTGCAACACACACATGCATTTTTTGTGTTCATTTCCCTGTAAGTGTATGTGGCCACAGGAGTGTATTTAATGATATCTGATGTCAATTTAATTCTCTGAATGTTTGTGTGGGTTTCCTCTGGGTTTTCCAGTTTTCCTCATACCTCCCAAAAACATGCCCTAGATTGCCTCAGATAAATTGCTGCTAGGTGAGAGTGTGTGTGTATAAAGACCTGAATCACATCTAGGAATTTTTGCTTTACGTTTAAGGTTCCCTGGATATGAAAAAGAGGATTAGGATTTAGGATGTCCTGCTTTAGGTGGAAAAGGATTAATGCAGTATAGGGAAAAAATGCACTGAATCCATTGTGACCCTGATTATAAGATGGTATGGGCTAAACAATAATAATAATAATAATAATACTAATGATGATGATGATGATGATGATGATGATGATGATAACAATAATAATAATAAGAAAGAGTTTGTCCATAAAAAAAAAATTAAATATCAGCTTGAAAAGATGCTTTGATCTTTAAATTCTGAGCCAGTTCTTATCCTGCCCCAGGACAACAGGACAAGCAGGAAGACAAGGTTTTTTTAAAAAAAAAAAAACCCAACTGTCCTGTACACCTGTTATGTTGAGGATGGGTATCAGGTTCACATAAGTACAAAGACACTCATCCATTTATTCATTCACTGAGCCACTCAATCGTACTAGGAGAGGCTAGAACCTCAGGAGAAGGTGGGGTACACCCTCAACAGCTCATCAGTCCATCACAGGGCAGCAGACACACACACACACACACACACACACACACACACACACACACACACACACAGCAATTGGAACAGCCAATTAGCCTAATTTGGACTGTGGGAGGAAACCATATTACCCAGATGAAGTCATCACAGTGTGGATGTATGCAGAATGGATAAAAGAATTTAGAAGAAATGATCTGGCCATTCTTTAGTAATCAGAGAGCAGCTGTGAGACTCACTGATCACATCATTCTCTGTCAATGAGCTACAAAAGTCAACAGTCTGTTTTGCAGGCATGAAAGGACATCCAGTAAGGACGTGTTGTGTACCACAGCACAGAAGACACTCAAACAAGTTTCTGGCCTCGCAGCTGTTATTATACTGTTTCATTTTCCTGATTTCATTTGTTTAGTGCTATTCATGCAATGGTAGTTGCTTTCTCAAGTTCAGCAAATGCTGAGTTTCGTTATTCAAAGGTACATGTGCTGTGTCCCTGGGACAAGCAAATCCCCAGTGATCTGAATTCCAAAGCAGTGAGGAAACAAGCTTCATTCAAATCCACACACAAACAAGTGTGTCTTCACAAATCAGTTGCACAGTGTCAACAACTTGATCAGGAAATGTCATGACAGAATGGGACAGGATGCCATGTCCTTTTAAAATTAGTGACCATCTAAGTTTAGATACCTGTGCTGTCCAAAAGGGTGTGCATTCTGACCTTACTTTAAAGCATCCACTGCCACGCCTCCATAAAGTATTCCACTCATCTTGTTATGTCCCCTTATTAGAAACTAATACCCTTCCCTCCCGCCTCATCTGCAGCCCCCAACCCACCCCACCCTGCACCCCACCTTCACTCTCACCACCCGATTTGATAACAAATATTCCCTCACCTAAATTAGAAATGTGAAATAATTATGCCACCGGCCCTCCTACGGGTTATTCATAGGAGTCAGCCGTTGTAAGGGAGCTTTCGTTATACAAATAGGTTACTTCAGAGAGTGACTTTAATTATGTTGGTTTCAAACAGAACATGAGTGCATAATTCCAATGGGATTTGGAGTATCCGAGCTCTTTGTTAACTGAGCACAAATGTATGCCAGTAAGGAGCATTGGCCCTCACTCTGCGCTCAATTTATTCAGACGGCGCACACCTCTGGCCGTGAATAATTCCACTAATAATAAAGATAGCAAGAAACATGAGAATCCCCATTCAAAAGGAAAAAAGGGCTAACAAAGAGAAAGTGTACATGACTTTTCAAGGACAAGTCATGGACAATGTCAAGGGCAATGCAATCAAATCATGTTTGTCTTCACTCAATGAAGATGTTTACATTTACCACACTCACTTTTCATTCTCTTTTGTTCTTCTCCTATATCTTGGGGGGAACATTTATAAAAGTCAATGAGGAACTCAATGTCAGAAAGGGTTCCTTCCCATGTGGCACATTGACAAGGTGCGTGACTATCAACCTGGTGATCACAGATTTGAATTCGGGTTGAGTTTGAACCATTAGCACCTTTGAGTTCATGGGAGCTAATTGGCTGATCCCTCACAGGAGACAGAAAGATGTACGCTCACCTACCTATCACGTACAGTGATCACCAGTCAATCATGTGCATCTGTGAGCTCATTTGTACAAAGGGGTAGATAAAATATGTTAAGCCATGCCCTATTGTGCATGTGAAGCATTTCTTAAAGATTCGAGTGGCAGCATCACATTTCGTGGATGGTGCACATGCTTATGCGGCTCCCTGGTTGGTGGTGGTCGTATGTGATGGGAATGGGCAAAAGGCTTGATGGGTGGACCATTAACCACCGAAGGAAACCTTGAAGATCTGCTTTTCTTCTAAGAGCATTGAGTAGACTTCACTGAACGGATATTGTATGATGCTGCTTCCAAGCCTATTCGGTGACCTCAGAATCTAGATTGCTGCTACTTGGATTGCAGGATAATCCTCACACAGTCATTCAGAGAACCAGATTTCTTCCTGATGCCTCCAAGCTCAGCCCATGCAAAATTTTAAGGAATTGTAACAACTAAGTGAGATTTAATTTGCTTGATAAGCATTATGAAAAGCTAATCTTACCCTAGCAAGTCGGGGCTGTGGGACATGAAGCCAGTTTGGGCAATGTGTGTGGGCAAACGACATTACTATGTAATAACAGGAGAACTCTATTACAGACCCAGCGTGGAGACAAATCTGCATCCTCATCCACTAATATTTCACAGTCATAAGAAACCAATCTGTCTGTTTGACTGCAGGGAAATTTATAGTCACCTCATACAGTCACCTGATTGCTTTTGCTGGACACAATAGTGCTAAATTGCAGACTGTCTAGTTAATACAGCCAGTCAGATGTATACAAGTAATTCTTCCATCCCTGCTGATTGAAACAAAATTCTAATATGTGACCCGCAACATCCAACCTTGAAAATGACTGCATTTCCATGCTTTAATTTGGGAACAATATTAATTGGTGCTTAGGTTTTTATTTTATTATTATTACTTTTTTTTGGTAATCTTTCAAAATAATTAAAATGTCAGTGAAAATAAATATGCAAATGATCAGAGTTTCTGACACACTTGAGTGTTATAGGAGAAAAATTATCTACTTATTGGAAAACAACTTTTGGAGTTGTTTGAGCTTTTAACATGTTAAAAAGTAATGGCACCCAATAGCATCATGGAATAATCCAGAATCATTTCTCAAAAGCATATCTGTGGCTAGACAATAGAAATGGGGTTTGTTTGTAATCTTTAGTCATTTGCTGTGTAGTTTTGGATGTATACATGCTAGTAACAGATCTCATTTCACAGACCATGTCCACATGACTAGAAGAAATATGTAAATAGCCTATAGCCAATGAGATACTAACTAACAAACAGGGCCTTAAAGCACTGCTTACCTACTAAACTAAGAGTTTAGCTTCCAAACAAAAGTTTGTCATTAAGCCAATCATACAGATTATTCTTTTTTTAACAAATAAACAAGCTGAAAGGAAAAAAAAAAGAGCACCATTCGACCTCTGCAACTGATCCACAATGCAGCTGCATGGCTTGTTTTCAACCTTCCCAAGTTCTCCCACACCACTCCTCTGCTACCCTCTCTCCACTGGTGTCCTGTAGCCGCACACATTAGATTTAAAAGTCTGATGCTTGCCTACGAAGTCAAAAATGGACCAACACCACCCTACCTTAAAGCACTTGTAAATGAAAATGTAAATAATAGTATAGTTGGAACAAAATGTGGTCATAAACATAAAGATGCCTTATGATTGCTAGCTACTAGGTGACAGCTTCTTTGTTTGTTCGAACATTTCTTTTCACAATGTCACTACATGTAGTCCTGATCAGTTCATTATATTAGGTTAAACAATGTTTAGTTCATTTTTATATACAGGGTGACCAAAAAACCCTCCTATACTTCAAGGGTAAATGAAAAAAAATGTTACAAATTATTAAATTATTATTTGCACACATGAAACTTCAATACAGTTTAATTCATCATGTTTTAAAAATGACATCCTCCAAATCGTGGGCAACATTGTAAACATTGACATGTCTCGATGTTGGATGGAACTGCAGTTATCTCCTGATGAATAGCAACCTTAAGGGTTTCAAGAGTTTGGGTTCAATGAGTATCCACTTGTGATTTAAGGTATTCCCCACAGAAAAAAAAAATCACAAGGGGCATGTTCAGGGCAATGGGCTAGCCACCTATTGCTACATAACCCGATCCAGAAACATTTCCCTCAGCACTTCCAATGATCTTTGAGCTGTGTGTGCTATAGCTCCATTTTGCTGAACTCACACACCAAGTTCTTCAAGCTTAAGGTGGTCAAGTTGGGGTTGGGCTACCAACAGACCATAGCACAGCCTCTCCTGCATCATTAAGTTTCATCAGTACAAATAATAATGAATAAAATCTGCATTGAAATAACTTTTATGAGTGCAAATAATAATTAAAACATTTTATTTATTTATTTTTATTTGAAATATGGGAGTTAATTATCTTTTTTTATCCACTGTTGTTGTTTTTATTTTTACATCTTGAATTGATGATTACAAAATTAAAATCACTCCATGAAGTCCTCTCCAGTACACCTCGAAGAATTTCAATAGAGTGAAGGTCAGGACTCTGCGGTGGCAGTTTTGTTGTGCATACAGTCAAATCCAACTCTTGTTGAATTGTTGAAAGTTTTTTTTTGGCCGATTAATTTTATTGGGCAGGTTGCCAGGTCTTTTCCCTCACCTTCCACAGCACCTGGTATTCCCAGGGAGTCTCCCACCCAAGTACTAACCAAGCCAGCTAGTTTCTGAGATCAGACAGAATCGGGCTTCCACAGGGTAAATGGAGGGGAGTGGTGCCACTTCATGTGTGCAAATGATCCCTCGTGCTCCTGAACCACTCTTTCACTATTTGAGCCTAAAAAATTCTATATCTATGCCATCAGGAGGGAAGACGTCTACTGATGTGAAAATCTGCTCATTCGGTACATTCAGACCGTCAGTTTTTTTGCCACATAATGTTGCTAAGCCTCGACCTGTCCAACTGATGCAACAATGCCTTAATCAAGAATAACTGACTCTAACAAAATATTTGAGTGTGCAACTTTTTTTGATTGTAAAGTGTTCAGCGAAACTGTCATTGTGGCTAAGTCATTAGCAGTGTTCTGAATTCGAATCTCAGTCAAAAAGGTTTCACTGTGGAGTATGAATCAATCAATCAGCCAACTTTATTAACATGTCTGACTTCTAGCATGACACAAGTTGCACACTTATTATAGACACATTGTGGCTTTTTCTCATGCTGTGTGGGTTTCTTGGGGTACGCTTGTTACCTCCTACAGTTCAAAGACATTTTAATCAACTAACCACTCTAAATTACCCAAAGGTGTGAGTGTGAATGGTTGCTTGTATCTGTTAAAGTCCAGCAATAGACTTGCAAAATTATCAGTGTGTACTGCACCTCTCACCCAAAGTCAGCTGAGATTGGCTCCAGTTTTCCCACAATCCTGGTGGATAATTTTTTCATCTACCACACACAAAAGGCCATGTGCTCATATGAAAAACATCACAAAAGGCCTTTGATCTTAGGATCAAATTATTAAATGAAAGGTGTGCTGTTATAGAACAGAAGGGTATGTGCTTGATGAAACAGATATGAAATGACTAAAATAAAATTAAATTAAAGAGACATGTAAAGTAGCAGGAAAATCACAGCACTGAGAGAATTTAGCTGAGGGTAACAGGCCAATAAAAGTGATCTGATTAACAGACAAATGAAATTCTTACCAGATGGCATAGTGGCGTCATGGTTTGCATGTCAGCCTGTTTCTTTGAGAAGTCCCCCATGCTTGCACGGGTTTCCTCTGGGTTCTTCTTTTTCCTCCCACAGACCAATGATGAGCACATTAAGCTAATTGGATATTTTCAATTGCCCCAAGGTGTGTGCTGCACCGCAATGGTTTAGTGAGCTGTTCAGGGTGTATTTGGCCTTCTACACTATCAGATTTTAGGACTGATTTTGCTGCCATAGGCAAAAATTGCACGTTGTAGATTAATTCTATGGTTGGGAATTGAAATTGATAGTTTAAAAATGACTAATACGATGCGCTCATCTGCAGGTGATTTAGTGCCTTTGTGACCAAACATAAATGATGACAACGTTCTGAAAGTCAGAAATTTCATTATAATGTCAGAGTGGGAGCACTGCTATACATGAGTGTTTAAAACTTAGCAAGTCCAAAACTTTGAGAAATTGGGAATATGTGCTAAATGAAGCTCCTAAAGCCAATAATGTATGTGAATAAGAAAAAAGTATTCTGCATTCACAGGGATTTTTTCCTGGTATAACCTAGTATAGTTCAAGTTCATAAACATGGAACACACAAGGGCCAAGTGGTCAGACAGACAGCACATCAAGGGTAAATCCAAACTCAGAGTT
>JAOUQZ010000002.1:5789219-5805559 GCA_028564935.1 Neosilurus hyrtlii
AGCACATGCTTGAAGCGACAACCTCAGTTTATACCAGCACAAAGCAATAAGCAGATAGCCAAATCATCAAAACAATTTACACACACGCACACACACACGTGCGTCATGACTTGGGCCAATGAGAAAAATTCTACCGTCAGTGGAACCCGGAGTTGAAGTGAAAGCTTGATATGTTGACAGTGTGTAAACACAACTCGGTTCAAAGTCAAATAATTGCATTCTAAAGGAAAATAAGCTGTCATTACATCTTCCATTATGATTTTAGGGTGTTATTCTGCTCCAGTTGAATATAAAAAATAGCAAGAAATACTGAGCAAAAAATGCCTTTCTCTGTGTTCGACCTCTCTATCTACACATAGCTGTGTTTCAATGTAGGCCAGCAAAGCTATCCTTACATCAGTGGGAGTAAAACGATGCCTTACCACTGGGAGTGGAGGCTTTTTCTCTGCTTTGTGTGAAGATGCTGTGTTAAGTGCGAAAGCCTGAGGAAATATGGAGCACAGCACCTTAAGTAGCTCTCTGGGGGCGGAGGGGATTTCTGCAGGTAACTGGTGTCTTCTTCACTTGTACACATTTGAAATTATAACACACTGATTCCAACTTACACATTTACTCTCGCAGATAAAGACAAATATGCAAGCAAAAAAAATGCTTTTAGAAAGGAATTGTATTCTAAAAATGCTCAATCATATAACATGGGAAAATAGCTGACCTACAATGATCTTAACAAATCAACATTTTTTTTTACTTAGAGAAATACTTGTGGTTTTTAACATGTTCATCAAAAGTAATAAAAAGCTTGTGTAAATAAATAGCTACTTGAATTAAAGCATAATGCCAGCATGACCACTCAGGCACAGCAATGGCAGCAAATGTGTTAGTGTCAAAGTAGCAGCATTTTTCCGGATGTTCCATCAATACCTTCTCACCTAGGTGCAGTGGGCTGAGAAGAAAAAGAGGGAGTGAAGGGGAATCTAACAAGACTCTGCCTTGAGCCACCATCTCTGACTGACACTCTCTTAAGTGAGTAAAGATTTGTTCTGCTATCAGCGGCAGTTTCAAGAGCAAAGCAGAATCATAGTGTGTGTGTGTGTGTGTGTGTGTGTGTGTGTAAACAAGACTAAAATAAGATGTCATTAAATGAGTCTGAAATTACTGAAATTTTGCATAATATTATAATATTGCGATAACATCATTTAAGTGTGCATCATAATTATTTAACACGCTGTCGTGTTCAACTTTGTTTTGTTTAAATAATTCTTTGGTAGTCTGTGTCAAAGCAGTTCTCCTCATTTAAAATCAGGCAGTATGAAGAACAAGGGAGGGGTGGAGAAAAAGAGCAATCATTATGCAGGCTAAACAGTGCGCAAAGTCAGCTAACATATTCAGAACAGTCACAATCACTAAGCCCTCTGACACAATATGTAATCTTGAGGGAAAATCAATGACGTGTCCAAAACTATAATTGCTACTCCCAAATTGCCTCAGTAGCAATATGCTTCTGAAGGAACAAGAAGCATAAACTCAGCAAAAAAAGAAGAAAAGAAAGAAAGAAAGAAAGAAAGAAAGGAAAAAAAAGGAAAAAAGAAAAATCCTTCACTGCTGTTCACTGGATTAGAGAGCATTTCAGTGGCCTGATTATCAACAGATAACTACATTAGACTGTAACCTTTAACCTACTACCATCTTATGAAATGGAGACTAATCACAGAACGTGGCAGATTTATTAACTTTTGTTATGGCATTTTTACCATCTAATAAGAGCATATGGTATGGTCTTGTTCTCTGATAAACCTGGATGTGCGTACACTGATCAGCCATAACATTAACAACACCTGATTGTTCTGTGAAAAGGAAGCCCCATACATAGCGAGTTGTAATATACTCTGTGTACTGACTCCTTCATATCATATCCAGCATTAAGCTTTTCAGCATTTTGCACTACAGTAGCTTTTCTCTGAGATCAAACCAGACATACTCGCCTGCATTCCGTGCACATCAATGAGCCTTGGGTACCCATGACACTCTTGCGAGTACACTGCAAGTGCACTTTCGAGTGTAATGTAGCTAGTGCAATTTCCAGCAGTAAATGTTCACACAATACAAATACATACTAAAACAATACATTTGTAATTTATATTTATATATTTTACATGAACTATTACACAGGAAACAGGTTGACTAATTTAAAAATCTTTTGTTTATACTACAAGGAAATATAGGACAAGTAAAAATGAGAACTGAAAGGTTTATTTTTTCCATTTGAGTTCCATGACCATCTGAATGTAATTTTGATTTAAGCATTATTCACTCAAAATAATGATTTATAATTCCAAGATAGTAGATCAAATAGATTGTGCTGTTCCCATGTAGTATATACCAATCAAGGGCATTCACATACATGTGTTTGGTCAAGTGGTGGCCCACCAGCACTTGACCAAATACCTCCAGTGGCATGAACATTTTTCACTAATATCTAGGCACAATTATCAAAAAAGAATGTGGACATTCTTGACTCAAGCTGAAGAACTTGGACTTCTTTCTCTGCTTGTAGTGCATACTTTAAGAGAGAAAGGACACTGGTGGCCATTTGTCATGCCTTTGCCAATTTTTTTACGCCAGCGTGAACAGGGTCTATGTGGAGAGCTGCATCTCCCCAGCAAAGCTTCAGCTAATGGACATAAGCATCAACTTCCTGTTCCTTGTCTTCATCTTCATCTTCATCTTCTTCCGCTTGTTCCGGGGTCGGGTCGCACCTGTTCCTTGTGTTTCTTATTAATTCTGTTAGTACAGCAGATTCAAGACTTGGGCCTGAATGTATTGACCTCACAATCGCTTGGTTAATACATCAAAGCCTTGGTCTGGAATTTTTTAAATATTTTTTCTTAATACTCGGTTTATACCCAATACAGGTCATCCCAAAGGGATCAATAAAGTTAAGTCTAAGTCTAAGTCTCTAAGTCTAATATAACCTCGGACATGTTGAATTTATGCATAGTGCCAGCATGACCACACAGGCACAGCATCAACTGAGGGAGTGTTTCCTTGCCACTGTCGCAGCGGGCTTGCTCATTTGGGATATGTAGGGGTTGTAGAAAAATTTTTTAATTCTTTTTTAAATTACTTTTACTATGTAAAGCTGCTTTGCAACAATGTCAGCCTGAATTGAATCAACGCTAAAAAAATAAATAATAAAATAAAATTGACATAAATTTATTATTTGCACAGATGAAACTTCATTCAATACATCTTTTATACATCGTGTTTTAAAAATGACATACTGTAAATTGTGGCCATTATTGTCTATACAAACTTGGGAATGATTTCTGAAGGCTGCCATGTTTTGACAGGACATGTAGAACAGTGGCAATCACCTGCTGAATAACAACCTCAAGATTTTGGGGCCAATGAGTTTACACTCTTGATTTAAAGAATACTGGTTTGGTCATCTTTTCAGGATAACCTGTGCATATGTAATAGTTTTAAGTGATACAAATGTTGATTTTAACATAAATGTCCAGAAAAAGCACAAAACTGGTCATTTTATCCCGTGAATTACTAGCGGACGCTGAACTGCAGGGATCAGCAGTTTTTCCCCAGAAGTGACGTCAACACGCTGTGTGGGGTTGACGTCTCTTGTAGAGACAGAGAAAAGTCTAGTGACTCTGAGGATGAGAATCCTGCTAAAGATTTGCATGACGGTAAATCCAAAATGGCTTATGCAGCTAACGTTTTGCCAACTTGGCTTTCCTGTCATCAGTTGGTTTAGGAACAGGATTAGCCCAGCCAATCCAACGAGTTCATGTCACTACCAGGCTGGAACAGTCAATCAGAAAGGCAACATGTCTCTGAGCATGCCTAAAGTCGTACCACTTGCGCGCAATTTGAAAACGGGCATGGATTGCTGTTGCTGGAAGGAACCGCTGATGTTATATGTGATTTTAAATAGCCAGTAACACGAATTCACCACTGGTACCCTTTTAGGTAGCCCCAGAGAAAAAAGAAACATTTTCCTTAGCACTTCCAATGATCTTCAAGCTGTATGTGCTGTAGCTCCATCTTGCTGAAACCACACGAGTTCTTCAAGCTTAAGGAGTTCAGGTTGGGGTTGGGCTACCAACATACTAAGCACAGCCTCTCCTGCCTCACTTGGTTCAAATAATGATGAATAAAAACTGTACTGAATTGCAGGTTCATGTGAGCAAATAATAATTTGAAAACCCTTAAGCTTTTTTTTTTTTTTTTAAGTTTCTTTAGGTCACCCTGTATATGTATATAGTGATGCCATATGTCTTTGGGCTATGAGTATGTGAATAACAAAGACATCATCTCTAAATTTTAGTCCTATGTACTGACATGTTTTATGGAACATAGCTCAGATAGTGAAATTTAATCATTATGCAGTCACAGTGCTTAGAAGAGCCCTGAACCAATACTGACTTCACAATCATTATGATACAGCACAGAGAGAAATGGAGAAAAGTGCTATAATGGACCACCCTCCTTAGAAGCAGCAGCCCCTTTCCCCAACACTAACCCTCTGCAATTAGTCTAATTAATGTGAAACAATGGAGCACACAGCCACTTATCAAATTGATTGTTCTCCTTATAGAAGGGGGAGTGTGGAAGGCCTGGCCTTGTAAAGGGCGACTAATTTCAGAAGATGATTGGAGTTGTCGCGTTGCTGTGGGCCAATTACCTCCTGATTTCGGTCATGGGTGGTGGAAGAGATAATTAGCATGCATTTGAAAGGGCTGTATTCTAATTAGCTTCACTTTGTCAAAATATGGTGGAGATGGTGAAGGACCTTTGGTATGGCACAAAGATTGCCTGGACAACCAAACATATGCCACACACGTCCCATAATAAGTGCAATTTTTTCCCTCCTTACACACAAAAAAGTCTCTTGTTAAGCCCCTTAAGCCCATCTCCAGCGGCTTAACAGAGACACTTTAACAAAGTCCTATAAACTGTCTCCCTCTCCTCTGTAGCTGCCGCAAATCCATCATTAATCCTTTCAATTAATTTATTCTTGTGGGCTTCTCCTAAGGTTTAGCCTCTATGATTTAATATGGCACTTTGTTGCCATGCTGACACTGAAATGAGAAACCTCTGACGCAAGAGCTGAAGCATCTTCTGTTCTCAACCCAAACTAAGTGATCATTTTAGCAGGAGGTGTAATGTATAGTTCAGACAGCACGTGACATGCTTGTGAACCTGTGAAGAGGATTCTCTGGTGGTTTACATACATGACATTCTTTTAATAACTGTTTGAATTTTTAATTATATTCATTTGAGACCACTGAGAATTTTTCAAAATGGTAATTGCTTGGAAAAGGGCTTGAGGGAATTGGCAGTATACGAACATATTTTTATTAGTGTAAAAGACTCAGAAAACACTTTAGCTTGAAGATTGCGCCAGAGCCTAACGACAAAGCAGCTGTAATCAGATGCCAGATGGAAATTTTTGTTAGCATTCTCTGTAGCTCTCTTAATTATCAATGGAAGCACTTGCTTTACTCAGACGCCATATGCTTTATCTATTAAAATAACAAGTCTTTCCATTTGTGCTAAACAATAATCCAAACTTCTAAATGACAGTACTTGTGCTGTGAAAACTTCCTTCCCCACACAATTTTTAACCGATTTTGGCTCCGAGTCGTGGAGATTAGTAGGATGAGCATGCTAGGAGATCTTCATATTGCAGCTGAACTTGTTTCCACTGTGCAGAAAATGAAGTCAATTATTCAGTTAAACTAATTACTATTGCAATTAGCAGCCTTCTGACCTTATTATCATATCTTTAGCAGTGCACATAGCAGAGTCAGAGTTTACACTGTGTCACTGAACCTACGTTAATTGAACATCATCGTACATAGCACTTAAGCTAATTCAGCATCAGTGAAATTACTGCTACGAATGATAGTTTAAGCTACATACATATAAAATAATAGTACCAAGCGAATACTAGTATTATTTATTTACTTTTTAATTATTTAAAAATGGCTCTTTTGTTCTGTGATTTCTGGGGACATACTTGTTTGGAGAGAAATGGAGGGATGAGAGATGCAGCATGACAGAAAAGAGAAAGCTGTCTGTTGTTTGGCTGAAGAATGTGTATCAAGGCATTAAGTACAGAAGCCCAGGGGAGTATCTGCTCTCCAGATTAGACGATGCCATTCAACCAGAGCAGCAGGGAGAAGGAGGTCCCCTAAAACACGTCAGACGACCTGTCAGTCCTGCTCATATTATCTCTTTACCTCTGTCTCTTTCTTGCACGTCTCTCACATCTGAACAAACTGACTGGGCTTTACACCCCACGCACACACACACACACACACACACACACACACACACACACACTGAATAGTTTGGTAGATGTGGCACTTGAGACATCAAGACTGTAACTGAAGTAAATGATCACTGTGCAAGATACTTTTTAGGTTTCTTTTGGGACAAAACACCTAAATGGTCTACGTGCACAAGTCTAAACAATGCAACAGACGATAATGAAAAGTCGACAGATATTTTGACTGACACAGACTCATTGTAACTCTGACCTTCTTTTCTTCTCTCACACTTTCTTTGAAAGTCATTAAGGTCTGATTTCACTTGCCTTCCATGGGAAGACAATGCCCTTGAAAAAAAAACACATGTTCTTAAATAGGTGTTGCTTTGCCAGTCAAGGGTTTTTTAAAATGATCTAAATCAGTCTCCTGATTCTGACAGTTTGTTTCATGGGCATCCAATTTCATCCCATTTTGTTACTAAGCAAAGAATCTGCTCTGATTCAACTAAAACTCCAAAAACAACCATTTTTTCTTCAAAAGATGTATTTCATAATCATTTACTTAATCATAACTTGTAAATCAGATCCATATAAAAACATTTATATGCCAAAGGAATAAACAGGGAAATTCAGCAACATTCTCTGATTCACTAAGCCTGAGCGGAATAATTGATTCAGTACAGAGACAAATGAAAAGTAACTACAGCCTTTATTACTGAGTTTTATCTAGGAAACTCTTCTGATCAAACTTAGTAATATATTATGATTTTTTTAAATTTTATATTATTCATTCATTCATTCATTTTTTGAACCACTTAATCCTAATTAGGGACGTGGGGAGGCTGGCACCCATACGACTCTGGTCGAGGGCAGAGTACACCCTGGACAGCTCGCCAGACCAGCGCAGAACAGAAACACGCTGACGGCATTGCAGCCTACGCTTGATGAAAATCAGCAGTGGTTCTTTTACATGCCTCTCACCACAGACAGTAAGAGACATGGCCGGCATTTGATAACCCAGTAAGCTGCACTGGGAGGGGACAGCGAAGACAACCCATTGATAATGGGGCTTGAACCCCCGACCTTGGGATCAGTAATCCAGCACCTTACCACCGGGTCACCACTGCCCCTATTTTAGATTACAGTATATTAATTGTTTATAGCAACTAGCTGCGAACACCAGGAGTAAAAGAGTCGAAAAAGGGCGATTTTCAAAAGAGGGCATACTGTAGGTTAATCTGGGATTTATCCAGTGTCAAAATCATGGTATTTCTCTTGCCATAGTCAACAGAGTGATTGTACAATTTAGCAACAAAGGTAAGGAATCAACAGCATCTTGCTCAGCTCACGATCAAGCAGACTTTTGAATTTAATCCCTGTTGTAAGGAAATTAATGTTACAGAAAAACTTCAAGTAAGTTGGAGTACCGCTGTGAGGAAGCTCCATCACAATGGCTGCTATGTATATTTCTATCAGTCTTTCAAAAACAATGTGTCTATTCATTTCGATATGTCAATGTATATACTATTTAAGTATTACACTACAGGTCAGGTGAGCGCACAGAATTTAAGAAAACTGCACTTTGTATGGGTGGGTTATAAAATTACTTAAACAATTTAGTACATAGTATGTGGAAAAGAAAACTAAAATGAGATTTTTATAGGTAATTCTTCCATTTTTTAAGAGTGACAATGATGTCTACTCCAAGTGACCATGATAAATCATAAGTGTCCACTGTTTCAGCTCAAGAATGATCCACTCAGGATAATGCCTTTTAATCTCCAGATAGTGAACCAATCAGATTTTTAAACACTGAATGAAGATTATCAGTCAACACGTTTCACCTTCAAATTTCACTCATGCTCAAGCCTACTTTGGCAACATGCAAAGCTCTGTGTGTTTACATAAACAAATCATGTAGTTGCACTGATTTAATCGTGTAGGCTTATATGATCACTTTCAGTTGTTTATCTAGCACAGGTTTGTTTCATTCTTCTCTACGCCCTGCAAGTTAGTACCATGCAACTCTCCAAGACATCTGGAAGATTATTAGAATTAAGATTAAGAACAAAGCAACCTCACCCAAATATATACTGAGTAACCCATATAAGGACACTATTTTTTATTGCCACGTATTGGCCATTTGTTTATCCTGTCCATACTCACCGTTCAGATGGGTGGCCACTGAAAGGAGTAGACCCAACAACAAAATGTGTAAGTAAGGTGTTGGGCCACCACAAGCCACCGGCTTCAATGCTCATTGGCATAGATTCTCTGGAACTGTACTGTAGAAATATACAGCATTTATCCACAAGATACTCCCTTAGTTAGTCACAAATCTCCAATAGATGTTCAACTGGATTGAGATGGCTTGACTGTGAAGGTGAGAGCATATGATTTACATAATTTTCATAAGCCATTCGGTGAACTCTTGTGCCCTGTGGAAGGGGCAGGACAATCCTGAAAGAGACCACTCCCATCAGAATAAAAATATTTTTAACGGTATAATAAATATGATTGAGCAGAATAATTTAGTAACTATTCGCACTACAAATGTAGACAAAAGAGTGAAGAAGGTATCCTGATTCTTTTTTTTTTTTTTTTTGAAGCAGGGTGGCTAAGTCACGGCCCATACATGAGTGGCTAATGCCTTCCACAGCATGACAGGCTCATCAGCATTCATTACATCAAAACAAATGCAGGCAGGTGAAAAAATACAACCCAAAAATTGGTTACAGGTTCTGAGGAAATGGTCAAGGTGGCTCTGGTAATCTACGGCTCAAGTGGCATGGCCGCACACGTCTCATTGTAACTCTATCGGGCTTCCGGAAACACCTCCCGCTTCCTGCTGCATCAATATATTTCATCTGGAGCACTGAGTAGCAATGGAGAGATCAGCAGAATGGGCCGAAATAATAGAATATTCATCCCTCTAATCCATATTCAATTCTTTTCCCCTCCTCCGATCGCCTCCCTCTGCTCAGCGCATGCATATGAGCTCAGCCTGCATCTCTCATTCAAATGAGTTGTTCAGGCGTTTGCTATCTCCTTCCTCTAGCTCTCACCCCCCTCACCCCACATTAAATACACATGTTGGGTTTCTGCCCTGCTAACCAGCTTTTGACAGGCCGAGAGCTTTCCACAGCGTTAAAAGAGACAACTAGCTGTGACAGGATGAAACGATGGCATGTAGAAGTGTAGAACAACAGTGGTGGTTGAGGAATTGGAAAACAGATTTGACAAATACAAAATATCAGCTCCAGGCAGGTTAAATACTGACAGGTAACAATCAAGAGATCTGAACCTACTGTGTGAGATATGCACTTAACAGGGTTTGGGTAAAGTGGAATTTAAAAACTTTTTAAAATACGATGTGGACTTAATTGACTAACTTTCACAAAGAAAATCTGACTTTTGTCGCGCCTGTTTTCTTTTTTCCCCACACTGAACTTTTGTTTTTTCTTTTACTAGATTAATCCAATGACATCATCTAGTTTTAGCCTATGCAAGAATTCAGCTGTTTTCTTATTTTCCAAAAGGTATCCAACCCACTCTGACCACCTCAGTCATCTCTATCTGACTAACTATTCTTTCATCACCCTCAGATTACACGATAAATGAACAAAGCTATTACTGCTGTGAGCCAAAAAGACCTGCTGACAAATATGGATACATTTCAGGAGCACCGAAGCCACCAAGGAACAATTTTGCAGATTTCATCAAGAGTTCTAATTATGTTCCTGTCAAGTCCAGAATGCTGCAATCCATAACTGGGGGAAGCACTCGGCAACGAGCTGTCGTATGAGGGGCGTAATTTATGCCCTGGTGAAAGGGACCGGGGGGCGTGTTGAGTGTTCCCGCATGCACAGCGCCCCCGACTAACAACAGCAATGAGGGAAGATAAAGCACTGGCTTAACGGAAGTGATGACACAGAGAGCAAAGAACTTGTGTGTCATCTAATGTGTAGAGACTGAAAAAAAGTTGACTAGAGGTCAACGATGTGTAAAAATATATTATATTCACACAATAATGAATTTACACATGTACATAAGACCACATTCATACAGACTCTGCATGATAATGCTTTAAAATGAAAAAACTAAATAAAATCAAATCATGGGGGAGATGGATAGGCAGGAATGGGGGAAGTGTTAAGGGAAAAGATCAAGAGGATCAGAACACAAGATGAGGTGAGTGATAAAGTTGGATAATAAAGTACTCAAACAGAAAAAAATATTTATTTATTTATTTTAAATTTAATTCAGTAGGGAGCAGTGGTGGCCTGGTGGTAGGGTGCTGGCTTACTGATCCGAATGTTGGGTGGTTTTAAGCCCCACTATCACTGTTTGTCACTGCTGTCTCCCCAGTGCAGCTAAGTGGGTTATTAAAAGTCAGCCATGTCTCTCACTTTTCTGTGTTGAGAAGCATGTAAAGGAGCATTGCTGTTGTTCGTAAAGAGTAGGCCACTGGATTGGCGTCAGTGTGTTTCTGCGATGGCCTGGCAAGCTGTCCAGGGTGTACTCTTTTTTAAATAAAAACCATTCATTTTTTTAACCACTTAATACTAATTAGGGTCACCGGGAGGCTCGTGCCCATCTGAGCCAACTCTGGGTGGGGTCAAAGTACAGTGTGCAGCCCACTCGTGACGAAAATCAGCAACAGTTCTTTTACATGCCTCTCACCATAGACACTAAGAGACATGGTCGGCCTTTGATAACCCAGTAACCCGGGGGGGGCAGTGACTGCCCCTATATAAGTAAAGTAATTTACTTCTGCTTTTCTCAGTTCGTTCAAGCCTGTTTCGTGGGAATCCCCTGATGAGTGGGCAACCACGAAACAGGCTTGTCGGGATGAAATTGTAGTACTATTATTTTTCCCACATACAATATATTTAGCTCTTCTTCGACGTATCGAGCACTGTTCTATATATACATATATAAAATCCTCATACAGTGAGAGTGACCTGAGAAAAGCAAAAGTAAATTACTGTAGTGATATTTTGTTGTTAATCCGGATTTATTATTATTATTATTATTATTATTATTATTATTTTTATTAAGTCAGCCTTATACCCTTTTTTATACTGTGTACATGAATTAATTGCATCTATAAAAACCTACCAAACTTCTTGGTTTTTATTCTGAAGGAATGCAAACTTCTGCACAACCACCAGAAGGATGTGCAAAGCATCAGGGCCAAGAGAGAGATATATATAGAGAAAGATTGATTAAAGTGAAAGAGTGGACATAGTGAGGACAGGGAGGGGACACAGAACCACTCAAGGTCTGACTCTTTAGCTTCACCCTGATTAGATTTGCATTAACTAAACGTGTCAGATGGTACAGAATGAAGAGCAAGTGGGCGTTATTGTGTGCTCGATGTGCAAACAGTCGTGTTTTAAAAAAAAAAATCACCTTAGAAGCAACTTCAGCTGTCTCTGTACTGACGTGCAATAATGAAGTGAACCAAAGACTCACTTTATACGCACATGTACTGGGGTTTCTGCTACGTTAACACAAATTATATGTTAAGAGTGAGTGAGTAAGAGAAACAGTGAGAAAGAGAAACACACAGTGTGTGTATTTTGGCCAAGCACATTGCACATGTATTCTCCTGGTGCTTTAAGACCTATCCATTTCTGGACAGATGACATCTTGTGTGCCAGGGGACCCTATTAAACAAAAGGGCCAGAGTAGCATGTGTAGCACATTCACTTCTCCCCTTTGTAGGAATGGGGATAACACTGGCACCCTGCGATGATTGAGGCACCTGATCGAACTGGTCACTTCCCTGCAATAATGGATGCATGGATAATGGATGCATGGAGGGGAGATGGCTCCCACTATTGCTGCTTTGCTGGGTTTTCTCGCACTTCTGCTAACTACCAGCGACCCTTACATGGTAATTGGCTTTGCAGAGATGATGGCCACAAACACACACACACACACACACACACACACACACACACACACACACACACAGATTAAAGCAGAACATTTGCTAATTACCCATACAGAAAAAAATAAAATATTTTTTACTAAACACTTTTCAAAAAAATGTGCAAACAAAATTAGCTGAAGAAATGTATTTTAAGACAAATACAAGTCAGAGTTTATGCATTAGCCCTAAAACCTATATACTGCTGAGCCTGAAACATGTACATGTGAAGAAGGACTTCAGAATGTCAGCTAAAATGTCATGACCACATGCATCTATTTTGCCTTCCATTCATCCATCATCTATACAGCTTATCCATTGAGGGTCGCAGATGAGGTGGAGCCGATCCCCGCTCACTTTCCCTGAGAGGTGTTGTATATCCTGGACAGGTCACCAAGCTTTCACAGAGCTAGCATAGAGACAAACAACCATTCACACTTCCATTTACACTCATTGGCTATCTGGAGTAGCCAGATGTTTCTGGACTGTGCTAAGAAACTGGAGCACCTGAAGGAAACCAGCTAAGCTAAGCTAAGCTAAGCCCCGCCCTGCTGTTTACCTTTCCCCAGCGTCCCCACACAGGGATTCTCACATGTTCCTGACAGTAGCGCCAAATGCATCTACATTTTACAGTGAGGTCTTAATTATTTTACTCAAGAGTATAGTCAGAAAGTCAAGATTATGAATGGAACTGGGGACAATGTGAGAATTACAGCAAAGTGCTTGTTTTCTGGCAGTTAAAAATAAACAACTCATAAAGTAATTGAAACACAGCAAGACAGACTGGTGAAATCATACTACACGTGTAAAGTTCTATCATTTAACTGTGAAGATTTAAGGTTTTTTATGAATTGTAATGACTATACAGTAGTTTTACTAAAATAATTTACTAAACTAACATGCCCGCTGCCACAAAGCTGGTTAGTTAATTAGCTCTGGTTAGAATTCATCCTTCTAATAAATGAAAGTGTTTTTGACCCTTATTTAAAAATAAGAAGCTTAAGGCATATTATATTTATTTTTCTGCTCAAAACAATTAGAGGAACACTTTTTAATCAGAGTATAGCATCAAGCCAATTCAATTACTGGGATATTGATCTGGTTAAGTAGCAGAAGGTGCTAATCAGTTTTCTTTGGTGTTAATGAAATAAACAACACGTACACTAGAGGGGCAATAATGAGACAGCCCCCAAAACAGGAATGGTTTTACAGGTGGAAGACACTGACTTTTTTCCCCCTCTTCATTTTTTCTGACAGACACTTCACTAGTTTTGCACTGCTAGGATCAATGTCACTACTAGTAGCATGGTGTGGTACCTGGACCATACTGAGATTGCATAGATAGTCCAACTGATTCAGGATGACACATCAGTACATGCCATTGGCAGGCAGTTCCCCTACACTGCTGGACAGAGCTGTAGAAGGTCCTCAACCCCTCAGCAGGATCGGTAGCTGCTCCTTTGTGCAAGGAGGAACAGGATGAGAAATGCCTGATCCTCTAGCAGGCCACTGATGTCAATATCCCTGATCAAACAATCAGAAACAGACTTCATGAGGGTGGCCTGAGGCCCCGACATCCTGCAGTGGGTCCTGTGCCACACTGCCCAGCACTGTGGAGCTCGATTCGCACTTGCCATTGAATAATGAAATTACCAGGTTCAACAATGCGGCCCTGTGCTAGTTCACCAGCAAGACATCCGTATTATTTATCTATTAGCCTGTATGTAATTGTAGGATGGCCTGCCGGCTCTTAAGAAAATAAGGCATTTTGATTGATTAAAAATTTTTATCTCTACACATGAAAGTTCTATCTTTTGCATTCCAAATATATAGATTTTAAATATATTTCATACTAAACATTATGTTTAAGCATACATTTCAAAATTACAAATATACACCAATCAGCTATAACAATACATGCATTATGACCACTGAAGTGAAAAATACTGATTATCTCCTTACACTTGCGCCTGGCAAGAAAGGAAGCGTATAAGGCAGATAGTGAACAGTGAGTTGTCAAATTAGCAAATGTAAGGATCTTTAGCAGGTCTTGCTGGGTGTTCCTGGTATGCAATGAATGGTACATACCAGAGTCATTTGGTGATTGTCACAATATCATTATCTATTGGAAATAATCATTAGTATGTCAAAGCATGTCCCTACACTCCACTGCACTCCTACTGTGCTCACGTTGAGGAATCAGACCTGATTACACTGTGTGGACTTATATGGAGTTGAATAAATGAGTAGACAGTAGAAAAATAGTTCACCAACCAAACTACAATAACTAACATCAAACAACAATAGATTCCTCTAAGGTAGAAGTAAACCCAGGTGGGATAATGGAAGAAACCCGTTTTCAGTTTGTGGATTCCTTGCTTCAATAAAGTAATTCTGGTGGCAAAATTAAGTACAGTGTTTCATAAATAAGTAATATTTATTTCATTTGAAGCTCTGAGCTATTTTTGCAACAGATCATGATTGATCACCTTAAACAACACATAGGTCATTAAGTGACCAGACGTGATTGCATTCAGTATATATACTGTTGTCCACATACTGAAACATCCTGTTCTCTCCAACTCATGTCTCGTGTGTCTTAAATCACAATTACAAACTGGTGTTTTCCCATCTCCATCAACAGCAGGCCACTTTTTTCCTCTTGCTTCTCTCCTCTCTCTTGTCCCCTCACCCCTCCTCCTCATCGCTCACGCTTTGGCTCACTCAAGCACAACTAAGCCAGTGCCAAGACACAATGAGACTGCTTTACAGCAATCATCTCTTTTCACACTTGCTGATGCTCTTAAAAGCTGCAGGGATCATGAACTTCCCTCTCTCCCGCCTGGCATCCCAATAGTCCCTCAGTTTGGAGCCACTGGCCAGACATACTTTAAAGACTAAGATATAACCAGTGGCCATGTATTGTGAAAAGATATTCTGTTCAGATTAACATGCAACTTAAAATCAAATCACTGATTTTGTTTATTTTTGAGAGAACATACAAGTAAGTCAGAAAATATTATTGAGCACAACACCATTCTAAACATGCTGCCTCTAGATATACACCAGACATTAATAAAGGAGACTCTGTGATTCTGCTGTTTTTGAGCCGAAAATGAGACAGGCCACTTAAGCACATTGAGGTGAGCGGGGTCGGCCTGTGAACCCTCTTCAGACACAAAGTCAGGTTTACATAATCCAAGCTGCTGAACACAGATCACACTCTGATTATCCAATTAAAAGAAGGCTACTCTATGTCCGGTCTGCTTCTAGGAGTTGCGGAGGCGCTAACATCAATTTTGTAAGTGCTTTTAACGGATTACGGCTTGTGGGATTCGGTTTCAGGGATAAGGAATGGTTTGTCCCGTTCTTCCACACTACATTACAGTAATTGGGTGGGGAAATTAGGGCAGAAGACGAGTTGAGATGAAGGTCTGATGTCACAGAAGAGCACTTAGGACTTTCTGACTTTGGGAATTTGGAAAGCTATTGTTTATTTATTTATTTAGTTTTACTGCATACAGCTTTTACGAATTTTTTCTACCAGGCTCACTATAACAGGCTCACAGGCACACAAAATAAAATGAAGGAGAAAATTAACGGTTTATTGGTTTAACAGTATTGAGGTTCTCTCAGTCTCAATATGAGCATACAAATTGCTTACTAAACCAAATCTCTTAACTCCAGTTTCAGATTAATGAAGCCCTGCTTTTTGCATGGTGTCTGCTCCTCCATATACAACTTCTATTGACAGTATGACTGTAATATAACGAGCCTATTATTTATTAAGCTAGATCTACATATCTTTCTCCGTTATTCATTAATGTACTCATGGGGGTAAAACAATTATTTTGAGAAAACACCTAATATTTCTGTTAAATATTGGCATATTCCAATAAAATAATTTATTATATTGCCTAGCTCTATGTTTAACACCACAAAGTGAAGCTATATCAGATGCTTTAGCACATTTATTCTAATCACTGCAGTAGAGCTTTTCTAAAGTAAGTACACTACTCTGCAGCTCCAACCTGGCCTGTGTACGTGTGTGTGTGTGTGTGTGTGTGTGTGTGTGTGTGTGTGTGTGTGTGTGTGTGTGTGTGTGTGTGTGTG
>JAOUQZ010000002.1:5832060-5864140 GCA_028564935.1 Neosilurus hyrtlii
TATATATAAATTTTTTTTTATTTTTTTTTTTTTCCCGTCATAGTATTTGATTTGTTTATTGCTGTCATGTAATAAAAACAAAAATTGCTCATGATCTGTGGTTGAACTACAGAATCTGAAAACTCATGTAAGGCTGATTGAGACGCAGGCAGTGACCAGAGGAGACACAGTGTGTGTGTGTGTGTGTGTTGGAAAGGTTGGGGGGCATCCCTTTTAGCTCTCTGACAAGAAGCCATTTGATGCACGCACCAATTACGCTTCCATCCGTCCATGCTGCAAGCATGGCAATGCAATTTTCGCATTATAATCAAAGCCACATGACAAGGCCGGGGCCATTAGAGAACAATTTCAAGTGTTTCTCAGCAAGATGATGATTTCGAAATTGCACTTGCATATGCCTAGTGCTTACCTCTGCGTGAATGCACCTGCTCAAAGGCTCCTGCCTTTCTCCTCCCCTGCCAAGTGAGAGAGAGAGAGAGAGAGAGAGAGAGAGAGACCGCTTTGACAAAGAAAACAACTTAACAGCCGAGCTGTAGAGGTGTAATTTGATTTTATCTGTGTGGACAGATAATGACGGTCTGAACTCCATTCAGAGGTGCCACAGCTCCAAACCTGTACTTTAGCACACATTGCTCAGAGGTGCACTGCTGGAAGAGCCAAATGTGAAAGTCCAATGTTTAAAGATTACATCTCTCCAGTGGCATATGCAGCAATTCTGATCAGCTCCCCGGCAGAAAAGGAGAGATAGAATTTGTCACAGACCGATCATAAGTGTCCATATTTTATTCAAGTGATCTCTAGAACATTCATTCTTAGCAAAACCAACAATAAAATAAAAAGGAGTCATTGTTACTACAGATCATGTATTCATGTGTATCATCCATCCATCTATCCCATTTGACAGGTTGTCAGTCTATTGCAGGGTTAACTGTGGGAGGAAACCAGAGTACCCTAATGAAACCCACACAACCAGAGGGAGAACATGCAAACCCCACAGTGAAATGCCCTTGGCCAAATTTTGAGCCTAAACCATCTTGTTGTGAGGGACAGTGGTAGCCACTGAGCCTTTTTTGTCTGTCTCATTTGAAAAAACATATTTGTACACATACAGACATGTTCCTTTTTAAGGGGTAGATAAAAAAAATGCTAATCTTCATAAACATAGACATAATTTGTGTTGATAATTTTAATCAATATAGTATTGCTCCAAAAATATTACTTTAAGATTTGTATTTGGATACAAGGATCAATGGATAGCACCATCACCTCACAGCATAAAGGTTCTGTGCCCAAACCTGCTGAACAAGTGGAATTTTCTGTGTGGGGTTTACATGTTCTCACCGTTCCTGCATGGGTTCCCTGGTGCTCCATTACTCAAAATTGCTCATAGGTGTGAATGTGAGTGTGAATGGTTGTCTATCTCTGCATTAGCCTTGTGATAGACTGAATGACCTGCCAAGGATGTACACCCTGCTCCGCTCCCAAAGTCAGCTGGGATTGGTGCCAGCATCTCTGTGACCCTTAATAGAAAAGAGATATAAATAATGGATGAATGGACGGATGGCAGACTTTACTGCACAGTGTTTGTAAGGCTTCATGACGCCTCCATAAACTTTTCATGACATCTAATATAAATCAACGATTATCTAGGCGACACTCCCTCAGTGCAAGCTTTGATAAACACTGTATTTGTCCATTTTCATGTTAATTTTACCTTACATGAGTCCAACCTATTGGCCTGATTTGCAGTATTCTGCAGGTAAGAATAGTGCGAGTGAACGTTAACAAAATAGCTTTATGACAGCTCTGTGCAGGAATTCTTTATGTAGCTTTATATCAGATACCATGGGGTCATTTAACCATTTAAAAAAAATGGCATTAAAAATGATTCACAAAAAGTAGTTCTGCACATAAAACATGCTTGCACTTGTGCCGCACTCTCTTCATTCATGACTTGAATCACATGTGCTCTCTCTCTCACTCCGTCTTGCACTCTCTCTCTCTCTCTCACACACACACACACACACACACACCATTTGTTGTGGCTTAGACACTGTGAGTCTTTTTTCCACTTCAATAGGATGATCATGACACTGTTTTATAAAACATGTCAGATCACTCCTCTAGTGGCCCTTTCTGTGAGAGGTGCTTTTTCACAGCTTCCCTCATCTGTGAGAGACACTGACCCCTGTCCACAATGACTTACATTAAAACAGGTTCACATCACCAAACTGCTCGCTCTACTCTCTCTTCCTGAGAGAATAAAAGAGGGTTAGATCGCTGCAAGAGGCTCATTAACATTGGAATAGCTGCTCCCGTGGCCGCTACAGATACCTACCAGCTATGGTGCTCTGAAACACTTGACAGGTTACACAAGCAGTTCAAAAACAACTTTGCACAGCGGTATTTGCATTTTGCTGAATCTGAAATGTTAGCAAACACTACCACTTTTTAGTGCTGCTTTGCCTTCTCATCAGACCACTTTCAGACACTTTTTTTTTTAATTAATAGTCAACTATGTGATATTTACTTCAAAACCTGGTGCAGCATCTTCAGCATCTTCACACTGACAGTGCTAATGCTAAGGTCTGAATGGATTTCCTTTTTATTTTTAGATAGAAAATAGAAAAACAGAAACCAGATTTTACTCAGAGCACCTCTGGTGGAAACGTCAGGGTGTTCCTAATGACCACCAACTGTCAGAGGTTAGCGTTAAGCTCTCCAGAGAGGCAACAGGCCTCTGTTGTCACTCTTATGCCCCCATCTCCTTGTCCCCTGTCACAATTTGCACATATCTCATTTAAAGCTTTAGCTTTCTGAAAAAACATTTTAAAATTCTTGAGACCATTCTCTGTACCCTCATAAAAGAATTAATGAGTTTTTCTATAGGCATTCCACGAGCTCATACATTACGTCACATTTCGTATTATTGTCCCAGGTTTTGTTAGTCCTGGAGATAGAGGTAAATTGCTGACTTGAGCTTCTGTAAGAAAAGCATCTTATCTAGGACAGCTCTGACGTGAGTGCATTATCTAGAATAGGAATCTCTGACTTCGAACTCCATAAAGAAAAAAAAAAGATTTATTCAGACAGATACAGTATATACTGTATATTTCAGGGTGTTAAGCAAAACTTGGAAATCTGATTGATGACAGAATTTAAAGAGGAATCAAAATAGCTCACTCATATGACACTATATTTTCCAAACTGAACAGCACCTTTCATTTGCTTCACAACAAAAGGACCATGCAGTGACACTTTTTTAAAGGAATAACAGAAACTTTCCATGTACAGTAGATTACACTAAAGAATTGCACTTTAAAATGTAGCCTGAAAACACAATTACCCAACACACCAGAGAGTCTCTCACTTCACCCATGTCTACTGGAAGCACACTACAGGTGAGCTTTCTGAACCCCAAATTAATCCCAAAGTAATTGAACTTCCCACAGGTATCTGTCTACCATGGGAACATACCTGATGTTTCTTTGAAAAGAGGTTTAAGTGTGTTTTCATGCTTCTATTAGATACCTTATTTAAGACTCTTCTTATCCATTCCCATCTTTCGAATTCCTTCTGACAATTAAATGCTAAAGGAACAACAAGGTCCTAAAAGAAAACCATTAGAGGATTTAGTATAAGTTGCAATTATAAGTACAATGCATTATTCATGCATTATTTGTTAATAATGAAAGTATGACATGCTTTAGGATGAGGGAAAAAATGCTGCAAAGGTGCTTAGTTCTTACATTACACCTTCTCAGAGAAGCATCAAATAAAGGGAAATCTGTTCTCATCAAATGTTTTTCGAATTAGCACAGCGTAAATCAACAGTTTCAGTTCTCAGGTACACACACACACACACACACACACACACACACACACACACCTTGGTGTGAAAGCTTTGTTCTTGGTGTGACCAACCAGAATGTATATTTATCAGACCCTGTTTTTATATCACCGATTACCCATTTTTAATCCAGCCATATTACAAGGCTCAAAGCAGAAACCAGACTTAAATCTCTTTGCTGATCCTGGACCAGCTTTCAAGCTTGAAACATAAGTCTAATCCAGCATGAAAACATACACAAAATATGATCTAAGATCTGCAACAAGGAGTAACCACATATACCAACCTACACTGGGAGGCTCATTTCACACTCCAGACGGCATCTCAACAGGTGATGCTAGCACACTCCGTGGCTAATTTACAAGTGTGCAGCAGGGCTGAAAGTGATGCGCCTCCACAGCAAAGAAAAAAAAAACTTTGCTTATTAACTTAACATTTCCTAATATTCATGAAAGGGAAAAAAAGGTCACAAACAGAGCTATGATCTCTTGAGAGGGGAATTTCTCCAGGCGTCATGCTCTCTCAACTGAGCACCCACCAAATTACATTGCGTCTACTAATTTTATAATTAGTATTCAAATTTTCATGTCCTAGCAACTTTGTCAAAATAATGCATTTCAATAAGAAGTGTTGTGTTGGGCTATGGTGCCCTGTATTGATGCACAGAGCCAGTGGGTTAATTCATTAAAAAATAAATAAATAAAAAAACAGACAGTTGCTCTTTCCTGAAATTCACGCAAGGTGCTGTTTCATTTAGTATTATGAAAGTTTTTTTTTTTTTTTTAAGTTTATCTACTTCACAGTTATAAATCAGACATTCATACTTGTTTGAAAATAACAGCTAATTAGTCAACGTCTTACTGACCATGACTGCATTCTAATGTTACTGGACACAGTCATGTAACATAAACATTACCCTTGCAGATATTGTAAAGCTGTCTACATGAAAAATCTTCAACACATCTGCTGTGTGTTCATCACTCATTCAAGATATTAAGGTACAAATCTTCTGGTCCTCCAGAAAAATTATGAAGAAAGATAGTGGAAGGATAGCAGTGGCCTGGTTTGTCTTGATCTGGTCTGGGTAATGTGAATGGTACACTTGCCCGTCTGGGCCATTCCTCTGCTACGGGCATTTCTCAGCAGCCCCATCTGTCCTCCTGGCACTACACTGAATAAGGCACATAGTCAGGCACATGGTCACCAGGTCCCACATGACCCACCAGACACACCACACTGTACTGTTACCTATGTACTTATAGTGTGTACTACAAACACTGCATGTGTTCAACAAAACAAAAAATATCTATACGGAGATATGAGGTATGGTTTTGTCATGAACTGTATAAGTATATGTATAGTAGAAGTATACTACATGTGTTCAACAAAACAAAAAATATCTATACAGAGATATGAGGTATCGTTTTGTCATAAACTGTATAAGTATAAATACAATAAAAAGAAAAAACAGAAGACCAGATATTAGCAAAATTAATGCTCTTAAAGGGCCAATCTTAAGAATTAAGAATTACTGCTGTATGTAATCAGTATACATACTCTATATTTTTAATATATGCTGCATGGGGACAGTGCAATCTGCTATCTATGGGTTAATGAACAATTATCCCTTAAACGGGCACAAGTGGAAAACAAATTGTTAAAAATAATTTAATGTTATTATTCTTGTATTTAAGATCCAAGTAAAACATTCTCATTATTATGTTAAAAAAATTATATTGTACGAGTTGCATCATCCAGTATGCATTTCCTTATTAAGGTAATAAACAGAGCAAAAATCTATAGTATCTCCTGGTGCACGTTGCTTGTTTAAGGGTTAAGCACTGAACGTGAGTTGGATTTTGTTGGATAGTCCCTGAGACAGAATGTTGGGTAGAATGTTGAGTAGACTATTCAGTTTGACAACATACACTGAGCCCAAGGTGAATAATTGTTTTAGTATATACTAAACAAGAACATAAACTATAGGGCTGCCCAGACACTACAGACATGGGATTTTTTAAAAAGAAGCCAGCAGGAACATTCATGAGTACACAGACACTGTAAGCAGCTAGATCAACTGGTGCACATCCATTTGTATTCCCCCCCACACTATTAAAAATGTACACCAACCAGACGCCATGGTTTTACATGGACAGGAAGATCAGGAATTGGTGCACAGCCTTCAGGTCTGGCAGCATCATAGAGTACAAGCATGCACAGTAGCAGCTACAAAAGTCTATCAAGGCTGCCAAAAGGAAATACTCCCAAAGACTGGAGAGCTGCTACAATGACAATAATATTGCAAATCTGTGGCAGGGAATACAGACATTCACTAATATCGAATAACTAATAACTACAGGACTAATCTTGGTAGTTCTGATGTCTGTGACTCCATCCAACCAGATACACTTAACAGTTTCTATTCAAGATTTGAGAGAGACAATGAGGACATTCCCTCCAAGTCCCATTGTGGCCCAGATGAGACTGTACTCTAAGTTCAATTCAATTCAATTCAGTTTTATTTGTATATCGCTTTTTACAATTGACATTGTCGCAAAGCATCTTTACATAATAAAATTATTTTAAAAAGGTATTTAATTTTTTTTCTACAACCCTCTACACATCCCTAATGAGCAAGCCCATGGCGACAGTGGCATGGAAAAACTTCACATTTCACACGTTTCGTACGTGTCACACGTACAAGTCCTGAGAGCGTTAAAAAAGGTAAATCCTGGAAAGCTGCTGGACCTTGGATTGGAGTCCTGGGCTGGGCTTCGTTGTAACCCTCTAATGCTAGCCTTCAGAGGACTTGTGGAAAGTGTCCTTACCCATGGAATCACTGTGGAAGTCGCTTCAGTGGGTAATCAAGACAGCTGAGAGGATCATTGGCACCAACCTTCCTTCTATGGACACTATATTCACACATTACTGCAGAAGAAGAGCACAGTGCATCCTTAAGGATAAACATCATCCAGGTAATGCTCTGTTTAGGTGGAGAGTCTCAGGGTACTTTCTCAGTCAGCACAGGCTAGAGAGAATCCCCACTCACAGACCCCGGTTCTACAACAGCTTCTTTCCTGCTGCTGTCAGACTGGTGTCTAGGGACATTGAGGAGGGAAGTTACAAATGTTGTATGTACAACTTAAGATGTGCAATAACTGTGCAGTATACATGTAGAACACAATGTGCAATTTAGAATGTGAAAGTTGCTGACAGGGTTTCAGGGTTTCTGGGTCTGGGAACACCTTGGCGTACCCCCAGAAGAGCTGGAGGAAAGCAACATCTGGACCTCACTGATTGGGCCGCTGCTCCCAGTAGCCGACCCAGGAACAAGCGGATGAAGATGAAAACTTTGATGAAGATTCATTCATTCATTCATCTTCTTCTACTTATTCTGGGGTCAGGTTGCGGGGGCAGCAGCCTAAACAGTGAGGTCCAAACATCCCTCTCCCCAGCCACTTCTTCCAACTCTTCCGGGGGGACGCCAAGGCGTGGCCTGTGTGTGGAACAGTGTGACCTGGATGATGAAGAGACCTGCTCTAAATATGAGTATTGCACTTAGAGTAATATTGCACTGTCCAGGAAGATGGTCTGATTGATGGTTATTCAGTCTGTGTGCTACGATGGTGGTGGTGGTGGGGTTGCATGTTAAACAACTTGTGGGTAAAAGCTGTTCTTGAGTCTGTTACTTTTTGTTTTTTTGTGTCCTGTACCCCTTTCCAGAGAGGAGAGGGGAGAAAAGGGGGTGGCCAGGGTGTGTGGAGTCCCTGATAATTTCACTGGCTCCCCTCCGAAGTCTGACAGTGTAAATGTCACACACTATGGGGTTTGTGGTCCAGTCAGCAGAGATGTGGGTTCCAAGAAACTTGAAACCCTCTCTACCTCATCTCCATCAATATAAAGGGCAGAGTTCTCAGTTTGTTTAGATTTCCTAAAGTTCATTTTCATGTCCTGTGGGTTAAGGTCCAGGTTATTGTTATCGCACCATCGCTGCAGATGCCGGAATTCTTCCTGTAGGCGGACTCATCGTTATCTGTTATCAGACCTATGATGGTGGGGTCATCTGCGAATTTGACAATGGTGTTGCTGGTATGAATGGGGAACAGTCGTGTGTGAGGAGGGAGAAGAGGAGGGGGCTGAGGACACACCCCTGTGGTGTTCCGGTTTTCAGGATGAGAGTGGAGGAGATGTGGTCTCCTATGCTGAAGTTCTGAGGTCTGCTACTAAGAAAGTCGAGTATCCAGGTGCAAGGTGAGCTCCCTAGGCCCAGGTTGTCCATCTTCTGAACCGGTTTATGTGGTAGAACTGTATTGAAAGCGGAGCTGAAGTCTACAAAAAGCATCCTCATATAGGAGTTGCTGCTGTCAAAGTGTGAGGGCTATGTGGAGGGCTGTATTGATGGCATCCTCTGTTGACCTGTTTGCTCTGTATGCAAACTGATTTGGATCAAGGTCCAAAGCAGGGATGGCAGCCTTAATGTGAGTCAAGACAAGTCTCTCGTCATTTGGTGATGGGGGTTAGGGCAACTGGGCGATAGTCATTCAGGCAGCTCACTGTGCCCTTCTTTGGCACTGGAATGATGGTGGCTGTCTTGAGGCAGGTGCGTAGCAAGAGGTCAGATGGTGGTAAAAACCCCTGCAAGTTGATCTGCACATGTTTTAAGTACCCTTCCTGTTACTCGATCTGGACCAGTAGCATTGCTCGCATTGATTCTGTGGAGGGTGTCTCTGATATAGTGCTGCTGCAGCTGATTGGGATCATTGCCCTGCTCTGGAAGGTGCACACTTCTTTGTTGTGTTGGTCGAAGCGAGCAAAGAACTGGTTCAGGTTGTTCGGTAGGGTGCGTGACTTTGTAGCCAGTGAATGTCTTGATCCCCTTCCACACATTCCTGGTGTTGTTATTGTCAAAGTGCTCCTCGATGAGTTGTTTATATTTGCGCTTGGCTTTTTTGATGCCTCTTCACAGGGCCCGGCATGTCTCTTTGTAAGCTTACTGGTCTCCTGACATGAAGGCATCATTCCATGCTCTAAGCAAAGTGCACACCTCACTGTTGAACCATGGTTTCTGGTTCGGGAACACTTTACCAGTCCTTGTTGTGGTCACATTCTCAGTGCAGTAATTTCTGTAGGAGAGCACAGCTGATGTGTGACCCTTCAGGTCTGTCTCCTCTGCAAATATTCCCTAGTCTGTAAAGTCAAAACAATCCTGTAGAGCTGCGGTGGCTTTGTCAGTTCACACCTGAACGGTTTTAACTTCTAGTCTTTGGCTAGGGACTTTAGGTTTATAAGCAGGAATCAGGGATAAAAAAAGATGATCTGAGAGTCCAAGATGTGGCAGGGGGTGGCTTTATTAGCATGTGGAATGATGGTGTAGACCTGGTCCAGTGTGTTTTTTTCTCTCTCGTCAGAAAACTCACATTTTTGTAGAATCTAGGTAGGACAGACTTCAGGTTTGCATGATTAAAGTCTCCTACCGTGATTATAACACAGTCTGGCTGCGCTGCTAACTGTATGTTAATAGGGTGTTGTAGCAGCTCCATGGCTAGCTTAGCATTAGCTTGGAGTGGCACATAAACTGTGGTTATAACTACATATGTAAGCTCTCGAGGCAGGTGGAAAGGTCTACACTGCACCATCAGATTCTTTATGTCTGGACAGCAGTGGATATCTTTGATTGTGCCATTGGAGCACTAGCTGTTGTTAATGTAAACACACAGGCCTCCCTCGTGTTTGTTTCTGAACATGCTGGTTCTGTCTGCTTTAAAGGTTGCATGGCCCACTAGCTCAATTGCGGCATCCAGGGTGAAAGTGCCCAAGTTTCAGAAATTACCATTACACAATAATCCATGTGGTGTTAATTAAAGTGTAACTTATCGTAAGTAACTCATCTGTACTCAGTCGTAACTCATCCATCTTTTTGTTGAGTGACTGGGAGTTGGTGAGAAATAGGCTCAGAATGGCAGGTTTTGTAGGGGTTAGCAGTCAGCTTAGCCCTTAGCAAAGAAGCCACCCCCCCCCCCTTTTTTCCCTGCTCTTGCTTTCTGTGTTGAAATCAACAGCCTGTGCCACTTCAGTGGGGGGGGGGGGGGGGGGGGGTTCCGATGGCTTACAAATCTCTGGCAGAATGAAGTCCCAGTTGCTATTATCTTCGTATGTGGAGCAGTCCAAAACCCTGAGTAGCTCGGCCCTGCTATACTACACATGTGCAAAAATAAATAAATAAATAAAAAATACAACATAAAGAAAATAAAAGACGTAGCTGCTAAAACACGAAGAGTGCTGGACCGCTGCGTAAACCTGCGCCTTCTCGTGACAAAAAAAAAGATGAAGCTTGAATTGATGATGAAGCTTAAATTAAAATTTCACAATATTCCAAAATCAGTGGTGGCCTGGTGGTAGGGTGCTGGATTATTGATCCCAGGGTTCAAGCCCCACTTTCACCGGGTTGTCACTGCTGTCCCCCAGTGCAGCTATCACTGTCTAATGGTGAGAGGCATGTAAAAGAACCATTGCTGACTTTCGTAAAGAGTAGGCTGCATTGCAGTCAGCGTGTTTCTGCCCAGCGATGTCCTGGCAGGATGTCCAGGGGGTACTCTGCCCTTGCCCAGAGTTGGCTGAGATGCGTGCCAGCCTCCCCGTGACCCTAATTAGGATTAATTGTTTCAGAAAATGAATGAATGAATGAATGAATATTCCAAAATATCACTAATTCTGAAATCCTAAAAATTCACCAAAATGCCATCACAAAACTATGAAGAAAGCTATCCTTTAACATAGATTGTCCCACCCTGTGGCACCCTACAGCTCTGCCTGTCCACCAACTTATTTAGTGAGTTTGTACTGTAGCCCAGAGTTTTTTTATCTTACTTATCTGACGTCTATGTTCCTCCTCCCAGAGAAAGCTAGTAGGAAAATTGCTGACCACTCTCTAGATGGAAGTCAAAAAGAAAAAAGTCTAATTCTTGAAAATTAGACCGCGGGCTTGCTCATTAGGGATGTGTAGGGGTTGTAGAGAAAATTTTTAGATTCCTTCTTAATTTAATTTTACTATGTAAAGCTGCTTTGTGACAATGTCAATTGTAAAAAGTGCTATACAAATAAAAGTGACTTGACTTAAAAATAAAAATGTGTCCTTACATTCAAATACTATATTTCCATATTTTGTTCCATATTTTTGTGGAATTTGTCTAGAATTAATCAGAAACAGTACGTTGGTGTAGATTCTCAATCATCCAGGTCATGGTAATCCAAAAAGCTTGAGTTGAGGCAACTGGACTTCTTTGTGTGGTTTTGCTTTTAATCCAAAAAGCTTCGTCAGATAGAAATTCTTCGTCAGATAGAAAGTTCCAGCCTTGAACTCTCAAATTCTTTCAAGTCAAATGCAAATCACTGCATCACATCCATTATATCGTTTGTTAGGGTCCTTGCTTGAGTGAGTTTCCTCTGGGAACTCCAGTTTCCTCCCACAAGTCCAAAGATATGCACATTAGATTAATTGGCTGTTCCAACACTGTGATGGACTGGCAAGCTGTTCATGGTGTAGCCTGCCTTCACACGGGCAGGGGGTGGGGTGGGGGGACTCCAGTCTCCCCGTGACCCTAACAGGATTAAGCGTTTCAGCAAATCGATGGATGGACAATCTCATCATTTCACACACTTAATACTACTTGTGTGTAGTATAGAGGTGTAAAAGTAATGATTTAGATTTCCACCACTATGGAGTAAAGAGAATGGGTTTGGATTTATTTTTCATTCTCATATTGTCTCAGGAAGTTTTTTCCATGTTGCTCTTGCCCTTGGTTTGCTCATTAAGGATCACATCTGGATTTTGGTAAAGCTGCTCTGTGACCACTTGTTTAAAAGACCAGGTAATTAAAATGCAATTCAGATAAATAGTTTCTCAGTGTACTATAAGCACAGGTAAATTCATATGAATTTATAAAAATTTCAAAATTCATGTAATTATACTGTCAGACACACACACACACACACACACACCTTCCTTTTTCTGGTCAATATATTTTCATCATTGTGAAGGCATGAAGGAAAATTAAAGCCTTCCATTTCCTCAAACTTCAAACTTGTCTTTACAACAAAAACAGGGGAGATTTAATGCTTTGCTTTCTTTTGCACTTTTACTTCAAGGCTTCTCTGAATATTCATGAGGGAAACATAGCCCATGTGAAGTTTTTGACTCCAATAACCTAAAAAAAAGAAACCCCATTGTCTTTGTTTTGGACTTGCACTGTGTGTTTTTGTGTGAGTGAGTGTGTGTGTGTGTGTGTGTGTGTGTGTGTGTGGCGATCCCCAGAGATTGCTTTGCTTTTTTGTAACAAGCATTAAACCAATATGCTGATGGAGACGGTAACAACAGAATTTCAACTAGAAATCTGAAGCAAAAACTCCAAGAGTGAAGAAAAAAAAGACAACACCACCCCCTCCTTCCTCTTCTCCATTCATTCAACAAGACCAAAACCTTAGGCTGGCTGAAGGCAGGAAACAATTTAGTAGCTATAGACAATAATTCAAAAAGTGAGTGCAAGGAATGGGAGGAGGAAGCCAGAGTAGGGTATGGGGTCGGGTCTCTGGGGCAGCAGCTGATGGTACACTGTACTGGTGTATTTATTTACTGGTGGAGAGGAGTGATGTGTTTATCAGTGACCTGAAGGTCATGCTGAAGGTCAGAGGGTGTATGGCACTGGGACATGGTGCCAAACAAGCAGGCCAAGGAGGACTGATTAACGTTAGGACAGACCTCTCCACGTTATACATAAATGTGTGGTGGTCTGGGAAAACCCTTTGGATATTGCTGTGGCTGAGTTTTCACTCACTTTTTTTTTTTTGCCTTTGCTGAGAATAATCAGAATAAAAGGTTTCAGTTTGTAGGGAGGATAAATGGTAACTTAGAGGTTAAGACAATGGGTTACTGATCTGAAAGTCAGTGGTTCAATCCCCACTATCACCACTGTTGGGCTCTTGAGCAAGGCCCTTAACCCTCAATTGCTTAGTTGAATAAAAATGATAATTGTAAGTCGCTCTGGATAAGAGCATCTGCCAAACTGCTGGTAAATGTAAATAAAGAGTAGACTGATCTGATCGATGGAAAAGGGTCATGAGGTGTGATGAGTCCAGGATTACCCTATTACAGAGCAATGGGCATTTCAGAGTTAGAAAGGAAGTGCATGAAGCGATGCACCTATCATGCATAGTGGCCATTGTACAAACCACTGAAGTTGGGGTTGTTTCAGTTCGTAAGGTTGAGGGTCAGCAACTTTATGTGGCAGTAAAATGAATCTGAATGTATTGAGCGACCAGGTTATCACATCAATGGAGTTGTTCTTTCCTAATGGAATGGATTAAAAAAAATGTGGACATGTGTGAAAGTGATTCAGGGAGCATGAGGGAGCATTTTTACACATATAATAGCATAAAACATACATGAAACACAGTGATAGTCTTTGGGATGTGTTGGAGAAGACTTCATGCGGTGGTTTGACTCTCCCACAAAAAATCTCGGTGGAAAAGGATTTCAACTTTGGATAAAACTGTCTTCTGGCAGTGCATATGGTTTTCAAAAAATGCCATGGTGGAGATTACTGTAATCAAAGCTGGAGGTGGTGCATTCCTTAACAGCCAGAAAGCATGGTCAATTTTGGTCACTGTGGCAGAACTCAGATTTGAAATCAAGTCTGCACCACTGATTTCATTAACTGTTTGACTGAATCTACAATCTTAACAGACTCTTGCATCAATCGTCAATTTTTTAAACTAATCAATTCATTGTTTGTTTGAGTAGCAAATTGATTTATATCAATTGATTTGATTCACAAAATAATAATATTAAAAACAATAATATAAATAAATAAATGAATGAATAAACGCTGCCAGGCACAAACCACATCACCGGGTTCCAAGGCATGCTGTTAACTTACTGAGCTATTTATGATGTCTTATGGAGAGGTATTGTACTGAATAGTCAAACATTCAATTTCTCTTTCGCATTTTTTATATCTATGAATAGTCTAGTTTGAAAATTACAACTTTCAATAAAGATTTTCCACCATTATATCAACGTAGACCTGTACTTTATGACTGTTGAAATTGTATTTAGTATGCTTTTGACTTTTTTCTAACTGAAATCCTAAACATTACAAAAATTGCTGACTGTAATCATTGTGAGACACCTCTGGAAATGTCACTGTTTCACCTACTATTGAAAAAAATATATGTAGTAATTGCAAAAAAAGAAGCAGCATCTTTTTTATGCCTGGTGTACACAAAAGGATTTTCTCCATTAAAAAAAAAGCAATTTTAATAACATGGGTAATCACAGTCTTGATGAGAAATTGTACTGATGTTTAGTATTTTAATTATAAGAAAGCACACACCAGATCATTCAGTCAAGATGCAGGAACAGACACACACACACACACGCTGATTAGCCTAAGACAATTTGATTGGTGGGTGGCACCGTGGCCTAGTGGTTAGCACATCAACCTCAAAGCACTGGGTTCAAGTCCAGGGTTCAGCAAGGATGCTCATGTTCTCCCACTGCATCTGTGGATTTACTCTAATTTCCTCCCACAGTTGAAAGAAAATGTACATCAGGCTAATTGGCTGTTCCAAATTGCCCTAAGTGTGGATTTGAGCGTGTATGAGAGTGTGTGCGCGCATGTAAGTGTTTCCTCTGCAATGAACTGACGAGCTGTTCAGGGTTTACCACGCCTTCACCAAGTTGGCTGAGGTAGGCGTCAGTCATCCTGCAATCCTTGTAGAATTAAGCAATTTAATTGTTTTAGTGATCTTACAGAAACTTATGTATACGACTTGCTAACCAAACAAACTATTCAATACAAGTATGCAGCATCTTAGCATTTCAATGCAACATCCAGATGGTTACAGCTAGTAGTTGCACGTTTGCACTCAATATACCTTTGCTGTTCCTTGCACACTTTAGGTTTTTCAGTCAGAAATAAATTACATGTATGACATTTACGACGCATTACCGCAAAATGAGTCTTAAAGTATCAAAGTGACTTGTAGAATCATGAGCATTCATTAATTTTCTGAACCGCTTAATCCTAATTAGAGCCACGGGGAGGCTGGCGCCCATCAGAGTACACCCTGGACAGCTTGCCAGGCTATTGCAGGGCAGAAACACGCTGACGGCTATGCAGCTACTCTTGACGAAATCCAGCAATGGTTCTTTTACATGCCTCTCACCATAGACAGTGAGATACATGGCCGGCCTTTGATAGCCCAGTTAGCTGCACTGTGGGGGGAATCATGAGCATATATAAATAAAATAATTTAAAATATCCCAATTATTTTTAAAGCAGACCAAAAAAAAATAAAATTTTCAATAACCCCCTCAAAAAAAAAAAAAAAAACAAACAAACAAGAAAACAAAACAATCAAGTTTACTGAATTTATTGACAAGTAAATTAGATTTAATACTACACTGGTAATTCAAAATCAGGAAGTTTCCAATCCAGTCAGTGACGTTAAAGTGGGACTAAGACTCTTTGTTTTTTTTACTGTTGCTTCTTAATCTTTGACCTTTCGTGCACGCTATTTCACTAATAATATATATTATATGTTAAAGTTGTGTGTGAATCAACATGCTCAAGCTGTGTGATATCATAGGAAGTCCTGCATAACAGCCTGCAGTGCAGCCTAGCTATCACTGGCTGCCATCATAACACTTTGGATCATCATTTATCCCTTTATTTCCTCAATAAATACCTAATACTTTCGACACCCTACCATTTAATTTTGCAAGGAATGTCAGATGGAGAGCGACTCCAGTCCAGGAGAAGTCGACAGTCAGTTAGGCAACACCCAGTGGTACGTTTCTAAAGAATACTCTTTTATTAATGTTTTTTAAATGCCTCACACGACAGGGCTATTTGGACAGATAATCGATTCTGACTAGCCTCAACTCAGGAACACTCCATGATTATTAGGAGGGATGAACCTGACCCAAAATTCACCAAATTATTCTTCAATTAGCATTCAAAACAATATTATTATAACAATACTAAGTCACCAAACAACTGAATAAGTATTATGTAACTATTTACATGTCAATGTTCAGTACACTCACTCATTTATATTTTTTGATATTTAGCATATTAGGATGTATATTATTTATTTAATTTTATTCTCTTAATCCTTGAATAGGGTTACAGGGAGGCTAGAGCTAATCCCAGCCGAGTCTGGGTGAAGGTGGGTACACCCTGACCTGCTTACCAGTCCATCGCAGAGCCAACACACACACACCCAACCATTCATACTCACACATTTGGAACAGCCTGGTAGCCTAATGTGTATGTCTTTGGACTACTGGTCACAGGGCTCAAAACCAGAGCGCCATAGGCATGAAACAGGACTTGAATTGTTGTCCTGTGTCCTGTCTCATGTCCATGCATGGCCAATACTGAAAACATAAGGATGCCATGTGCCATGTGGTTAGCACATCCTAACAATAATAAAGTCCTGGCTTCGAGTCCCTGGCTCGGGTGTTTATGTGTGGATTTTGAATGTTCTCCCTGTGCTTGCGTGGATTTCCTCCAGGTACTCCAGTTTCCTCCCACAGTCCTGGTCTGGCAAGCTGTTCAGACTGTATCCCGCCTTTGCCGATAGGATCCAGCCTCCCCACAACCCGAATATAATGGCAAATGAGTGACTAAGTGTAGTTCTAGCTAGGCTTTCCTTTATGATATGTCACCACTGCAGGGCAAGCTGGCTGGTGTAATCCACAGCAGGCGTTACTTCTGCCTCTGCATGGACGGAGTCCTCACACTACATGAAGGCTGGAAATCAGACATGACAGGCGGTGAAAAGCAAACCCAGGCTTGAACACCCATCAGTGGAGACATCTCTCAGAAGCTTCACTTTCAGGCATTGACTAATATATTAATATATATATATATATATACTAATTATTTCAATTTATTTATTTATTTTCCTTTAATTTCAAATAGTCAAACAGGTTCCAGTCAAGAGGAGCAAATAAAACCCAAAGCGATGCCAGTTGGAACTGTCCTGAGGGACATCTCTATCCCAGGAGCCCCGAGAACTCCCTTTTCAACATGCATAGCAGGGGGAGTTTTAATTTTGAGCCCTAATTCTGTCCACCTCCCAAAACTCTTGACTTCATTTCAGAGAGAAAGACAGAAAGTCATATCCCTCAGTGAAATAACATGATTCATGAAAATGTCACACGGACGGAACTCAAACTGAGAGCCAACAGTCTGCTCTCCCAAAATACCTATTCTGACTAATGTCACTAAAAGATACACATTTTCTGCCCCCAACACACACAGGCAAAATCAGACAGAGAAAAATATAAAATAAGACAAAAGCAAATTCTTCAAAATGTTTTGTGCCACATTTGCAACTACTATTTCACACTTGTTTGTCGCTTATACCAGGGCTCTTTTAACACATTATTATGCATAGGCATAAGTCTTTAAAAATATTTCATTTTCTTCACTAATGTCAACAACATTTTAAAAAATATTTTAAAATATATTATTTTTTTATATTTTATATTTTATATTAATATATAAAATAATATTTAAAAATATAAAATGTATGTAAAGCAATCTGATGAGATGCTGAAGGTGACTCATGTCCAAAGCTATATCCAATGTGGTATACACATACACAATGCAGTAAAAATTAAAACTAAACCTAAAAAAAGTGCCAGAAAACATGGACTGACTGACACAGTAAATGAAAAATTTATCTGAGACAGGAAGCAAATACTACTTTGTAAGGGATCTAGTACAGTAGTAATGGGTAACTTCAAGCAAATTCATTCTAATAAACAGCTCTAAAAATGATCTAGGATTTTATTCTCCTCTCCATTACACAAGGTTTTGAAATATCCATGATTGTCACAAAAGGTCAAAATCAAGGTCACAGCATTCTGAGCACTTATAACTTTAAAACAATTGCTGAGAGATATGATGCTTCTATGGAACATTGTATGGACATGCGCCCTGCATCAACCATCTTTGACCTTGGAGACCTTCCAACACCAGCCATCTTATAAATCCTTAAACCAACAAAAAGTGAGGTTAAACTTTGTGATTATGATGCTATAGAAAGCTGGTAGTTAAGGTATTACAGTACTTTAACAAAATTAAAAAGAACAAAATATATAAAGAAAAAACAAGATGAATAGTCAATTTTCTTAAGAGGCAGAAGTTACTGCAACCCATTTCCCAGGTGCACTCTGGCTGTATTATGATTTTTTTTTTTTTTATCTCAATGTGCATTCCTTATTCATACCAAAGGTTTTTCAAGTCTGATTGCATATGGTTGACTGAGATACTGAATTTAAACAAACAAACAAACAAACAAACAAAATTGTTGTTGTTTTTTATTATTACTATTCATTCATTATTTTCTGAACCGAATAATCCTAATTAGGGTCGGGGGGAGGCTGGTGTCCATCTCGGCCAATTCTGGGCGAGGGCAGAGTACACCTTGGACAGCTCACCAGGCTATCACAGGGCAGAAGTATGCTGACGGCAGTGCAGCCTACTCTTTACTAAAGTCAGCAATGGTTCTTTTACATGCGGTCAGTGAGACATACAGACAGTGAGAGACACTGCTGGCCTTTGATAACCTGGTTAGCTGCACTGGGGGACAGCAGTGACAACCCGGTGACAGTGGGGCTTGAACCCCTGACCATGGGATCAGTAATCCAGTACCCTACCACTGGGCCACCACTGCCCCTATAGTATTATTGTTGGTGGTGGTGGTGGTGTTATGACTGAAATATGCTGGTGATTCAGTACAGTTGACTTAGCAGAAAAAAAACAAAACAAAAAAACCAAAACAAAGCTATAAATTCCTACTAGCATTCTCACTGTGAATCTACATCCCGATAAGACTGAAAACCAGTACAATTACATTTTTTTTTACTCATCTTGTTCTAAATATTCCCAGCTACTTCATGCAAATCAAGTGTGAATACTTTTGAAAGTTTAAACTTTAAACAGATAAGGAAACAAGGTTTTAAATAAAGGAAAAAAGTAATAAGTAATGTGCACGTGTGTGTGTGTGTGTGTGTGTGTGTGTGTGTGAAGCAACCATTAAACCAGAAGCATAAAGATGATAGAAAGCTACATATGCAGGGAGATTTGCTGTCATTTATTTAATTGTGCACTGCTGAATTGGCAAAGGCCTGAGCTTTTGTAGATGAGTGATTCAGTTTGCTATAAATATGTCTGCCCTTTTCACTCAGCCAACACCACGAATTAGCAACTCTCTGCATTTAACCACTACCACCACCACTGAAAATTCACACACACAGAGCAGAACACAGGGGTATAACTGAATGGTGTTTGTGTATATTAAAAGTGAAGACACACACAGGAAAGGAGAGAGTCAGGAGTAGCTGCTGTGATGCTCAGAGGTCCAGTAATTCCATGATTTATTCCTTAGCGTCTATCTGCTTCTCTCAGACTAAGAGGACATGTGGGAAATGGGGGGTACTTCAGTGCTGGAGTACAACAAGGGGGTTTTTAATCTATTACTGCATGAAAGTACACCACTCATGGTGTCACCCTGGGATCCCCAGCTCGCCCTCATCTACCATAGACTTATCTATGGAACTGGATCCACAGCAGCTGTCAGGAGGCCACTATAGTTTATCATGGCAATTGAATGACATGATTGCAAAATATCTTTCACACAGAAAAGCTTTAGAGTAACTACCTTGCATGTCATATTTTCAGGAATATGACGCATGTGACTCAAATTTCATTAGTAGAGCAACATTTTGAAATGCTCATGAAGGCAGTTTGAAAAGGCTTCAACTTATCACTGCCCTTGGAATTTATGCTGTTTTTCACTTCCAAAAATAACAATGAATCAACACAGCTTTTTCTTAATATCACAACAAAAAGTCCTAATCCATTAACAGAAGTGGTGTGCATCTTATCTGAGTCCCTCCCTGTACACCCCTCATCAACCTATCATCAATCTATAATCTATAGTCAAGCCAAGTTTGTGTCAATGCCAGCGAGAACCCAGGAATCCAGGTTATTATGTCCCAACAATTTGGGACAAGCCATCCGCTGCAAAGGGCAGTATAGAAAAGGAAAGCACAGAGCATATCTTCACCTCCTCTCCATCTGGAAGAGCAGCTGCTTGTGTCCACTTAAGTACACCAACTACTCTGTCTGTGAGAGCACTATAATCTGAACTCAACCAAATTCCTACCACAAGCCACTGAGACAGCTTTCCATTGCATAACCTTTGAAGCATTCAAACACGTTGTGCTTCTAAATGTGAAAAGATGAAGGAATTAGCTAGCTATTCCTGGACGTAAACATGAATAGGTCAGGGATGGAGTGGAAAAAGCATGACTGCCTTTCAGACTGATCTGACTTGTACAGCAGGTGGATATTTATATGTAAATACACATGATGTGGGTGCTCTGGTTTCAATGAAAATACTTAAGCAGTGATGAGATTCAAAGTCCCATGGATGAGAGAATAAACAGCACAGAAACAACCCACCTCCTTCTTCAGCACATAGCAAGAAGGCCAGGGGAAAATATGACATAGGCCAACACTGAGGGGTCACATCATGAATTACTGACTGTATTTCTTATCACTGAAGTCGCTAATTAAAAATAGGCCTTGAAGTTGAAATGAGATGCTGCCAGAACAGGCTAAAAAAGCAGAGTATTTTTAGTGGACAGATAATGAGTGAAGGACTGCTTTCACACTGAAGGCTCCACTGCACTGCTCAAGATGGAATGCAACTAAAACACATTAGCAAAGTGAAAGAGCCGGGGCAGATGAGCTTTACCAGCCTTAGAGATTTTTGCTGTCCTCTAATAAGTTCTATTACAAGACAAGCTTGACCTTGCACATAAATAGAGAGATGTAAGGATGGCAGAGCCACGTATCACTGGTGCTTAAATAGAATTGGAAACAGCACCATCCGACACCCCAATACACCTCGCCTAATGCCAAAAAACAGAGTTAATCCTGGGTGAGCATGTTACCTCAGCACATGGCCAGACCCCACACCAAATGTGACCACCACTGAGCAAGGTTAACAGACCTAATAAGAATTGGCTCTTCCTCTTGGAGCACCTGTGGAAGAGACATTTCCTCCTGTCCCCTAATAATAAAGCTCATTACACCTCAACTAGCCCTGTTAGACACATCATTCACTGACATTTTAAAATCACAGATATAATGTGTTTTTCAGATTCAGTTCCTCTCCAACAAAACTGTGCCTCACTTCAGTGAAGCTAAAAATATGTGATAAAACACTCACAAGTGAGAAGAAATGGAAATAGATTGGAAACATTGGAAACATGGCTTCCTTAGTGACAGCTTCAAAGGACTGGTAGCTCCAGAGCACGGAAAGAACACAGCAGGACAAATATAAGGCTGGAACAAAAAAGAACTGCACTCCTACAGTGCCAATTCATTTCTCCTCATGAATCTGTTTAAGTTGGAGGGCTTTTCTGCTGGGTCTCTTGGCCAGAAGTGCCTGCCGCTATATTAATTTCATCCCCTTACCTTTTGCAACCTGGAGACCTCTGACCTGCCTTACCTGTATAAATAGAAAGAACTAATTTACCAGCAACAAAGCGCTGAGGGGCAAACATGTCCTGGGTAATGAAGTGTTCAGCTTGTGCATGATTAACCAGCTGGTGGGGGCGGGGCAGGAAGCACAGTCCATGAAATAAGGGGTGAAATTGATTAGCAATTTTCATTTACACAGCTAAACAAAAGCTGATTTGCATATCTGACTGGTAAGTTAGTGTGGTAAAATGTCTGGCATGAATCTTAGTCAAAATTATATGAACTTTAAGAGGTGGGAAAGAGACCTTAAAGCTATGTTCTCACTGATAACATCGATAGCATCTGAGCATGAATTTGAACAAAAAAAACACTCTCCACTTGTTAAAAATTTAATGTTATTTGATGTATTCTTCATTTATTTAATTCATTCAAACATCCTGGCCATTTGGCCTAATGTGCATGTATTTGGACTGTGGGGGGAAACTACCCAGAAGAAACCCATGCAAGCACAGGGTCACCATGCAAATTCCACATAGAAACAAGCCTGGTACTCAAACCCCGGACTTTCTTGCTATGAGACAGACGTGCTAAATACGACGCCACCGTGCCCCCCTATCTAATGTATTCCGATACACTATATAGGCAAAAGTATGTGGAAACATTCATTCATTCATTCATCTTCTGAACCGCTTATTCGTAATTAGGGTCGCGGGGAGGCTGGCGCCCATCTCAGCCGACTCTGGGCGAGGGCGGGGTACACCCTGGACAGCTCGCATATCGCAGGGCGTATGTGGAAACATGAGTATTAAAAATCCCGTTCCAAATCGATGGGAATAAATTTAGAGTTGTTCGCCCTTTACTGCTATCACTGCTTCCACTCTTCTGGGTGGGCTTTCCACTATATTTTTGGGTTGTGGCTGTGGGGATTTGCCCATTCAGCAACTGGGAGTGCAATAAAGATTATGCACTAATACTGGCCTGGTGTCCAGTTTTCATTATTATAAATTCCATAGGTGTTCACTGGGGTTAAGGTTTAAGCTAAGGTTTTTTGCATTACAAATTCTTCCACACCAACCTTTGCAAACCTTGTCTTCATAGACCATGATTTGTGCACAGGGGAATTTTGTCATGCTGGAATAGGCCTGAGTCCCTTTGGTTCACTGAAGGGAAACTGTAAAGTTAACATAGAACAATTACAAAGTAACATTTTTTGTTACAGCTGTATGTTTCTAACTTGGTGGCAAAAGTTTGGGAAAGACTCATATATGGTTGTAATGGTCAGGTGTGGGCAGCTGGTCAGGCGTACCCCACCTTTGCTCAGAGTCAGCTGAGATAGACTCCAGTGATTCAGCAAATTAAATACTACTACACTACTACTACTACTATTACTACTACTACTATTACTACTACTACTACTACTACTACTAATAATAATAATAATAATTAATATTATTATTATTATCATTATTATCTTCATCCTTATCTTCTATCGCTTAATCTGGGGCCGGGTCACGGGGGCAGCAGCCTAAGCAATGAGGTTCAGGCATCCCTCTCCCCAGCCACTTCCTCCATCTCTTCTGATGGGACAACAAGGTGTTCCCAAAACAGCCGAGAGACAGTCCCTCAATGTGGTGGAGCAGCAGTTCTACTCTGAGCTCCTCCCGGATGACAGAACTTCTCACCCTATCTCTAAGGGAGATCCTTGCCACCCTGCAAAGGAAGCTCATTTCATTTGTATTCACGATCTTGCTCTTTCGGTCACTACCCAAAGCTCGTGACCATAGGTGAGGGTGGGAACGTAAATCAACTGTAAAATTGAAAGCTTTGCCTTCTGGCTCAGCTCCCTCTTCACCACGATGAACGAGTACAAGCTCCGCTTTACAGCAGAGGCTGCACTGATCTTCTGCTTCATCCTTCCCTCACTTGAGAACAAGACCCCGAGATACTTCAACTTCTTCACTTGGGGCAGGGTCTCATTCCAGACCCGGAGGGTGCATTCCACCCTTTTTCAGCTGAGAACCATGTCCTCGGACTTGAAGTTGCTGATTTTCATCCCAGCCGCTTTACACCCAGCTGTGAAACATGCCAGTGAGAGCTGGAGGTCCCAGATTGATGAAGCCAAAAGGACAACATCATCCGCAAAAAAAGCAGAGATGAGATTCTATGGCCACCAAACTAGAACCCCTCAACGCCTTGGCTGTGCCCAGAAATTCTATCCATAAATATTATGAACAGAACCGATAACAAAGTAAAGCCTTTATGGAGTTCAACTCCCACTGGAAATGAATTCGAAATGTTGTTAACAATGCGGACCAATTTCTGGCTCTGGCAATACAGAGACCAAATGTCCAGTAGCAATGGGTTTAGTATACCACATTCCCGGAGCACACCTTACAAGTTAGCCCAAGGGACATGGTCAAAAGCACATGTGGACAGGTTGGGCAAACTCCCAAACTCCTGAATCTGAGGTTCAACCATCGGTCGGATCCTCCTCTCCAGTACTCTGGAACAGACTTTATCAGGTTGGCTGAGGAGTGTGATTCTACAATACTTGGAAAACAGCCTTTTAAAAAGGGCAGATACAATCCCGGTTTGCTAATCCAGAGGTATGGTTCCCAATAACCACGCAAAGTTGCAGAGACGTGTCAACCAAGGGAGTCCTACAACATCCTGAGCCCAGAGGTATTCAGAGTGGATTTAGTCCAACCCCAGAGCCCGGCCACCGAGGAGCTTTTTAACTACCTAGATGACCTTTGCCCCAGTGATAGGCAGACCTCCCACCAAACCCCCGGGGTCTTCCTCTTCCACAGAGGATGTGTTGGTGAAATTGAAGAGGTCCTCGAAGTATTCTTTCCACAGCCCGTCAACATTCCCAGTTGAGGTTAGCAGCTCCCCACTTCCAATGAAAACAGTGCTTGTGGAGTACTGCTTTCCCCACCTGAATTATTATTATTTTTATTATTATTTTATCATAATAATAAAACTGTGGCACAATATTTTTTTTTAAATACTATGTTATATATATTTTTTTTATTTCATGACTTGTACTTTAGTGAGTCAGTATTAGGATATTTTACATATTTATGAACATAAATTTTATTACAAAAAAAAATGTTAATAAAGAAAGCAGCCTATTACATAAAAGACACTTTTAAAACAAACATAATGAAGGCTGTTGGGTTTTATGTACAAATAAAGATTTTCCCATATAAACCCCCGCTAGACACTATTCAGTGTCTAGCCTCGTTGGAGATACACATTGAAACTCTCTTGGACTCACCTTTATTTCTGCGTTCTCAACCTGTTGCGACTTCTCCTGAAGTTTACCCCGATCCTTGGTTCATCTTCCAGTGGTTTTTGTTGGTTTTGGTTCGCACCTTGTGGCAGGTTTACTTTCTTACCCAGTTTTGTGTTTTCTGTGTTTTTGTGGCTCACAGAGCCTGTGTTTATTTTGTCACTTCACAGGAACATCAGCTCAAAACAGACCGCATGCTTCTGAGCATCGGCTTCCTGCACCTTCCAGCCCTTTAGCCCAGACAGCCGTTTTCAATCTGGGACTCTCCATGGAATTGCCACCCCAAGGACCCTGGGACTTTGCCATCAAACTGGTACCCAGCGCATTGGTCCCCAAAGGACGAGTATACCCTCTGTCTTTACCAGAGCAACAAGCCATGAAGGAATACTTAGACTACAACAGGGCTATATTCATCCGTCCATCTTGCCCGCAGCCTCCAGTTCTTCTTTGTCTCCAAGAAGGATGGGGGTTTGCGGCCATGCATTGATTACCGGGCACTCAACCAAGTCACCGTCAAGTGCCGGTAGCCACTACCACTAGTACCTGCAGTCCTGGAACAGCTCCATGGAGCGACCATCTTCAGTAAATTGGATCTCCATAGTGCCTATAATCTGGTGCGTATCCGTTCAGGAGACGAATGGAAGACGGTGTTTATCACACCAAGCGGTCACTATGAGTATCTGGTTATGCCGTATGGGACATGTTGGATAGATATGTAATTGTGTATATCGATGACATCCTCATCTTCTCTACAGACCGTTCCACCCATGTATGACATGTGACAAAAGTCCTCCAATGCCTATGCCACCATCAACTGTTCCTGAAGGTGGAGAAGTGCTCCTTCCACCAGACAACAATATGTGATAGCTCACATAGGGGGAGAAAGTCAAGGTTGTCAAAACCTGGCCCAAATTCAAGACGGTGAAAGCCCTGCAAAGATTCCTGGAAGACTTCTACTGCCAGTTTATCAAGAGCTTTACTGTTTTTACAGCTCCCCTCACCACACTCCTCCGTGGCAAACCCAAGACCCTAGTCTGGAACAGCACAGCTAAACCTTTCAACGTATCAAGGAAACATTTCTCTCAGCACCGGTACTCCATCATCCAGATACAGATAAGCCATTCATCATGGAAGGGGATGCCTCAACCAATGGAGTAGGGGCCATGCTTTCGCGGCATCAGCATAAAGGGAACTGACTTCTACCATACGCATCCTTCTCTCGTAAATTGAGGCCGGCAGAAAAAACTATGACGTTTGGAACCGTGTGCTCCAAATCAAACTATCCCTTGAGGAATGGCAACACTGGCTAGAGAGTGCACAATATCCCTTGCAGGTTATCACAGATAAGACATAAGAGAGGCGAAACGCTTGAACCCCCGCCAAGCTCGCTGGGCTTTATTCTTCACATGATGTAATTTCACCATAAAATACTGCCCTGGGTCATGGAACACCAGGGCCGATGCCCTGTCTCGCATCCACGATGCAGACACATTGAATCAACCAACTGCAATACTCCCTCCTAAATTGTTCATCAATGCCATACAGTGGGACCTGGAGGAACAAATTCAAGCCACTCTGGAGTTGGAACCGGCGCCGCCAGAAACACCTCAAGGGTGTTATACCCAGGGACCTCAGACTTCCCCTGCTACAGGTGGTACACTTCACTCTTCCTCTGCCTATACCTCGGCATCCATGGTCACACCTGGGGTGGATTTCATGATAGATCTCCCACCATCCGAAGGTAACACTTGCATCCTAGTCATAGTGGACCATTTTTTGAAGGCGTGTAAACTAATCCCCCTCCAGTCCCTCCCTACAGCATCGGAAATGGCAAGGGCCTTATTTGAACATGTCTTCCTCAAATTTGGGCTGCTGGAGGACATAGTAACAGACAGAGGTCCACAGTTCACCTCAAGGTTCTGGAGGGCGTTCTTCAAACTCCTGGGTGTAACCGTCAGCTTGTCATCAGGGTATCACCCCCAAACCAACGGACAAACTGAAAGGAAAATTCAGGAGATAGGACGATTCCTGAGAACCTTTTGCAACCGCCATCACACTTCCTGGAATCACTTCCTTCCATGGGCCATCCACCGAGCTGACCCGTTTCCAGTGCATACTTAGTCATCCATCTCCTCTCTTATCCTGGAATAGAGAGACCACTAACGTCCCAGCAGTGGATCAGTGATTTCATGAACAAGTCTGGAGCAAGGCTCACCGACACCTCCAACATGCCGACCGAAGAGGGACTACCACAGCTGATGCAAGGCGCTCAGAACCGCCCCGTTACCAGGTTGGGGAAAAGGTGTGGCTCTCATCCTGGAACATCCGACTCCAGAACCCATATATAAAGCTAAGTCCTTGTTTTCTTGGTCTCTTCAGAATTACAGCACAAATCAACACAGTCATTTATAGATCAGAACTCCCTCCCACCTATAGAATCCACCCTGTTTTTCATGTATCACTACTCAAACCATGTCCCTCACCCCTGGTTTCCCCATCCACAGAGCCAGGCAAGACAACAGAACCCCCTACACCGCTGGCAGGGGACGAGGGCCCCATCCACATCGTCCAGGGTCTCCTGAACTCTTGCTGGCACCGTGGGAGAATCAAATATCTGGTCAACTGGGAGGCTATGGTCCAGAGGAACAATCCTGGGTCCCCCGCATGAATATCCTAGACCCCAGCTTAATAGAGGACTTCCATCGCCAGCACCCCAGCCGACCAGCACCTCGTCCCAGGGGTCACCCATGGGGTTGACAGCACACGAACCCCGGAATGGCTCCTGGGGGAGGGGGGGGGGTACTGTTACACCTGTATCGAACTCTCTCCCCGACTCTCACACACCATGAGCACACTCCCCTGAGTACTGATCATCATCACCCTCACCTCATCACCAGCCCTGATTGACTTCCCCATATAAACCCTTGCTAGACACACTAGCCACGTTCATGTTGAAACTCAGTTACTCCTTCTAGCGTCTTGGACTCACCTTTATTTCCACATTTTCAACCCATTGCGACTTCTCCTGAAGTGTACCCCGATCCTTGATTCATCTTCCTGTGGTTTTCGTTGGTTTTGGTTTGCCCCTTGTGGCAGGTTAACTTTCTTACCCAGTTTTTTGTTTCCTGTGTTTCTGTGGCTCATGGAGCCCGTGTTAATTTTGGGATCAATAAACCCACATTATTTCTCCTATCCTCTTGTCTCTGGGAGTCTATCATAACAGACTTTTGCACAGTAATGTAACAGGCACTTTAAGTTGGCCCCTCTTTCTTTCTAAAAATGAAACCCTGAAGTCAATATATTTTTGGATGATTCTGTTTCTCACCAGATTAGCCTTGCCTCACTGTGGCACATGCTGCTATCAAGAACCAATCACTATTTGAGGTATCCACCTTCCACACGCTTTTCCCACCAATACTCTTTTTATTGTTAGTGCAGTAGCCCCGTAACTTGGACAAAATGCCTTTTATTCTATAAAAACAAGAGGTTGATTGACAAAACAAGCATATTAACAGTGAATAGACAGAGAAGTGTTTTAATCTGTCTGCTCGAGGCCTGTGTGTCTGCTGTGCAGCAAGACCACATATCGGTATGTAAAGAATATCAATTCAGAAGGCATTTTAAGAAACAATACGCTAACTCTGACATGATTGTCCTGCTGGGTTCTGATGCGCTCCACCAGGACATTGTGGTGCACATGCTGTGGTTCACACATGAACACCAATAAAACTCATAATCGTGCATCTCTCACTTTCTGCCTGCGCAACACTGTTTAATCACAAATTAGTGATTAGGACTGATTTATGAGGAGGTTCAATATTGCAATTAAAGTATTATGCCCCTGTGTTGATATTCACATTATACTTTTAATAATATTATACACTCTCAGACATTTCCATAAAAATTATGGTAAAGTACTGTTTTTTAATAATGGTGTCACTGTATTTGAGAAATACGGTGTAAGTTTTGCTGAATTACGGTATTATACCGTAAATGCCTGCTCAGCTGGAAGACCTCACTCTGCTGATTGCGTACCTCATACTGGCAGCCAGCCAGGCTTGCTAGAAGAAATAAAGGTGCTAGCGGTGGATTCGGAGACCAGATTCAGTCTGGCAAGTGTGTTATTGGTGTTCTGGGGTGCTCACGAGGGACGTAGCACAACAGAATGAAAAGATAATTGCTCAGGTATTTTCTTCAACGTTTCCACCTCTTTGGTTTATATTACCACGGTACGTAATGATTAATATTACCAGTTATAAACACAGCATATTTGTCAGTCACAGGATCAATACACAGTTATCACAGATCAATAAGTGTTATAACAGAGAAATCATCACATATCACATAATAATGAAATTATTGAATAACAGTAATAAAAGTAAGATGTGAAGCTTTTCCCTAACATACTTAATACAATAATCAGTCATTATTATTGTATTATTAGTCATTATGAAATGGTTTGGCACTGTTGTAAATTGTTTTTCTCTATCTCATTTGAATTGTCTGCAGGCCTTTCATTACCAGCGTCTGAGTGATACACCTTGTTGGCTTGTCAGCGTGTTGAAGAACAGTAGTCAGAAACATCACAGTTATGTAAAATATTATGTAGACACTTTATTTTTAAAGCAGGTACAAATGCATTTTTACACTACCATCACAACTGAAAACATTGCAGTTGCATTATACAAAACTAAACAATGCACAGTTTGTTACCTGGCATTTCTCGTGTTCATTTATTATTCTGCATTTGTTGTGGTTTGGTTTTTTTATGTGTGCAGAATTTTCTGTGTGAAGAATAAAGTTTTAAACTTTATACTTGTTTCAGCTGTAATATTTCTAAACTGTGGCTGGTCACTGGTTTGTGATGACTTCATCTTGCAGCATGTGCTGTGTCTGTGGGTTTAATGTCTGTGTGACCCAGATGTAGGGAGTCCAGTCAGGGTCAGTCTCCATCATTTTGTATGCAGGTTGGCCTACAATGGCATGAAACGTAGACAGAGTATGCATCATATGTTTATTCACTACACAACATGTATCACCTTCAATACAAACTGCAGAAAACCTTTGAAAAATAAAATAATTTGATGTTCAAAACCCTGGTCCATTTCTATGCAATTTACTTGAAAGTTATAAGCTGCTGACTCTGAGAATTTTTGACATAGAGCAATGACACTTATACTGCTGAAATCTACAGAGTCTCAGCTTTCATATGATATGTAATTTGTACAAGTAGCATGCAGTATCAGATTTGGTGGCAGCATTTTTGCCAGTTTCTGCAGCTCTCCTTGGCAAGTGTTGGTCACTAGTTTAACGATAGCTAAGCACCAACGTCAAGGACATAACATCAACTTCAGTAACTTTACAAGACAGCTAAGCAGCACATAGTATTGCTATTTTTATAACAACATCTTACCTTTGTGGAAATGACAGGAGCAAACACCCACATACGGAGATATTTTGGTGAAAGTGAGAAAAGTTTCACTGCAGCAACCCCTGCAGCCCGCCTCTCTTTATATTCGGGAAACCTGAAAAATCTTACACCATGCTCAACTGTTCTGTCAAACCTGTCCTGTCCAGCATTATAGCAAGCCGAAAGTCTGGTTGCTGTGTTGTGCCGGACAAATTAGCTTTTCCAAGGGGAGGTTTATGGGTATAAGGCTCCTCTTGATAATCTTATTCATTTATTTATTTACTGTTGAATTGTGTTATGGAATCTATGTAATCTTGCTGGACTTGACTGGAGGGGACAGAAAAAGAAAGAATACAGCAAACAGAAGCGAAAGGCAAATAAGAAAGAAGAAAGAGTAGACAGAAATATTATAGAAATAAAGAACGACCCTTCAAACCAAACTATCACAAGACATTAAACTGCTACATTTGTACATAAATACACCATCAGATTTCCTGTGGCTTTTACAGAAAAACAGAGCTGACAGTAATCAAGAGTTTGCTAAATAATAACAAAATCAAAGGGACATATGACAAGCGTATCATAACAACCACCAATGTACTGAATACACAGTCACAGAGAGAGAAAGGGGGAAAAAGAATGAAAAAAAAGAAGAAAAAAAAGAATATATATATATATATATATATATATATATATAGCCGTCAGCAGCAACCTTGGACCTTTCCCACACTGAAGACGACCCCGGACCCACCCAGAGGCAGCAGATGAGAGCCGCAGCCAAAGCCCCCCGCAGCCACGGTGCACATACCCCGGCGAGCCAAGACGGCAGTCGCCGACTCCGCCAGGTCCCGGCCACCCAGAGGTGTTAAAACGGAGGGCCCACCCCGATGCTCCAGTCGCACCGCCCGGAAACCAGGGCACCTCCGACCCCCCTCATACACCCTTTGGTGTCTAAAATGCAATTAAAACTGAGAGGCGAGTCACCTCATGGTGCAGCCAAGGAGGCCACTTAGATGGCCCTCTCCTCTCCCAAAACACACCTCCCAAGTCCCTATATGTATGTGTGAGAGTAAGACAGCGGGGAAGAAGAGGGAGTTGGGGATGTCAGTCTGGAGGGAAGCAGCCTGCGCCCACCACACGCCCATGGGGGGAGAAGAGGAGGGAGATGAGGACAGCGGGAGAGCCCAGACCCATCGCACGCAACACCCAGGAACACCCACCACCCACAAGTACACGCTGTCCTGCCCCCCCGCCACACACACACACACACATCCCCACATATCCCTATCTGTTCTACTGTTTGAGTTACATCTTTACACACAAATACCAACATCCTATTTCTCACACAAAAAGCAATACTTGGCTCTGTTCTACACTGTTTTGCTTGACCAGTCAAAATGGCGCTTAAAACCCAAAGTGCACTGCGGCTTTGCAAGGGTGACGTCACGTGTCAGAGACCGAACCCACAATGCTTCTTTGGCAGGAAACTTGTCTACCCAAACAAAGAGATCAGCCATTTGGAAGCAGCACCAGCAATAGCAGCAACCAGCACAAGCAACAAATCTGTATATATGTAAAGCGTCTTCATGGTCGACAAGTTTGCAATGGTAAGTGTTGATTGTGTGTGTTTACTTTTGTGTGTTTACTTTTAAAACTTATGCATAAGCTTTTTTTTGCCCATGAATGTGCTTTTACTGAAGTGATGCTCTGCTGTATACTATATTCACTGCAGATAATGTATAGGCCAGAAAGGACATTCCCCAAATACGAAGATATAGATTTTAAGTTTCTGTATTTGGAAATTAATGCAAAGAGCTGTGTGTGCATGTATTTGATTAAACTATTTAGATTTACATTAAGCTGACCACAAACAAGGAAAATGAAAAATTTCCAACTAGTTTTAAGATTTACACTAATTACACTATTACACCTTTATTTTAAGACCTTTTAGCCAAAAA
>JAOUQZ010000002.1:5864240-5877930 GCA_028564935.1 Neosilurus hyrtlii
ATATATATATATATATATATATATATATATATATATATATATATATATATATATATATATATATATAAATACACACAGACCATTTCCTTTGTCACGTGTTCACAGAATTATAAATACAGATAAAATATTTTTTTCTAAAGTAACTAAACTAACCAGTTTTCTCTATTAAAACATTTTAATAAAAAAATTGCTATACACACATCTGCAGAACTTTTCCAATGCCACATGTTTACAGATTTTCTACAGAAATCCATATGTTTTATAAAATATTTTCTTTCTATAGAAAATTATTCAGAACAAGATTGCTGTAAGACCATTTTTATAAAACTTCCATAAAAAGTTATGTTCTATAGAACAGTCTGAACATGTCTGTTCTATAGAACAGTTCTATAGGAGTTCTATAGAACATTTTTTGCTGGGTAACCTTCAAAAACTGAACTGAATTATCACCAAATGTAAAAACGTATGACAGCATTTGAAGAAAACTATTCACCTACATAATACACATTAAACTGTATCAGCATTTTAAAAAGCAGTGGCCGTATTACACAGGCAGTCAGACCTATGATGTTTTCAGCAAATGTTCCTATTGCAAATCCCATGAGTCATTATTGATTGTTGTCCAAACCCATGAAATTGTACAAATAATAAGAACAGCAGACATGCATGATAGTAGCCTACACTATTTACAATGTTCATTGTTTGGCAACTCGCACTGGTTACACAGTCAAAGTCATGCATTATAAAGTAGCACAACACACTTGCAACAAGACACAATACAGGGATTTTCCACAATAAAACACTAGTGATTGTAGTATAATGTACCAAAATCGAGAAATAATTCACAAAATGGAAATTAAAAACAAGTATTCCTTTGTCATGGTCCTGGTTGAATCTGACATGAACAATGGCAACATGGCGGTTGGGGCACACCGTCTGTATGTAGCCTTGACATGAGTATAATTTTCTTAATATTTTTACCAGTCGGTATTCAGTTTCTCAATAACAACAGGACATCATACAGTACATGAAATGACATATGATCCTTTTAAAATATTTGCAGAAAAACCTAAATATATATGATTGTCGATTAATTCAGGACCTGTAAACTTGTATGTTGAATGTTAAGCCAGCTGGCGTTTTATCTATCTATCTATCTATCTATCTATCTATCTATCTATCTATCTATCTATCTATCTATCTATCTATTTATTTATTTATTTATGTCTTTTTCCACAAATAAAGATTTTATTACATTTTTATCATGTTTTGTAATAAAGAAAGATCCTTGGCCATATTTTATTTGCTTAATCTAATGGGTTTTCAAATTTCCAGTATTAAGTCTACATGGCTTTTACCAGTGGATTGGGCTGATAGACCACAGTATTCCTTTAGCTCTTGCTATATTTGTAATACTGTTCATCCACTGAAAAAAGGGAAATTGCTCAGACACTACAAACACGCACAGCAGTGGTAGAAAAAGACATCACAAACATGTTGCATAGAAATTAGTTGCATAGGTGGAGAACAAATAACGTGACAACTACAACATCACTGTGACGTCAAAATACATCATAATATTGATGATCAGCAATCCACTGATGGACAAGAAAGATTTGCCTAATTGAGTCATTGGCCTTTCTTATATTACATACCTTCTGACTAATTTCTTACAATCTTACATCCTATTAAAGAAAGCAAAAAAACATCTAACTGAGACATGAAAATGACATGATAAACTGGACACAGTGTGACGTGATGGGAGTGACGAGATCCCACAGGTTTTCAACGTCATTATCACATCATTATGTTTGCTGGGATGCCAGGGAGAGGATGCACAGTCTATACACACAACACAGACATGGATGGAAATTAATAAAGTGGAAATATTAGCAATGTGTTTTAAGAGCTGATTTGGAGCTGTTAAGTGGTCATTGGATATTAATCTTTCAAAAAAGTGATTTATAGTATGAATTACAAAATGTCACAGGATATTTTAACCAAAATATTAATATTGTTATGAATCTATGTTAATTGTCAGTATTAAAATTAATACTGACTCACACATTCTTTTGCTGAACTGCTCAATCCTATCAGGGTTGTGGGGAGGCTGGAGCCTCTCTCAGCTGACACTGGGCGAAGTACACCTTGAACAACTCATCAGAGCATCGCAGGGCCAACACTAACACAACCATTTACACTCACCTCCACGCCTATGGCAATTTGGAGCAGCCAATTAGCCTAATGTGCATGTCTTTCGACTGTGAGAGGAAACCGGAGTCCCTGAAGAAAACCCACTCAAGCACAGTGAGAACATGCAAACTCCACAAAGAAATGGCTGAGATTACCCCAGGAATCAAACCCAGAACCTTCCTGCTGTGAGGCAGACATGCTAATCACCACACTATTAATTTTGTCACCACAAAATTAATACGTATATTAATTTTTACTTTATTATTGTTTTTTTTTCTTTCTTTCATTTTTTTCTTACCAACTTTTTTGGTTTCTGTTGCAATGCACATTTTTATTCAAGAGATTTGTTTTATTGAGAGCCACCATCAGAACCTGTTGACTAGGGCAAACATCCATTCACACTCACATTCACACAAAGGGGAAATTTCGGTTCTTGTTAGCCTAATGTGCATGTCTTTATACTGTTCACTAGAGCAAACATGGGAAGAAGAAGCAAACTTCACCTAGAAATGCCTTCACCGAGCCTAGGACTTGAACCCACAACCTTCTTCCTGTGAGGTGAGAGGGCTGACCTCTGCACCGACAATAATTTTAAAATTGATTGTACATAAACATTAATACATAAACATACATTACATAACATAAACATGAATATTTATTTGGTCTATGTGTTCCAAAAACTCCTTACTTTAAGCTTTTGGCTGCATGTTTATGATGCTCAGAATTCTAAAAGTGGCCACTCAGTACCAGACATGAAAAACTAGGCCTATAGACTAGGTGACAGATGCGAATGCAGCAGAAAATAGAGCAAAATTTCTCTCTAATACATTGTACACAACCCTAAATTTAATTTTCTGCAAGATTACACACAATAATTACCAGCTTTATAAACCCCATAACTAATGGCTTTCAATTAGAGGATCTATACATATTGATCTTTTAAGAGTTTGAAGGTAGAAATAGCACACTTATTCTTAAAGAAAACATAGAAACCCTTCTATAAAATTAAGGTGGGGTAGAGAACTGAAAATCAAAAGATGTTAGTGCTATAGATCTCAATAAGCTCTTGGTTGTACCTGTAAATAAAATGACATTAGGCATACCAACATAAATGTGCAAGAACATTTGAGCAATTAACTGTTAATGTGTTTGTTTAAACTCTAAATGTCCTTTCTGCATGTTTTCCACAGGGATATGGATTCTGTAGTCAACCTGGGCAAGCCCAGTATCGATTGGATGCACACCATGTGTAAAAGAAGAAGACAGCAAATGGCAACTTTGTGGTTATCTTATTTGCTCCAAGAAAACAACTTGATTGTATTTTAAACACACAGCCTTTTCCCAAACAGCAAGTGGGATTACATAACCATGTATTTGACTCTTCAAATTATACAATTAGCAAGACTACCCATCCATCCTTTATCTATAGTGCTTATCAGTCAGAGTTGGTGGGAGACTAGAACTAATCCCAGGTGACTTCAAGCAAGAGGCGAACATAAACACATTCACAAGTGTAGGGAATTTAGTGTCTCCAGTCAATCTAATCTAGCTGTTTTTGGCTTGGAGCACCCAGAGAAAACTCATACACGCATGAGGAGAACATGCATGTCCAGTCAAACACAAAATTTGAACCCAGCTCTTTCTTGCTCTGAGGCAACAGTGCTAAACACTGCACCACTGTGCCACCCCACACAAGTTACTACTGTAGAGCAGCTATTGGGATGCTGTGTTCATTTCTGCGTTTCTGTTTTAATTAAAGAAGCTCCAGTGAACTTGAGAAAAAGTATGTTTCTAATTGCAAAAATCAGTTTTTCCAGCTTTTGTACAGATATTAGACATAAAAAGTGAAAAGCATTGGTCAGGAGAAACAATATCATTGTAGTGTGCAGCTCACAGATTGATTGGCTTCATCTGACATACTGCTTTTCTTACTTGTTCTTTAGAAGGTGAAAGATTCTTCACTATGTGGACAGCATTAGTATAACAAGACTCCTTTCACAAATCCAAATATGACAAGTCAGGCCAAGCAAACGTAATGTTAAAAAATAGCAAATATTTGAACTAAACAAATAATGCCTTGTTGGCATCATTACAAAGACATGATTCTAAGATTACAATAAATTCATGCTAAGAAACAAAATAATATAAGTAACAATGCGTTCCATCACCATGATCCTGATTCATGTTGTTTCTGCAGTTCATTCATTCATTCATTCATTCATTCACATGTCTCTGGATGAAGGCAGGGTACATCCTGAACAGCTTTGCAGGGCCAACACATTTAACCATTCTCTCTCACACATACACCTGGGGTAATATGTAACAGCCATTTATCTTAATGTGCATGTCTTTGGACTGTGGGAGGAAACTGGAGTCCCTGGAGGAAACCCACACAAGCACAGGGAAAACAACCAAACTTCACCAAGAAATGCCTTCCCCAAGCTAGGAACTCTTAAACCCAGGATATTTTTGCTGTTAGGTAGACATGACAACCACTACTCTGTCATGCCACCCATGGCCCTGTAGTTGTACTGTATAATTTTAAAAGTGATAACTTGTTTAAAAGGCACTTAGACACAACTCCAACAGCGGTCAGCATGAGGAAATAAGTCTTACCAGAATCAGGCATTAATCTAAAGGATTACCATCCAAATATATCATTCCAAGCCAATTAATAGATGCATGTGCGAACAAGTGCCTGCATGAGCTTTTGATGACCTACTTCATGGGGAGTCAAAAGACCTCAGCATTCTCCAATTAATGCATACAGGGCTTTTGCAAATCAAAAAAGAAATCTGGTTAAACCGTACGGCCTACACCATGGCCATGCCTCAGAATATGCTGAGTAGTAGGAAGAATTTTAAAGAATTATGACTGTTGAATACTAATCAGCAGATCAACTTTACTTTAAGTCTACAGGATTTTACTCAGCAAAGCAAAGCATGGATTAGAAGTAAATAGAGGCTTAAAGGAACAGTGAGATATGCTATACAAACTGAAGGCTTGGATCAGTGTGGAATGGTTGGAAGATATGTTCTGCCCAGTTAGAGAGAAAGAATTTTGGCGTGTTCGTGTGACAGGCATGTTGCATGTATAAGAGAGTCTGCAGTTGGATAGATGGCTTTGACAAGTGAGGACTAGGTTTGAATTATGGTTATCTATCTCCTTTATCTAGTTTATAAGATCTTTGGTTATCAGTTGTGGTGATCATCTGCAAAGATAGTTTTGAAACAATCTTGTTTTGAAACAATATTGCAAACATTAGCAACATGTTAATATTGGGCAGCACAATGGCATATTGGTTAGCACATCTGCTTCATAGTAAGAGCATCTCGGGCTGGGCGAGGGGGTTTCTGTGTGGAGTTGGCATGATCTCTCTGTGCTTGCGTGGGTTCTCTCTGAGTACTCTGGTGTACTACATGCACATTAGGCCCACAGGCTGTTCCAAATTGTGCGTGTGTTGCCCTGCAATGGTCTGGTGAGCTGTTCAGGGTGTACCACACTTTTGGACAGAGTTGGCTGAGAACCTGAGGTCTTTGTGACCCTAGTAGGATTAAGTGGCTCCGAAAATGAATAAATAAATGAATATCATAATATTAGTAAAATTAGAACAGTCTAATTAAATGGTCTTGAAATACTGGTTGACATGGAGAACTTTCCAGAAAATAACCCCTAAATGTTCAATGTTCATGAGTGAACTCAAATATTTGGTAGAATTTACATAGTTCCAGCTCTTTGCAACCAGCTGAAATGACAGCTCTTGACATCCTACTTAGAGATAAAGCATGTTCCTTTATTATCAATGGTTCTGAAATACTCCAAAGAAACATAATGGCCTGAAACAATCCACCTTCTTTTTCTACAAAAACATGTGGACTTCATGGAAAATACCATAATGTCATATGGCCACACTGCAAAACAGCTTTGCAGCTCTTTTAAAGCCAAAAAAAGGAAGAAAAAAGAAAAAAAGAGGGAAAAAAAATTAACGATTTTAAAAGTTTGGCAGCCCTTTCTTACAGCCTCACCTAATCCCCCTGACAATAACATAAAGCATTTAAGAAGCAAGCATCACACAACTAGCACTAGCACAAATCTCAGCTTAGTCGAGCCTGCTGGGTCAGTGGGTCTCTCATATTCCTTACTTACACAGGATCCTGGCTTCCCTCTAAGAGTTCTTGGGTGCAGGTTTTCTGTCTTCTGTTGTTTTCTTCTCTTTCAAGGACAAGGACGTCCGCCCTCCGGCTGCCTCTTGCTTTTCCTCTTCTTCATCAGTGCAGGGACCACAAACACACACATGCACACACACTCAGAGAAAGAGAGAGATCGAGAGAGAGAGAGAGAGAGAGAGAGAGAGAGAGAGATGGGGAAGAGGGAGTGGGAGAGAAGAAAAGAAAGAGAGGGAGAAGAGTTAAAGCTTGCCTGATTTTTCCCTGGATAGTCTGATTCACAGGTTTCGTAATTCTCTCAAAATCATTAAGCGGGACCCTCAGCTTCGCAAGTGAGAGAGAGAGAGAGAGAGAGAGAGAGAGAGAGAGAGAGAGAGGCTGCTAGGTTAGCTGACCGCACTGTTTCTCCTCTGCTTGTGTACAGCTCCGGTGTAGCTAGTGCTGCAGAAAAAGAGACAATTTTCCAAAATACTGGTAGTATCATGTTTCAAGAAAACAAAAATATAAAAAGGATCTTTCTCTGTATAACAGAAGCAGCAAGCCTCAGGAGTCAGTCACACACACACACACACACACACACACACACACACACACACACACACACACACCGTCCTACACAAAACTGTCCAGTAAGATATGTCCCTTGTTCAACCCCCAAAACAACCTTGAATAAACAACAAACAAACACACCAGCTATTTCAGGAGGGCTCACATTTCTGCAAATCCTCCAGAAAACACTTGAGTTTACTCTTCATAAATCAGCACTTCAGGTGCTGTGATTGCGGGCAGGCAACACAGACACTGCAGAGTGGAAAACCCTGAAGCCAAGCAAGGCCAGTTTCCATGCCTTGTAACCTGCAGCTCTCCCTGCACACATAGACAGTAGGCTTCTTTTAAACATCTTGAGATCCTGAATGGATCAGCCCATTCAAACATATATTTCACAACTCCTAACTATATACATTCCATGTTCGTTTTCCTCATCATCATCATCATCATCATCTTCTTCCACTTGATCCGGAGTCAGGTCATGAGGGCAGCAGCCTCTCTCCAGCCACTTCCTCCAGCTCTTCCAGAGGAAACCGAGGCGTTCCCGAGACCAGCCGAGAGACATAATTCCTCCAGCGTGTTCTGGGGCGACACCAGGGTCTCTTCCCAGTTGGACATGCCTGAAACACCACACCAGAGAGGTGTTCAGGAAACATTCTAATCAGATGTCCAAGCCACCACAACTGGCTCCTCTGAACACGGAGGAGCAGCGGTTCTACTCCAAGCTTCTCCCGACTGGCTAAGCTTCTCACCCTATCTCTAAGGGAGAACCCCGCCACCCTGTGGAAAAATATGTACAAGTAAAACTGAATTTAAATAAATTGAATCTGTAAAAGAATGTAAGCCGCGACCGATCCTCGGCTGCTCTTGGAATGTCACCTCTCTGGCGGGGAAGGAGACTAAGCTGGTGTGTGAGGTTGAGAGATACCAACTAGATATAATTGGGCTCACCTCAACACATAGCTTGGGCTCTGGAACCACCCTTCTCGAGAGGGGCTGGACCTTATTTTATCCTGGAGTTGCTCATGGGGAGAGGCTGCGAGCCAGTGTGGGCATCCTTGTTGCCCCCCACCTTGGTGCCCACATGTTGGGGTTCTGTCCAGTGGATGAAAGGGTAGCCTCCCTCTGCCTTCAGGTGGGGGGGATGCGTCCTGACTGTTGTTTGTGCTTATGCACCAAATAACAGTTCAGAATACCCACCCTTTTTGGAGTCCTAGAGGGTGCTCCCCTGGGGACTTTCTCGTCATCCTGGGAGACTTCAACACCCTTGTGAGCAATGACAGTGTGAGCTGGAAGGGTGTGATTGGTAGGTACGGCCTCTCCGATCTAATCCCGAATGGTGTGTTGTTGTTGGACTTCTGTGCTCGTAATGGTTTGTCCATCACAAAACACTAGGTTCAATCATGAGGGTGTCCATAAGTGCACATGGCACCAGAACATCCTAGGCCACAGTTCAATGATCGACTTTGTCATGTCATCAGACTTGCGGCTGCATGTTCTGGACACTCGGGTGAAGAGAGGAGCTGAGCTGTCAACCGATTACCACCTGGTGGTGAGCAGGCTTAGATGGTGGGGGAGGATGTCCTCCAGACCTGGGAATGTTTGGCAGAGTGTCCTGTCAGGAGGGCCTTCAACTCCCACCTCCAGCAGAGCTACCACCACATCCCAATGGAGGCCGGGAACATAGAGTCCGAATGGGCCATGTTCTGTTCCTCCATTATTGAGGCGGCAGCCCAGAGCTGTGGCCGGAAGGTCGTGGGTGCCTATCGTGGAGGCAACCCCCGAACCAGGTGGTGGACACCTGCAGTGTCAAGCTGAAGAAGGAAGCCTAACAGGTCCTTTTGGCCTGTGGGACTCCTGAGGCAGCAGACGGGTACCGACAGGCCAAACGTACTGCAGCCTGGGCTGTTGTTGATGCAAAATCTCGGGTGTGGGAGGAGTTCGTTAAGGACCTGTAAAAAGACTATTGGTTGGCCTCAAAAAGGTTCTGGACCACCATCCAGCACCTCAGGAGGGGGAAGCAGTACTCCACAAACACTGTTTACAGTGGAAGTGGGGAGCTGCCCACCTCAACTGGGGACGTTGTCAGGAGGTGAAAGGAATACTTCGAGGACTGTCTTGGTTGACATGTCTCTACAACATCGCCTGGTCATCGGGGGCCGTACCTCTGGATTGGCAAATTGGGGTGGTAGTTCTCCTTTTCAAGAAAGGGGACCGGAGGGTGTGTTCCAACTATCATGGAATCATACTCCTCAGCTTACCCGGGAAAGTCTATTCAGGAGTACTGGAGAGGAGGATCCGGCTGATATGTCGAATTGTTTCCAGTGGGGGTTGGACTCCGCCAAGGTTGCCCTTTGTCACCAGTTCTGTTCATAATTTTTATGGACTGAGTCTGTTTTAATATTTTTATATTGGCCATCAAGGTGTTGAGGGGTTCTGGTTTGGTGGCCATAGGATCTCATCTCAGCAATTTGCAGATGACGTTGTCCTTTTGGCTTCATCAAGCCAGGACCTCTAGCTCTTGCTGGAGTGATTCGCAGATGAGTGTGAAGCGACTGGGATGAGAATCAGTACCTCCAAGTCCGAGGCCATGGTTATCAGTCGGAAAAGGGTGGAATGCATCCTCCGGGTCTGGAATGAGGTCTTGCCCCAAGTGAAGGAGTTCAAGTATCTTGGGGTTTTGTTCACGAGTGAGGGAAAGATGGAGCGGGAGATTAACAGGCAGATCGGTGCAGCCTCTGTTGTAAAGCGGAGCTTGTACCGGTCCGTTGTGGTGAAGAGGGAGCTGAGCCAGAAGACAAAGCTCTTAATTTACCAGTCAATTTACGTTCCTACCCTCACCTATGGTCTAGAGCTTTGGGTAGTGACTAAAAGAACAAGATCGCGAATACAAGCAGCTGAAATGAGCTTCCTTCGCAAGGTGGCTGGTCTCTTCCTTAGAGATAGGGTGAGAAGTCCTGTCATTCGAAAGGAACTGGGAGTAGAACTGCTGCTTCTTTGCATAGAGAGAAGCTGGTTGAGGTGGCTCGGGCATCTGATTAGAACTCCCTGGTGTGGTGTTTCGGGCATGTCCAACTGGGAAGAGTCCCTGGGGCTGACCCAAAACACACTGGAGGAACTACATCTCTTGGCTGGTCTGGGAATGCCTTGGGTTCCCCCGAAAAGCTGGAGGAATTGGCTGGGGAGAGGGACGTCTGGACCTCACTGCTTAGGTTGCTGCCCCTGCGACCCGACCCCAGAAGAAGCAGAAGAAGATGAATGAATGAATCTGTAAAACATGGTAGGAGAAATATTATGGTCTGTGGGTGCTTTGGTGTTGGTAAAGTTTGAGATCTGTACATGGCAAAAGTGGATCTTAAATAAGGAAGACTTTAACTCCATTTTGCAACACCATGCCATACCCTGTAGACGGAACTTGATTGGAGCCACTTTCCTCCTACAAAAGGACAATGACCCCAAACACTTCAAACTATGCAAGAACTAATATCAAAATAAGCAGTCAGTATTTTGGTATTTTGTCAGTAATGGAGTGGCCAGTGCAGTCACCGGATCGCAGCCCAAATGAACTGATGTGGGAGCAGTTAGACAATACAGTAGTAAAGAAATGTCCATCAAGCCAGTCCAACTTGTGGGAGGGGCTTCAGAAAGCATTTAGAAAGCTGCAATATTTCCATCTTACTACAAAAAATTGACAAATGTGTGCAAGGCTGTAAAGGCTACAAGTATAGGATTTTATACAAAACAAGTATAGGATTTTAGACAAAAAGTTTGAAGGACAGAATTTGTATTTCAAGTAAAAATTATTTTTCTTTACAAAATTTCATATATTTTGCAATTCATTTGATGAATGTATGTTTATTTTTATATCGGAAATGTGAAATTTTTATAATTTTTAATCATTAAGTTGCTTAATGGATGTTGCTGTTAAATAATGCACGTTATAGGTGGCATAAATGTTAATCAACTTTTAAAAAACGTGTTTTTGCTTTGGAAAGCTAAAATTGTGTTCTTTACTCCAAGTGTGGCCTCAAATCAAAAGGTTCCAATTCTTTTAAAGAGTGACCTTTGTACTTTTCAGTCCATTTAGTGTTATAAAACATCTGTGTATAGTTCCTGTTATTATTTACATTATAGCAGTTATAAACAGTTCATTCTGTGCACAAACCAGTGTGTATTTTCACCTCTTGTCTAGTGATCTCTAGTACCACTGTGAATCTGAAATGACCACAATAAAGCAATGACTGGATTCTCACTCACTCACTCAGTCAATTTGAGTAGTATTTTAGTGAATCCAGAGACTATCTCAGATAGGGGAATGCTAGACATGAGGTGGGAATACACCATGGATGGGATGCCAGAATATCACATTGTTACATTACAGTATATACAGGGTTTCACTTAACACTAGTTTCCCAATACTTTTCATTAATTAATTAATTCCTTCATTCATTAGTTGAGTTCTCACTCACACCTAGGGAAAACCATGAGAAGTACCATGAGAAAATCCACGCAAGCACTGGAAGAACATGCAGACTCCACACAGAAACACCCTTGTCAAGCCCGAAACTTGAACCCAGGGCCTTCTTAGTGTGAGTGGGATGTGCTAGCCTCTATGCCACCATGCCTCCCTGTGAAACTTTTATTAGGGGTATTTTCTTATTCCAGCTGAAGTCTACAGCATACACTATTTTCCCCAAACATTAAGTTTGTTACATTAAGTTAGTACCACTATGACAGAAAGCGCTGCTATGACTTTTCCATCTGAACCTGTGAAAAAAGCAAATTCACTATTTTTTTTCAAGGCCAGAGCAAGGTTGCAAAGTTCTGGAACTAGGCATTTCCCATGTTAAAATTTAGCATGCTTATACCACAGAAACAAGGTGAAATAGACCCAAACACAAAACAAGTGAATAATAGTAAACCACAACCACCCTTTCAAACAGCATAATCCCCTTTGCCTTTGAGTGACCTTGAAATGTCAAAATCAAGGTCACAGGATTGACAGAAACACTCATAACTTTGACAGAAATGCTAATAAACACTATCAAGGCTTATAGGAAACTATGAAAGGACAGTGGTAATTAAATCTTATGTCCCTCTGTCAAAATTAAATATGACAGAGGGACCTTGCAGTCTATGAGTTCCCCTTTGGTTCTTTTTTAAATGTATAAACATTTTTATCCTTACTTTAGTTACAATGTATTAAATTCTAGGAGGGTTACAGTAAAATGTAAAACAAAAAACAACTGGACAGTGATGATTTCGTTTACAATCTACATATATATTAGCCACATCTAATCAATATTTTGAATATTTTTCTTTTAAAAAAGTTCCACCCATCCATCTATTATCTTTACCGCTTAGTCATCAGGGTCACAGGAAAGCTGGAGCCAATTTGTCCCTGAGAAAGAAGTGGGGTACACCCTGAAATGGTCACCCATCTGTTGCAATGTTCATCGCAAATGAAAACCATTCACACACACACACATTTACACCTATGGGAATTTTTGAATATAGAGTTCACCTGATCTACATGCTTTTAGACTGTGGGAGAAAACGAGAGCATTCAGGAAAACCCAAACAAGCACAAGAAATAGATGCACAACTGCACAGAAAAAGGCACACATCTGCGAACTGCTAACCACTACACCACTGTTTCACACCTTGAAAAGTTACCCCCACCCAAAAAAAAGAGCAGTGTGTTGAAGGTGACTGATCTACCAATTTAAAAATAAACAACCAACCAACACCAAAGCAATCAATGGATCCAAGGAACAAACTTTGGACTGACATGCAACCGAATCTTCATAATCTGCTGACAAAGAGAAAAAGCTGCAGGTGCAGGCCTGGTGTTCTCGCCCTTCAGACAGGAATGAGACACTTCAGTCACTAGTGCACAGTCAAATTAATGGGAGGGAATATTATTAAACTTGAGACACAGTTTAACAATGTTATGTCACTGTCACACAGGTCATTGTTGTTCTTTCAGATTAGCACAAGAAGGGAAGAAGCAGGCGACAGCAGACTGACGCCAGTGTAAGATAACAGATATAGCACAGGCATATTGTTTTAGATCGTCCAAGCTGAAGGTGAGAGCTGCCTAGAACCCTCCCTCTAGTTTGTCCATGCCTTAAGTATCCCTCCCCTGGGTGGAAACACAAGCCTTGCTCCAACACATCCTGCACCCTACGATTAGTGGTTCCCTCCATGCAGACTATTTCCTACCCCATTCCTCCCTGTCCCTATTCAGTTTCATGGTTGCAGCATGTTCTTTGTTTATTCAGTAAAGATATTACTTGAGATATTACCCCAGTCCCAGTTATTTATGGCATGTGCACTAATAAGGTAGTTGGAAGAAATATATTTTCATGACCTAAATGATTAATCTTAATCCAATAAGATCCTGCTGATTGAATTTATGACTTATTTATTAAACTTAAGTCTAATTGGTTCTGGGTAATAAATTTGGTAAATCAATCAAGAGGTTGGCCATTACAGCTCAGGCATGCAGTGTTATTGAACATTCTTTTTTGAAGTCATTAAAATAATAATGGTCTCTGTCTCCACATTTACTTGAAAACAGCACATGGCTTGAAGAATAAATACAATAAGTGTACAGTAATAATAATAATAAAATAGTAATAATAATACATGCACCATTTTTATCAGAAAGCTTATAACTTTTTCACAAATGCATAACTTCCACACTCACTCTGTGTGTGTGTGTGTGTGTGTGTGTGTGTGTGTGTGTGTGTGTGTGTGTGTGTGTGTGTGTGTGTGTG
>JAOUQZ010000002.1:5881904-5886904 GCA_028564935.1 Neosilurus hyrtlii
CGCATTACAATAATCTAATCTCGAGGTAATAAAAGCATGAACAAGTTTTTCCGCATCATGCAGTGACATCATATTTCCTATTTTAGCAATATTTCCGAGATGAAAGAAGGTCACCTGAGTAATATTATCTACATTAGCTTCAAATGTAAGACCAGGGTCAATAATCACTCCAAGGTCCTTTACTGCTACACACGCTGAAACTGAAACACTATCCAAACTTATTACATAATCAGAAACTTTATTTCTAGCTGCCTGTGATCCGAGTATTAATACTTCTGTCTTATCAGAGTTTAATAAGAGAAAGTTAATAAGCATCCAGTGTCAAATATCCTTTACAGAATTCTCAATTTTATTAAGCTGGTGTCTTTCATCTGGCTTTGCTGAAATACATAACTGGGTATCAGCAGCGTAACAATGAAAGCTATAATACTATGTTCTCAAATAATATTACCCAAAGAGAGCATGTATGGAGAAAAAAGCAGTGGGCCTAGGACAGAACCTTGTGGAACACCAAACTTAACATTAGAAAGTATAGAGAAATCACACAATTACAGCTTCAATCCAAGGGTGGTGCGGTGATTGTGTTCACTAGTGTGGTAGGTTTGCTTATGTTTTCTTGTGTGGAGTCTCTTTTTGTTTTTTCATAGAGATGGGGCGGCTTCTGGTGGCTTGGGGCTCCACCCACACCTGCACACCTGTTCCGGATCCCCGGCAATCACCACTGGCATTTAAGCAGACACACTCTTTGCTTGTCCAGCGCTTCCGCTCTATCTACACGGATTCCTTCCTCAACTCCCTGGTCCCTGGTTCCCTCTGCTTCCCCTCTCGTACTCAATAAAAGTCTTTAAATTTTCATCTCACCTCCGGGTGTGCTTTTGGGTTTAACCTCATGTCTGATTTCAAAACGTAACAAGTGGCTTTTGCCAGCATCAGATTGTACAATTCACCAGCAAATGCAAGGAAATACCAGCATCCCGCTTAGGTTGACCTGGCCCTCTGCAAGACCATGCAAGTAAATGTTACATCAAAACATACCAATTATGTTTATTGGAAACCATGGCTTATTTAATAATTTTATAACACTATTTACAGGTCAATCATAGACCAATCCTTTAACATTGGTACAATGGCATATTTAATCTTAATAGAATAAATTACAGCTTGTGCACTTAGGAGAGAAGGCATCTGAGAAGTCCACTTGCAAAACCTGCTAAGGCAAGTTTTGTAAAAAAAAAAATAATGTTTTTTTCCAATTAGCCTCTTTTCCAGGCACCTGCACATGTCCCACTTGTTATAACTCATGTTATAAATTGTAGCAGAATAAGTAAAACATTGTCAGATAATTTCTATACCTATAAAAAAATTAGATTAAAAAAAAAAATTATAAAAAACTGACCAGATTGACTGGTTTTGCAAATGGACTCCTCATTTTCCTCTGCAGATTTATTCACAAAGACAGGCTTACGTCTGTTCAACTTATCGTTAGACGATAAGTACTGCTTCTCTACCTCTGTGAGTTCTTTAATGGTTTAACGTCACATTTTTAAGTGTATTAAACGTTATATTTTAAAATTTAAGGTATTTAAAAGTAATTTAAATTAAAATTGATTGATTTCAAGAAATGTGAATAAATATAACCTGGATAAGCCTAAATCGGGTACTAGATGTTCTGGTTGAGGGCTTGAATGGCCTGCTGGAAGAAGCTTGTCCTCGCTCAGTGTTTGCTTTCAAGGAACGGAAACGTTTCCCTGACCGCAACAGAGAGAAGAGTCCATTGTTCGGATGGCTGAGGTCATCGTTCATTATCTTCCTGGCCTTGGTCCAGCACTGCTTGCTGTATATAGTCTCCTGGTCAGGAAGCTCAGTCCTGTGTGATGTAAGCACCTATGTACCGGAAATTGTCCACTCTCTCCACTAGGGTCCTGTTGATAGTCAGGGGCCGGTAATTCCTGTCCTGCTTTGTGCTGAAGTCCACTATCAGCTCCTTAGTTTTGCTGATGTTCAGGAGGAGATTGTTGTCCTGGCACCATAATTCCAGGTTTCTATCCTCCTCTAGGTAGGCTGTCTTGTCCATGTTAGAGATCAGGCCCACCACCACGGTGTCGTCCGCAAACTCAGAAAAAGGAATCAAATATAAAATCAAAATAAGAAAGAGGAGCACATCAAAAATAAAATAATAATAAAATAATAACAACACATAAAAAAGTCACAGCTCAACACAGTACCAATTTGCCATTCGTCACTTATAAAAGCCCAATATTACCAAGCTAAGAGTGAGCATATCATAAACATACTTTGGCTTGTGCTGGTATATTGGTACAAGAATAGAAGTCCAGTGAAATGGCTGAGGCGAACTATAACCCTAGCTGTAAGTAATTGTGTGTAAACATCATGAATATCAGTGTGTGCACATGCCTCATGTCCTTTTATGTGGATTTAGATGGCGTTCACCTATGCTAATGAGAGCAACTGGCATGTGCTTTCACCTTACAAAGACAATGCATTCATCAATCTAAGAAAACATCTGCAAATAATTCCAAGGTTTAAGAACACATAATGAACTCAATGTAGACTCTTTTTACAAATTAAAGACAGTCTATACATATATTTTCAAACTCACTCAGTCACTCAGTTACTCAGTCACATGTTACATACCTAACATGTGAATTTGTCAAATGCCTAACATGGCCTATTACCCAACAAATACCAACATGGCCAAATACCTAACAAATACCTAAGCAAACATAATTATAAAAATAGTCATTTTCATCACTCAAACTTAGTAAAGAGTGTAGGTTACATGCAATACATGTCGTATTTTAGACAATAATCTTTCACAAAGCCCCATTCAAATCACCTTGGAATGGAAAAACTTTCCCAAACACTGCTTGACTCTTAGTCACTGATTCAAACATGGTTGTCATGTTTACTGTTCCTTGAGACTGCTTTCTGTCAAGTTTTTTATTTCTCACTTTGACTCCTGATACGGTCTAATATATTTATGAGGTTTCTTGGCCTTGTCTAATAGCTATTCTAATAGTCCATGTCTTTCAAGCTATACAAATCCACTGAAATATGTGCATGCTGTGTTTTCTCTGTGTTTAAATGTTTTCTGGGCTGATGACGCTGCTGGAATTCCAGAAGTGATCCTACATCATTATCAACGACATCTTGGCTGTTCCCTGGCTAAGAGGATTATGACATTTGATTTTTATTAACTATTTATTTATGTATTTATTTATTTATTTTTATATACTTGACATTTTTACATACTTCCCCATCCTTTTTTTGAAGATTGAAGGTAGCACTTTTTCTTTTCAGATTAAGTCAATCACATGTCTTTTTAAGTTGTTTATATGCAGGCAGCTGAGGATGCTAGTGAGCATGTGCAGTGTCTCATCATTGTAACTTGGTGCTGATTTGAGAGATGATACAACTGACCCCACTTACATGGCTCTTACATAGGTGGGTAAACTTCATGACTAGTTTAAGTAAGGCAAAGCAGTATGGGTGTTGTTGATCTGTAAAAGAGGGAAGAAAAGAAGGAAAAAGAAAAAAAAACAAAAGAACACTGTTTCCCTTGGGCCTCTGTCTCTCAGCTGTTTCCTCAAGCAGGCTGCTCTGAGTATGGTCCAGTCATAGCTGTATCACCAGCCCGTCTACTCTCTTACCCCGGGAAAGGTAAGGTAAGTCTGTTGGGATTTTTCCATCCGAGCCTAGTGGCTCATCATGCCGGTGCTTATCTCCGGTTTCTGTAGCACGAAGCAACTTGGAGTTCAACTCCTCCTGGATGGGACGCTAGTCCATCGCAGGTTACATTCCCAGTATTTTTACTGGTACCCTTTATACTGCTGGGTGGACAGAGGGACACTTGTGGTTAAGACCTTGCCCAGGGGTCTTAGCACAGTGGGGGTCCAACGGGGATTCGAACCCATGATCTTTTGATTGTGAGCCCAGCACCATAACTGCTATGCCACCGGCCCCACTTTACCCTGGGAAAGACACTCCTCATTAACTCTCAGTCCAGATGGCATATACTTTGCATGAGTTGGACGTATAAATTGATAAAGTGGCTATGCCAAAACATATGCATCTCTGTGTTTCTGTGTCATGCAGAAAAGGAAGCCTGTTCATCTTGATTTTCTAGCTGGGGTGATTTTTCATAATGGAAACTATGATTCATAATCATGGATACACTTATGTTTGCATTATTCATCATTAGTGATGAGTGTATAAATATACACTGAGTGTATATTTAGGTCCATATGGATCATCACCAGCTGAAGTGAGGATTACAAGAACAAAGGTTATCAAAAGCTTGAGTTTTTGTCATACTCTGTGACCCCTAGGTTCCAACACATCAAAAAATAGGAAGTGATCAAACTTTGTGCTTTGAAGTGACACTTTCAAGTTTCACATTTCCTATGATTTGTCAGCCCCCTTGCCAAAGTTTAACAGATGTTGCAATCATTTATGCCTGTCCCACGTTCTACTAATCATGGATACAGTATATAAGACTTTATATACTTTTAGTATATAAGACATTTCTCACCATCAGGTACGAATAAAATGCATTGAGCTAATTTCATGGATTCTGTTGCAATGTATGCTATTTTTTCTTTTAGCTGAATATGTTGCAAACCCCTGCAGTTGGGACAAACATCCATTTACAGTCACATTCACACCTAGGGGCAATTTGGAATAGCCAATTAACCTAACATATGTGTTTTCTTACTGTGGGAGGGAACAGAGGATACCTAAGCAAGCATGGGAAGAACATGCACAGAAATGCCCTTGCCAACCACGCCCACCATCCTTATATTATGATATAAAATACACAATAGGATTAATTTTGGTACTAAGGATACTACGCCAAACTAAATTTTTGGTTGTTTAAAAAATTTAATTAATGAGCAATTAGTAATTACATGACATGGTGTCTTACGCAAAATATGACTTTTGCAGAAGTTACTGTGATGCACCGATTTCCATTCCGCATT